>KZ308448.1:811138-968264 GCA_000376725.2 Ladona fulva
TTATACATAAACAATACTTTTGTCATATTTTTACGTCCGGATAACTGTTTTCCTCCCATATTGCACGCTCCGATTCCAGTAAGGCTAACCTCTAATTATTGTTTAACAAAAGGTTAAATACTAACAAAACTATGAATTCTATCCAGAAACAACAATAACAATTAATTATGAGAAATCTCAGCCTTGCCCAAAAAAAAATTTATCGCGTGTCGTTACTAAATCATCGTAGCACCCAGCCGCCGCGGACCAAATCGTCGCGGACCAAATCGTAGCGGGACCAAATCGTCGCGGACCAAATCGTAGCGGGACCAAATTGTCGTGGGACCAAATCGTCGCGGACCAAAGTTCCGGCTGCGCTCTCAATCAGATAGTAGAGTCAAACATAATTATTCAGACCTGTTAAGGCTTAACTATCGATAACATTACAGTTGTTAAGGTTAACCTGAAGGTTAAAGTTTAGACTGACTATAGATTATAATGCCCGACCTAAAAGTTCTTTTTATTTCTCACGATGCTTTTCTATTATAAGTGACGAAGTCTTATAACTTGTATGGTTAAATATTAACTAATTATTATGCAGATCTCATCAGATTTTCATTGTCAGTTTTTTTTCATGATAACTGACGTCCTTCAAAAAGCGGGATCCAAGAAGGTGCGGGGCCAGGAGCCACAGCCCCGATGTCCCGGTCGAAAGGGTTCAAATGAAAAAGGACTTAAAGAATGGGAAATCAATATAAAATGATGCTCCGTCCATCAACTGAAGGAATAAGGAGGGTAGTGGTATTAAAAATAGTAGTACTAGCCGAAGCTAAATGGGGGTACGCTATTTGCAACTTATGAGAAAATGGTGATTTAACATTATTATTATTAATTATGAAACGGAAAGAGGAGCCCCCAATCCCATCCGTTTTAATAACTTGGGCGATCATAGGCACGAGCGATGAGCACTAACATCCATGCCTTAGCCCGGAGAAACATGGTTAGCCGTAGCTTTAAACTCGAACCCAGGACCGGGTGTTACAAAGCTAGTGCTCTAACCATTCGGCGAACGAGGTCGATAGTTTTATTAAGGAAGACTGAATGGCAATTAGATAAATAGATTGCTGAATAATTACATAAAATACAGAAGGAAACGGAAGAAATGTTAGGAAAAGGGCAATAGCATCGGTTTTATCGGAAAAGTTATCGCGTATAAACATATACCAATATAAAACATACTTTATTTTTAGATTCAGTTTCAGTGGAAGCCCAATTTTCCGATAGAAATAGAGCAGAGTGCTAGCAAAGGGATTTGGCTGTAAAAATAAGAATTAAGATCTAATTTAATCATCATATTATCCATTATTATTTCCATCCATCATCATCAGCCACCCCATTAACAATACAATGGGAGAAATGCTTAAATAAAAAACCATTCAGCATTAAAAAGATGAAACTTTTATGAAAGTGAGGTAATATTGTGAACTAGAGAATATTCTTCCTCCGGCAGCCAATTACTCCTCGCTGTGCTAAACTTTGTATTGCCTCTGCTGTCTTTCAGACATTCACTGCACTTTTTAGTTTAAACCATGGAAACTCTCAAAGGTTTATACCATTCACCAACGCTTTCTTTCTCTTAATTAAGATCTCTCTGAATAACCATGCTTTTTAACTTTTCGAGATTTTGATATTTTGCACATCTGGACCAGTGTGATCTCACGTAAACGAATAATCCATCTAATGTTATCAAATCTGTTGTAGTCTATATAGTTTTAGAAATGAGCTATTTTACATGAATAATAACAATGAGAGAAGAAAGAATAATAGCAATCTATGTCGGGATGTTTTACTTCATGTCATCTGAAAATAAAAATTCAGAGGAGAAAGTCTAAATTTACATGCTAACTCGGTGTAGTTAGTACGGCACCTCTCTCAGATACACTCCCTTATTTCGCAGCCTATCCATTGACCTTTCTTGCACGGGTGACTCTAACGAGATCAAAGCTCCAACCAATTTAGCACGGGTCCAGGAAAGGCTCTGCACCTGCGTCAACACAAGCATATCCTCAAAGGAAGAGGTATATGTTATCATTATTTCAAAAGCCTTTGTTTCTAATTTGAGAAATTTGAAGAGATAATGTGTTAATTTTAACGAAAATTCCTTCGCCAGTAAATGAGGCATTAAAAAATGTCTTTTTCTTTTAGTTTGTGAGACAGTTCCTGTCTTAATCCTGCTTTCCGAAAGAAATACGAGCCGCATTTCCACTTTAAATCATCTCTCAGGTTCCCTTTGCTTTAACTTCCAATGCACCACTTGAGAATCAGGGATATTTTACGAGCAGAAGCTAATCTATTTCTGTATGTTTACATAACCAGCTAATTGGAAATTGATCTCAATTCCTTCATTTTATTAGAAAAGTGTATGCATGCATCGCACTTTCCCGGGTAAATATCTATCAAACTTTGCATCATTTTAAGCCAGATATCAATTGCAGAAAGAAAATAGCATAGAACATGAAACCTAGAGAATTGTTGGGGAAAATTTAATAGTTTAGATGCAAAGTCTATAAATTATTGGCAATTGATTTTGTATTATTTTTCGGTAAAATCTAGTCAAAACTGTGTTTAATTATATGGGACATGATTACTTATACTCCTAAGAATAAATTAAATTGAACTGATTTTCGTCTTGAATTTTAATAGTTTTAAGTTATGATGATAATACATGAGTTTTCTCCTAAATAAAACTATTATTTTCTGGTAAGTAAACACATGAAACAATATAAAGGCGCAGGTTTCATAACTCAATAAGTTGGTTAATTCTGTAATCGAAAGCAATAATCAGTCATGTTAATCAGTGTTTTACAATTTTAGAGTTGGTAAGGCTATTAAAGTGGAATACTTGTATATCTTGTTCAAAGATCTCGATGGAGCCGTTGCCGAAAATTGGATTTTTCATCTTCGGGTGATATCATTAAAAGTCTTCCTTCGAATAACTTTTATATTTAGAGGTGTTGGAATATTTATTGAATTATTATGGATACTTGGAAGTGATATTTAGAAGTTATGAAAATTTGATGATGATTATAATATACCACTAATTAACTCATTATCAGTATAGTGGGACGTGTAATCTTTCGGGCATTCATTTTCCGCTTAGCAATGGGAGGGACGGAATTCAGCAGATTAGTCTCTCTTGCAAAGGTTTTACAAAAGTTAAAATCCGATATTCTTAGTCTGCATACTACTGTATCGTTCATGAAAAAGTCTATTTATTAAAAGACTGGTCATTGCATCGTATCCTTGATTTTATTTAGGGTATCTGATCTGGCTATATTACCAGGGCCGGCCGAGATATTTTGGCTTCGAGGGCAAGTACTCATTTATACACCATATCATTCGGCATTTTGCAAAAGTATTTTTTGTGGATAAGGTGCCAAAGAAAATAAATGTACTCCTCTGAGCAGTGAAAGGCAAGGAATAAATAAATTTAGGAACGTGTTCGAAGCAAAAGTTATGAAAATATGAAGAAATACTGAATAAACGCCTCTCGGCTGATATCTTAAGGAATATTATGTGAAATATATCTATGAATGTAATTTCCCAAATGATTATACTTATTAATACAATCTTCAAGCCTCTGAGTAGTTTCTTCTTTAACTTTCGTGTATGCCATCAATATTCGCCTAATAAAGTTGTCGTCATTATTATTATTATATTGTAATAGGTATAGTAATAGCCTTCTAGTTGTATATTGAGATCTCACATCTAAAAAAAAGTGCCACACTCTATACGAGTATATAAGCCTAATTTATGACAACTTTGATATTTTCACTTCGAGCAGTTCAAATGATTAGATCATTAAATGCTAAGAGTCCGATAATGATAGTAAGTAAAGGCGACTTGGATGCAAAAGGATTTCCTCATTAAGAGGCTCCCTTTGTGAACGCGGAAATGTCTCCCTCGGAGAAACTTTGGAGGAACAAATTAAGCGTCACTTAGGGACATGTCCTTTTCGGCGAAGTGTTAATGCCCAAAATCTCTGTCGAGAAATACGAAACATTCCCATTGGCGCATTGAGAAGAAAGCGGAATTCCCACGCAGACGGTCTTCTCGAAATGACAACAAACAGAAACAAATGAGCGAAGAGTGGGACGTAAGAAGACATTTTTTTACATTGAACAATAGAAAAAGAGCGGAACGATAACATTACAGTTGTTAAGGTTAACCTGAAGGTTAAAGTTTAGACTGACTATAGATCATAATGCCCAACCTAAAAGTTCTTTTTATTTCTCACGATGCTTTTCTATTATAAGTGACGAAGTCTTATAACTTGTATGGTTAAATATTAACTAATTATTATGCAGATCTCATCAGATTTTCATTGTCAGGTTTTTTTTCCATGATAACTGACGTCCTTCAAAAAGCGGTATCCAAGAAGGTGCGGGGCCAGGAGCCACAGCCCCGATGTCCCGGTCGAAAGGGTTCAAATGAAAAAGGACTTAAAGAATGGGAAATCAATATAAAATGATGCTCCGTCCATCAACTGAAGGAATAAGGAGGGTAGTGGTATTAAAAATAGTAGTACTAGCCGAAGCTAAATGGGGGTACGCTATTTGCAACTTATGAGAAAATGGTGATTTAACATTATTATTATTAATTATGAAACGGAAAGAGGAGCCCCCAATCCCATCCGTTTTAATAACTTGGGCGATCATAGGCACGAGCGATGAGCACTAACATCCATGCCTTAGCCCGGAGAAACATGGTTAGCCGTAGCTTTAAACTCGAACCCAGGACCGGGTGTTACAAAGCTAGTGCTCTAACCATTCGGCGAACGAGGTCGATAGTTTTATTAAGGAAGACTGAATGGCAATTAGATAAATAGATTGCTGAATAATTACATAAAATACAGAAGGAAACGGAAGAAATGTTAGGAAAAGGGCAATAGCATCGGTTTTATCGGAAAAGTTATCGCGTATAAACATATACCAATATAAAACATACTTTATTTTTAGATTCAGTTTCAGTGGAAGCCCAATTTTCCGATAGAAATAGAGCAGAGTGCTAGCAAAGGGATTTGGCTGTAAAAATAAGAATTAAGATCTAATTTAATCATCATATTATCCATTATTATTTCCATCCATCATCATCAGCCACCCCATTAACAATACAATGGGAGAAATGCTTAAATAAAAAACCATTCAGCATTAAAAAGATGAAACTTTTATGAAAGTGAGGTAATATTGTGAACTAGAGAATATTCTTCCTCCGGCAGCCAATTACTCCTCGCTGTGCTAAACTTTGTATTGCCTCTGCTGTCTTTCAGACATTCACTGCACTTTTTAGTTTAAACCATGGAAACTCTCAAAGGTTTATACTATTCACCAACGCTTTCTTTCTCTTAATTAAGATCTCTCTGAATAACCATGCTTTTTAACTTTTCGAGATTTTGAGATTTTGCACATCTGGACCAGTGTGATCTCACGTAAACGAATAATCCATCTAATGTTATCAAATCTGTTGTAGTCTATATAGTTTGAGAAATGAGCTATTTTACATGAATAATAACAATGAGAGAAGAAAGAATAATAGCAATCTATGTCGGGATGTTTTACTTCATGTCATCTGAAAATAAAAATTCAGAGGAGAAAGTCTAAATTTACATGCTAACTCGGTGTAGTTAGTACGGCACCTCTCTCAGATACACTCCCTTATTTCGCAGCCTATCCATTGACCTTTCTTGCACGGGTGACTCTAACGAGATCAAAGCTCCAACCAATTTAGCACGGGTCCAGGAAAGGCTCTGCACCTGCGTCAACACAAGCATATCCTCAAAGGAAGAGGTATATGTTATCATTATTTCAAAAGCCTTTGTTTCTAATTTGAGAAATTTGAAGAGATAATGTGTTAATTTTAACGAAAATTCCTTCGCCAGTAAATGAGGCATTAAAAAATGTCTTTTTCTTTTAGTTTGTGAGACAGTTCCTGTCTTAATCCTGCTTTCCGAAAGAAATACGAGCCGCATTTCCACTTTAAATCATCTCTCAGGTTCCCTTTGCTTTAACTTCCAATGCACCACTTGAGAATCAGGGATATTTTACGAGCAGAAGCTAATCTATTTCTGTATGTTTACATAACCAGCTAATTGGAAATTGATCTCAATTCCTTCATTTTATTAGAAAAGTGTATGCATGCATCGCACTTTCCCGGGTAAATATCTATCAAACTTTGCATCATTTTAAGCCAGATATCAATTGCAGAAAGAAAATAGCATAGAACATGAAACCTAGAGAATTGTTGGGGAAAATTTAATAGTTTAGATGCAAAGTCTATAAATTATTGGCAATTGATTTTGTATTATTTTTCGTTAAAATCTAGTCAAAACTGTGTTTAATTATATGGGACATGATTACTTATACTCCTAAGAATAAATTAAATTGAACTGATTTTCGTCTTGAATTTTAATACTTTTAAGTTATGATGATAATACATGAGTTTTCTCCTAAATAAAACTATTATTTTCTGGTAAGTAAACACATGAAACAATATAAAGACGCAGGTTTCATAACTCAATAAGTTGGTTAATTCTGTAATCGAAAGCAATAATCAGTCATGTTAATCAGTGTTTTACAATTTTAGAGTTGGTAAGGCTATTAAAGTGGAATACTTGTATATCTTGTTCAAAGATCTCGATGGAGCCGTTGCCGAAAATTGGATTCTTCATCTTCGGGTGATATCATTAAAAGTCTTCCTTCGAATAACTTTTATATTTAGAGGTGTTGGAATATTTATTGAATTATTATGGATACTTGGAAGTGATATTTAGAAGTTATGAAAATTTGATGATGATTATAATATACCACTAATTAACTCATTATCAGTATAGTGGGACGTGTAATCTTTCGGGCATTCATTTTCCGCTTAGCAATGGGAGGGACGGAATTCAGCAGATTAGTCTCTCTTGCAAAGGTTTTACAAAAGTTAAAATCCGATATTCTTAGTCTGCATACTACTGTATCGTTCATGAAAAAGTCTATTTATTAAAAGACTGGTCATTGCATCGTATCCTTGATTTTATTTAGGGTATCTGATCTGGCTATATTACCAGGGCCGGCCGAGATATTTTGGCTTCGAGGGCAAGTACTCATTTATACACCATATCATTCGGCATTTTGCAAAAGTATTTTTTGTGGATAAGGTGCCAAAGAAAATAAATGTACTCCTCTGAGCAGTGAAAGGCAAGGAATAAATAAATTTAGGAACGTGTTCGAAGCAAAAGTTATGAAAATATGAAGAAATACTGAATAAACGCCTCTCGGCTGATATCTTAAGGAATATTATGTGAAATATATCTATGAATGTAATTTCCCAAATGATTATACTTATTAATACAATCTTCAAGCCTCTGAGTAGTTTCTTCTTTAACTTTCGTGTATGCCATCAATATTCGCCTAATAAAGTTGTCGTCATTATTATTATTATATTGTAATAGGTATAGTAATAGCCTTCTAGTTGTATATTGAGATCTCACATCTAAAAAAAAGTGCCACACTCTATACGAGTATATAAGCCTAATTTATGACAACTTTGATATTTTCACTTCGAGCAGTTCAAATGATTAGATCATTAAATGCTAAGAGTCCGATAATGATAGTAAGTAAAGGCGACTTGGATGCAAAAGGATTTCCTCATTAAGAGGCTCCCTTTGTGAACGCGGAAATGTCTCCCTCGGAGAAACTTTGGAGGAACAAATTAAGCGTCACTTAGGGACATGTCCTTTTCGGCGAAGTGTTAATGCCCAAAATCTCTGTCGAGAAATACGAAACATTCCCATTGGCGCATTGAGAAGAAAGCGGAATTCCCACGCAGACGGTCTTCTCGAAATGACAACAAACAGAAACAAATGAGCGAAGAGTGGGACGTAAGAAGACATTTTTTTACATTGAACAATAGAAAAAGAGCGGAACGCACTTCCGCGAGAGAATGAAATGAAAGAAGGGCCCACGAAAAGAGGACAAGAGAACAATATACTTACCGCGATCGGCATTCAAAAAACCCCGTCAACCCCGTAACTCATCATTCCTTTAAAGGTTAATCACCGAATTTTCCCGAAAAAGCATCCGTATGCATCGCTCCATCTCATTGTATTCCTCGTGCTGGGGAGAGATGCTTATGCGTTCGAAGGTTTTGCGGATCGGGGTTTCTAATTAGCGGAGGCCCTTTGAGATTCCGCCGCCCCCTCCCCCAAAGGCCCCCTTTTTGTCCCGAAGCGCGTCCCCTACTCTATCACACGTGCCGCATGTTGCTGGGAAAGAATGGATGAGGGGTCCCCGTATCTCCTTCATCCCTGTGTTCCCCCTTTCAATCCACCCCTCACTCACTTCGCCTAATTCTCCGGGAATTCTCTCGCCATAAGACATTCGCTAACTTTCATCCTCCCGATCTTTTTTTTCCCCTTCGTTTTTTTCCTGTTTCCGTACCGATACCCACGTTTCCATCCCTCTTCCTCATTTGTTTAGCAATCAATAATGTGTCATCTATTCGGAAGTGCTGTCGTTTTCTCCTCCTAACCGCACATTTTCAAAAAGTCCGCAGTGAATATGTACTTTCAGACTCTTTGGAATGATTTCTAAATTTTCTCGGAAATAGATTCTTCTTGATGAACTTGATAGATCTTATTTCGCTGTTTTCCATATCAGCTCAGAATCTAACTGATTTTCTCTTCCCTTTTAGTTTTAGGGTCACTAAACTCCGGCGAGTTACTTCCTGTAGATAAAGGAACTACAATATCCACAAACATCTACCTTGAATTCCAGCTTCAAAAAATGTAAATTGTTAATAATAAATACCTTTGGCTACTTCCAATTTGTAACCAGAACCGCAAATTTCAGGAAATCATCTTTCTTATATTTTAATAATCATTATGATTTCCTAAAAAAAAACTATTATTAGGGGTTAAATGGAAGATGGGACTCTTTAGTCCCAATTTCGCCCAATAAAGACGTTTTATTATTATTATGAGATTCCTAAGTTTTGGTCAAGCGGAATACTTATGGGGAAGACAAAAGATTCTGTCATCAGTGTCACAAATCTTAAAAACCTAATCAAAAAATTCGTATTCACCTAAAACGATTCGGCCTTAGCTGACCGTTGGCAGTGCTTTCTGTAACCCTTTCAACGAAAATTATTTCCTCCATGGTTATTTCTTCTAAAGATATTACCGTTGAAAATTCTCTCGCTACATTTTAAACTATGAGTGGTTCCTCATTTCAGGTCATTTATTAACTCGCTATTGAGTATTTTCAGAATTAACCCTTAAGATTCATATCAGGAGCGACCAAATGAAATCTTGCCCACATTCCATCTAGAGCTTTGACCAGCAGTGGCCATTGATCCAATTTAATAAGGACAGTGATTAAATGCAATGTTAAGTTTTCATTTTCTAGGTTTAAATTGTTCCATTTCAAAATTGTTCAAAATTCAATTAACAATAGAGATGATATCTCTCCACAAAAAGAAATTAATAGTCTCCCTTCACCGTCTCGTGATATTTGTCCCTTAAATAAGAGTGGTTTGTCTGTCACTCCCTCCTCATCGTCAACCCTTCCCACGGTTCATCTTTCCTTCGTGGCGAGGGGACGACCACTTCTTATGGCTTCCGATATTTATTTTCTCATAAAGCGGCACTGTGTTAATTGGATGAGAGAAGGGATAGGTGCGGGAGAACGATAAAAACGTAATTCTTGGAAAAACAATCGAACTCGCGTTTATTTTTCTTCTTTAGGACTTTGCTCCCTGAAACCGCTATTTTGAATGTGATTTTTCAGTCGACCTTGACATCAAATTTTCAGGAATGGCTCGCTGTAGTTAACCTTTTGCCTTCGTTTCCTCTTTCTAGATCGTTTTAAACAAGCTTTGAGACGGAATGAAGGGATTTGAGTGAATATTTCTTAAGGCACTTCATTTTATTCCCAGCTTAAGAAAATCAAAGAAGATATTTCCGAAGAATGGACATTTTCTAATTGAATATACTTTTGAATTATTACGTAATGATTGAAGTTCGACTTCACTAATGGCTCCAAAAATATAGATGTTAAAATCAAGACAAAGGAGAGGTATTTAAACGTGGTGGTTTAATGATGTTTTTCAGGAGCCTCCGGAGAGCGATATGGGTAACACGTTCTGCTTCGGTTAAAGCGGTTCTGGGTTCGATTACCGGCGTAACTCTCGTTCGAAATGACCTTAGCCGTCGAATCTCTTCAAACAATACCATTGCTATTATGATATATTTACCATTATACTTTACAAATTAGAACATAACCACTTATCCGAGGTAAAAGTTGCGAGGTGAATTTCCTAGCAAATACGTCCACCTAGGAAATTTTCCTAGGAAAAAAGGACACGGTAAGAGTCGGGACTGGACTGTATGCTTTTTTTGCCGTTTTTTCTTAGGAATCATATTATAAGATTAAGGTACATCATTAAACTTGCCATCAGTAAATTGTGTTTCACGTTGTATTACTCTATCCACGCAGGTAACAAACAATTTGCAATGTTCCTCAACATCTTTGGAAGGCTACATTACGGATATCTATACAGATGAAAGGGGATATTTAATTCTGGAGTTCTTGTACATACGTAACTTAAATGAACAATCAATCGCATCTTATCTATCTGCCAGAGTTGCTATAGGGATATTTTTACATTAAAATTTTAATAATACGTATTTCTGGCAGAATCACAGAGGAATTTTTATTTTTGCTGATTATAAAAAAAATTTGAATAAATTAAATGTGAAAAATAGAAAAAGAGCGGAACGCACTTCCGCGAGAGAATGAAATGAAAGAAGGGCCCACGGAAAGAGGACAAGAGAACAATATACTTACCGCGATCGGCATTCAAAAAACCCCGTCAACCCCGTAACTCATCATTCCTTTAAAGGTTAATCACCGAATTTTCCCGAAAAAGCATCCGTATGCATCGCTCCATCTCATTGTATTCCTCGTGCTGGGGAGAGATGCTTATGCGTTCGAAGGTTTTGCGGATCGGGGTTTCTAATTAGCGGAGGCCCTTTGAGATTCCGCCGCCCCCTCCCCCAAAGGCCCCCTTTTTGTCCCGAAGCGCGTCCCCTACTCTATCACACGTGCCGCATGTTGCTGGGAAAGNCAATTACTTGATGTTTCCGTGCTAAACTGAGCTTATACTATTTAAAAGTGATTAGGTCAGCAAAATATTTTGAGTAATCAGTCTAAAGCCAAATAAGTTCACAATAATTAAGAAAATTATGAAACCCTATACATATCAACCTTATTGGTACTTTAAAGGTTATTTCATAATTGGATAATGGCAGCCTTGGTTGAAATTTTATATTAGTATGACTTAATTGAACTCTATGATTTAAATTTATGATTTAAGAATTGTTCTTGAAATTTTTTTGATTTGATTTTATAAAAATTATTGACAAGAGGCGTTTGATATAAAAGCGGTGTAATTAATAAACTAATTATCGCCAAAATTAAACGGACTGTCGCTGTTGTGTACATGTGTCGCGGTGAAAATAATCAAAATAGTAATATAACTAATAGTAGTATAATAAAAAATCAAAATAGGGAAAAACCGAAAATAAAAGAGTCATATTAAAATTAGGTTTGGAAGAGAGAAACTTCTCCTTACTTTCCTACAACATTTATTCTCAGAAAATGATTACTTTATCCATGAAATGTCAGAACTTCCCCACGAAGAAATGCAGAAATGATTTCATGACTAATAGGTTAAAATACTTGAGATCTTCTGGCTAATGGTTGCATTTTTAAGATACGCTTAAAAAATTATACACAATAACCTTAGAGATACTTTTGTCGAGATATTAATTTTATTTTACAGTTTAGCTGTACGATATTTAATGTTGTTATTAATAAATTCAGTGCATTCAGTTAATCAATCGGAATTTAAACAAAATGAGGAGTAATTATTTGCAGATTTCTCATTTTATCGCTACATTTCGAAAATTTCGGACAAAAAAGCCGTTTTTCTTCGGCATCCATTCGAAGAACAAATAGTGTGTTGAATGAATTGGATTGATCAAACTCCATCTTCCCCAACACAAACAGTCGAAGCGAATCATGCTTCACTTCGGAAATTTTTTTTCTATTGCCAACCCTTACAAGTACTAGGTCAATAACTCGACTGAAAGGTCTTGCTCGACTAAATAGGTTCAGTCTGAGAGATGATGATTTCTCCAAAACAACTGATTTAAACCGGGGAATCATTTGCACATGTGTGATTTTGCACGGCTAATAGGAGCACCGTATTTGTACGCTGCTTAAATTACATTTGGCGATTTAAATCAACATTATTTTAATAACGTGGAACATTATTCAGAACATTTTTATCCCTGCGACTTTCTGTGGATACTTATAAAAATAAAAATGTTCCTATGAAATAGAATTTAATTAAACGGAATAATCGATCCCACCCTTTGATGTCGGATAATTTGAGAGCGTCCGACAGAAATAAATTTTTTCGTTCTTCCCTGGCTTCTTGTATGGAAACCTTTCCCAATGCATTTCATTCCTGCGCAAATTCTATTGCCAGTTTTTATTTATAGGATTATCGAAAAACGACAAGTTATCGTTAATACGATTAAATTCTCCCAAATAGTGGTTTGTTTTTTACACCACTGACGTGCACTTTCAGTTAAGTCCGAAAAACTTCGGCTGCTGTATTTTGCCGCAGTTTCCCGTTTTAAACGAACCGCAGGTTGAGAGTATTTATAAAAAATGATTATAAATTCTCTTTTTTTTCTTTCTTGGGTAAAACCTCTGGAGCCGTTGAATGCGTGATAGCATTTCGGGCAATTTTTACATTTCCACTTTTTTAACCTTTTGTAAAAATTCAAAATTATATAATATAAGTAGATCTACCTAGGCGTTAACTGCGTAGAACTCATGAAAGATTTGTTGCTTTCCTGGTGTAGGCTATGGATGAAGTCTTCACGGGTTTTCCACCAGGTCAAGTAAGCACTTGACCTGTTGAAGACTTCATCCATGCGTAGAACTCATTACCCATAATATTTGCAATAAATATTAATTTTGTGGTGTCGTATCATAATTTAATTTAAGCAGTTTGAGGATTCGTATTTTAACGAAGTTTTCCATCGAAAGCAAATGTTTAGAAATAAACATAAACCTTTTTACGCAAAAGCTAGTTTAAATAGAAAAATTGCTTTATGATCGCCATATTGTCCTCTGTCCATCTTCATTTTTCTCAGGTTTATTTTATGATCGGAAAATACTTAAGCTATTTCTTGGATTTTTACCTTTTGCAAATTAATATAGCTTCTTTTTATGTAAATATTGACAAATTTTGAAATTACATGACCTTGAGTTATTTGACATACAAATCATCAATGTGATAAATTATATCAATATATTATTAGTTTTCTATAATTGTAAATCAACAGTATATAATGATCCTAAGTTCTGGTTTTAGTATACTTTATCCAAAGCAAATCACCATTTTATCAGAAAATGTTTCCAAATAACCAAATTGTCCTGCAAAGAAAAGCTACGAGGGCTTTTGTGTTTATTTTAGGCAAAATAAAGCATAGAAAATATTGGGAGATATATTTGCAAGCAAGCAAAATATAAGAATCAAAAGGATAAAGGAAAGGAAGGTAACTTAGTAGGTTGTAAAACCTACGAAAATCCCATAACAGTGTGAGAGAGACGCGGCACGGTAGTTCAGTGGTTAGAATACCTGCCCGGAAAGTGGGAGACCTGGGTTCGAGTCCCAGTCGTGTCGCTATTTTTCACACTTGTTATTCCTAAGAATCAAAACGTGTAAAATAAAACGACATTAATTTGGTCCCACCGAACAGGCTCGTAAGTCCCCTTTCCAACCGGTAACTTTGTCCGTGGTGATTTGGCACGCGGCGATTTGGTCCCACGCCTATTTGGTCCGCTGCGATTTGATGCTACGATGATTTAGTAACTACCCGCGAAAAAATTGTTTGCTGGGCTAGGATAAGATTTTTCATAATTAATTGTAATTATTATTACTGTATAAAATGCAGTAATTTTGGTAGCGTTTAACCTTTTCTTAAACAAAACCTAGAAGTATGTACTGCTCGAATCGCAGGGTGCAATTATCCGGACCAGCAGGTTATACGGACGTAAAAATATGGCAAAAGTATTGTTTGTTATAAATTATATTTATTATTTACGGAATTCCTTTTATTTGGCGTGGAATTCTGATGGGAAAATATGATGTGGAAAAATTAACTATTAAACAATCGAAGAGTAAATATTATGCTGTATATTTGGCTTCTCGATGATAATGATTAAAAAATCATACTCCTGTAATTTGTAGTAATGGGAAAAATTCTCAACTTACCCGTTGGAGAAAATTGTGTCTGAGTTGCTGAGGAGATGGACAAGGAAGAGGTGGTATACGATGAATGAAATACCCGAATGCATGGCTTCCCAGTCACTCGTGCTCTCTCCTCCTCACTCACTTTTCAATGTGCAATTGTCTTACGAATCAGTCTCACGTCTTCGGGATGCATTGGGCAGAATTCTTCTAGGAGGGCATCAGTGGCGGAGATGACGAATTCTATAAAACACCGTCTTCCTCAAGACTGTGGGATCAATCGAGGCGGTAATATTTTAGCGATTATCCCTCACTCCTCTGCGGCGATTTCTCTGTACGATCTTCGCAAAATTCTTGGAAAGATCTTGGTTTGATAAATCTGGGAATGGTCTCTGAAGTTCAAGGTGTCAGCCACAACTAATGAACGATTGTGATAGGGTAAGTTTGAGGCACATATCCTTGGATAAGTTATCGCGATGCATTTTACCCAACCCTTTATAATTATACCGCATAGAGTTTATAGCATTGATTAGGATTTTAAAATTGAGATATTCGATGAATTATATTTCAAACTTATTTTTCTATGTATCGTTTTGATGCTCATTATCAATTATTGTTTATTCTTGCCTCTCTCTCGCTACCTTGATTACCAAATTACAATTTCTAGACACGAGAATAACAAGTACAGTAAATGAAACTTTAACAACATAACCGTCCTCTAAAGTCTAAATATGAAGAAAAGTGGCATTTTTAAGGAAGTATTAATATTAAGCGTTAGTCCGAGATTTGGAATCTAATGGGGTTTTGATGAAAGTTGACTGCGAACGAATTTCTTTTGAGTGATTTCAGGTTTCGCATAAAAGTATAGTCAAAAAATAATTAGCGAAAGCTACGTTTTGCCTTTTAAAGTTTACGAATCAGAGGAATCCCTGGAAGAAAAAAGTTTCGTAAAGAACCAAAACTGAGAAAACTGGAACTGTGGCCTTGTGGTTTTTAAGTTCACATCACAAACAGAATTCCGTAAAATAGAGGAAAATAGAACCGAATATATTTGCGTTATAAATTTGATATTCGCTATTCTCTACTTCTGCAACGATTCCAGGTTAAAAAGATCGAAATCACCTCGTGAAAAAATCTCCCATTGTTTCCAAATTTTGGGTTACTTCATCGCGAAATTATGTATACTCAGCCAAATTTTTCTTTGACCCATCGACGGTTAAAACGTCAAATGTTTCTCTTTTCGGCTTACGTGCTGTCGCGATGAAGCGAGAATTCTTCCAGGATCCCGCAAGTCCCATTAGAAACAATTTCCTTTAGAATACCCCGATATTCGGCGCGCGAAAAACATGCCTCCTTCTTTGCACAACTATCACAAACTCCGATCAAAAGATACGCGCAGAAGTTACGCGTACGCTTTGAGTCACTTAGGCACTGAGCACAGGGACCGGAACACGGCACTACTCTGCGGCGAGAACGCCCTCACGTACGAATGCCAACGGGATGTAAAATCCTTATAAGCCTCCGGTGGTTTTTTCTGGCCGCTCGCAAAGCGGGGTTGCCTGGATACCGAAAACGAATGGACTGAGGGCTTCCTATTCGACCTCTCTCCATCCCCTCCTCCGCCTTGATGGAGGGGTCGCCGTGTGTGATCTGCTTGAAGGGGCCGCACCCTAACGCAGGCGCACTGGGCGGGCAATTGTCGGAAAAACCTCCCGCCGATCAACAACCCACCCACTCTATATAACCATCCGAGCCCTCCGTTTCGCCCCGCCCCCCTTCGCGATGCGATTTTTTCGGGAGAGCATCGAAAATTTTATCGTATCGAAAAATTTTCGTCTCCCGCACAACCACTACTCCGCTGCGGCTTTGGTATCAAGTCAGCGTGTACGAGAGAGCCATTGGAGTGCTTGTTAAGCGTATTCGTCGCGGTACATGACGGGAATGATTGACATCTGTCTTTCGTACAAAAATCTCTTCACGAATCATCTTTCGTACGAACATATTCCGGTGGCAAGTTCGACAAAGGAAAATCATTCTCGACAGTGGTGCGAGGAGTCTTCCGCTTACATTTGTTATTCTCTTCGTTTTTGAAGTAGTTTAGCCATCCAGAAGAAGCAAAATCAGTCCTTTCAAACGTTATTTCGAGTCTTTTCATGAGTATATATAAGGAATCGAAGGATTGAACGAATTTCGTATTTCATCGCGAGGTGATTCCATCGTCGCGGAGGTTTTAATTTGCGATACATGCTGACCTTACATTCGGCGAATTTTGTTTATCGGTCATACAATCCACGAATTTGAATGGTTTCCTAAGCATATTCCAGCGTAAGCGTGTTGAATATTGTGGTTCGTGTGAAGCTCTGCTAGTTTAATACGGTGCCTGACTCGATTAATCCCTGAATTTTAAATCTAGATCAAAGAATCGGGAGTGACATATTATTGAGTGCGCAGCGACGCTAATTTCATCGGAAGATGATGCGAATCATTTTGTCCTCTTTATAGGAAAATGTTCGATTAGCGTAACAAGCTCGGCGTAATTGGATCACGGTTATATTTAACAAGGAAATTATCCCAATATAAAAGCTAATGATTTGGATTTGCAATTCCGAGAGGAATATAGATTTATCCCTATTAAAATTCAAATGAAATACATGACATTTCCGCAACTTTCCGTAGTTCTATTGGTCGATGTGGAATTATTCAGAATAAATATATTGGGGTTTGGGATAGCGTTTTTATTTGTACGCCATAATTAAAGGACAAAGAGATTGACGGAAATGCAATAGTAACATATTTTGCCCTCTTAAATTGGGGCTTTGAGGCTTTGATTGATTATTCAGAAGTTAAGGTCTACAAAACAGCGATTCAAAGGCTGTTTCAAAGATTTTAATAGGATTACCCAATGTAATAGACAGAATTAGAAATTAAGCATTCAATAAATGATGCCGAATTATTTTGTAGCCCCGAACAGTTACTTTAAAACCATTATTTTTAAATTACAATTTAATAATGTATATGATTAGTAAAGTATTTGTTCAGCTAGCTCCAAGATGAGTGATCCAATTTATTCCCAAAAGATCAACCAAAAGTGAATTTTTTTTCCTGAATATAAAGTCTGGACCATGGTATCCATTCAATTAAATTCGCGTATATTTTTAATGTAACATTTAACTACATAACAAATAGTTAATGGTAAATCTAATATTTACGTCTTACGTTTTGTTAATGCTCGGAAATTTAAACTTTTACTCGAAAAACACATTGCATATGCTTTCAGTCGAAGTCTTCCATGGCAATTTGCATTTTATTTTGCTGAGACCACCACGAAAACAAGAAAAAGTGAGTTTTCCCAAACAAGTAAGGTATTTTCAAACTTTCTGACACCTAAAGATGATGGATAGTAAAATTGAGAGTAATTTCTTATCACATAGATTCAAATCAATTATGTTAATGTAAACATGTTAATGTATCTAGTGAAAATTTACCATTTTATGAAAAACTTTTCGATTGTATGTTTTAAGAGATATCTTAAAAGAAAATTTAAAAATGCGATACTAATAATTTGCATCAGAAACGGTTCCCCTCCTGCCACACGCCGAAAGGCGCCTTGCATGATATTAATGTACTTATATATTACATATGATATATGCATATTAAGAAAATTAACCACGATATCATCCCTAAAATTGGAATTGATAATACCAGCAATCCTTTTTCTAACTCTGTTCGAAACTTTGGAATACTAGTTGATAATTAGCTAACTTGGTACAATGAAGTACATGTTATCTCCAATAGGATTAATGGAATATTAGATCAGCTAAAAACTAAAAGTAATATTTAACTTTGCATACCAGGAGTCAACCAGTAACAACATTAATTTTTCCTCACTTTGATTATTGTTCTTCGGGTTTCAGGAAATTGTCCAATGAATTGATCAATAAGCTATTGCGTATATGATTAGTGGTTACAGAATGTTTGTATACATTTCATTTTTAGCCTCGTAAGGATGTACACATCACCCGATATAAATAAAAACTCCGATGGTTAGACAAAACCAGACAAAAATGTCTGCTCTGTATCTTTTTGTTATCTCTTTTTAAAAATGGGGAACCAAGTTATCTACTCAAATTATTTTCATCTCACCCCTCGACTAGATCTATGCAAACTAGAAGTAACCCCTAAAATATATATCTCCCAGCAAATAAAATAACATTCCATAAATCTTTCATAGCCTACTCCACATTTACTTGGAATTCCCTATCAGAGTAACTAGAAACCAAAATAACAAAACTTTAAGGTGAAGCTGCACAATTATTTGCTTTTGAAGGTCCGTCCCTTGCTAAAATCAACAATTCGCTTCAACTTTGTGGTTGCTCTTCATGATGAAGTTGTATATAAGTTGCTGTTATTCCTCTTTCATCTCTTTTGTCTGACCCTTGCATTCATCTGTCACTCCAAGGTATATATTTTCATGGTTCATATTACTTGTGTTTTATATAGATCCTGTGTTAACTTTCTTTCTTTGCATTCTGTTACTGTTTTATTCTTATTATGTTTGTATTTTGTTTTCTTTTGTTTATCTTTTAATGTTTTGTTACGAAATGTATTTTTGTTTCTTGCTCTTAAAGGTTTTTGTACCCTGAGCATTGATAAATATTATCTACTATCTACCTGTTCCTGTTTAAAACCTGAAACGTAAAATTCCGTACCACGGTTGTATAACCATATGACTCCGAATTATATACTGAGTAATGGTTGATTTCCCTCTAATTGTAACCAAGTAAACACCCATTTATTTGCTTCAAATCTAATTTAATAGATATTTAATTTATAACTCCAAGTTTGAGTAAGCAATCAGTCCTCGCATAGACCCTCATAGGTATGCCTGTGGGTTACGATAAATAAAGAACACGCTTCTTATGACACTTTGCTTTATTAATAATTTATCAAAATACATGCACGTTATTAAACAAGAAACAATCCTCAGTCAATGACGCGAACCGGTAACACGGGTACATATCTATATATATAAAGCAGACATTCTGTGGGTTTGTGTGTTTGTTTGTCTGCGATTGGAGTCCACACCATTTGTCCGATTTGCTTCAAAATTTGCGTACGTGTTCTCCGTGAGCCAGAAGGAAGTACTGTCAACTTTTCATTCGCAAAATTTGCTGGGTTTGAACCAAGATCATTCAGATATATTTCCATAAGAAATACATGTAAAGTTCGATTTTATCGGTTATAGACTTTATTTCTTTTGCAAAATAAAATTAGAAGAAATAGTCGTATAAAATCAAGATAAGTACCAAAAGAAGAGAAATTGAATACAAATTCTTATTATTGTCTTAGAATATCGCTTTCGTTTCGAAATTGCGATAATTTAGATAAAATATGCGAATATTGTGTGAAATTTTGAGGTTGTAAACAACCCGTCCCCCTGACGACCAATGCGATTGCTGATCCCGAGTTCATGCATTTTCCCATAAAAATACATGTGTATTTAAGCCCATTTAAAAGCAATTGACGATATGAAGAGGAGGATATTACTCAGAGATTTTAACTATTACATGCGTAGCACCGTAATAAATTAATGAAGATGGATGAGTAACTTTTATTTATCAGTTCGGACTCTTGACATACTTTACGATTACATTTCCCAGGACCGGAAGATGAAAATCTTGCAAACTTGTAGATTAACTTGAGACATGTATTATAAGATGGAAATTCCATAATGATTCAAATTCTTATTTTTGATTGTAGATTTCGACCTCGAACTTTGATTAGAAAATTTTTGTTTTCAATAACCTGTCCCAATGGACTAAACTAAGATGCGAGATGTTATTTTCTGTTATGTAGAAATTGGTGTACTATATTTAATCCGACATCTATTCTCCCCGTTGAGAATCAACGGGCACTTCAGCTAGTATAGTATAAGCGAAGACTCAGCCAAGCTTCGTACCACGTCGAATAGCGTTTACAATCATTTAAACCATTTTCAACCATGCGTTTTACAATCACGTCGGAATTTTTCCCTCTGGTTGACTTCCAAAATGTGACTACGCCTTACCTTGTGTAAGTTGTGTCAGTTGCGTTTTATGTTTGAGGATAAAAGGTATTCATCTACCTCAATTTGATTCCCGATGCCTAAATACGCAGTGACCACAGATTTCTCTTCATTTCGGTAAAAAACTCGTAAAGCTATTGCTAATAGCTACTGAATTTGGGCACTTTTAATAATTAAACTGCATTCAATAATAAAAACATCAAAACTGAGCAGAAAATATATAGCATACAAAAACCCGTGTAGTGTTAAGTATATGTTGTAATAAGTTTATCCTCAACCTGAATCTCATTGTTAGTGAACCATTATGGCTGTCGATATCCGTTTAAAAATAAAACACCAAATCATTTCACCTCATCAACTGTCGATTATAATTAATGTAATAAATTCTGGAGATTTTTGGAAACTTTTTAAGTTTAGCGCCAATGCTTCAAATACGGAATTTCGTTCTGGTCAATGCTGGATATCAATTTCTTTTTACCGAAAATATATTCCTTAATTTTAGTATCGGTTTCATTAAAAAGTTTAAAACTATGGACAAAATGGACAGAGAGCAGATTTTTTGTAAGTGTCGGTCTTTAGCCAACTTATTTCTATCACCAATTGCTTGAACAGGACTTGGATTCTTTCGGTCTTTGAAGATTCTTTAAAATTCGTCGAATTGCAATTTTAGAGTACGATGTTTTCTCGAGGAAAAATCAATTTAGACGCATACTTTCAGGTAGGAATTAACGGAAAACAATCATTTCCTTAATTTATCATCGCCGGTTGGAATTCGTGGAAAGATACAATGAAATAAGAGAAACACTTTGTAGATTGCAAATAAGATGTAATTTAACGACTGGTTACGGCTAAAATTCCATTATCAGATAAATATACAGGAAATTCAATCACTTATATACGGGAAGTTTGAAGGAATGGTGAGGAGAGGAGGGTTCAAAAACGTATTATCATTGGTTTGGTTACCTGCAGACATTATTTCAATAGCTTCCAGCGCATCCAGGTTCTTCCCCTTAGGCTGCATGTAAATAAATTTAGAGGCAAGGGAGCTGTGATGGCCTTTATCTTTAAGATGAATAGCAAAGGCCTCGTAAGCGGGGTGGTTACCGTTCTAGCGCTCCAACGCCAAGATCTCGGGTCCCGGCTAGTCGGATTTTTCCGGTTAGGGAGTGGTTGTTTGTGTTTTTAAATATTTATTAAAACGGATGTAATTTGTGTCTTCCTTTTTCCATTATAGAAATAATCAATCAAAGGATGAGGATGCTTTGTTAAGGCGGTAGCACGTAAAACGTAAAAGTTATAATCAAATTATCGTTGCCAATGGAGAATATTTTCCACTAGATTTTGTCCTGAAGAGAACAGTACGTATTTTACTTCATGAACTATTTAAACTTTTTACAGAGGCATTTTAACAGTATATACTATTTTCTTCAAGCAACTGTCATTAAGTGGAAGAAGGGGGCCGCTCTGTATTTTTTAAAACAGAAATCTCCTTTACTTTAAAATGGAAATGCTTACATAAACTGATCTTGCTTACGTTGTTATATTATAATGTATCTCTGTAAACACAAGGATTCAAACATGCATAACATTTTCAAATCTGAATGAAAGTCTTCATATTTCATTAAATTAACTACAGTGAAAAAGATCTTTAGTTTCTTTGCCATCAAATGGTTATTCAAGACTTACTTACTTCAAGAGAACTTACTTAAATTTTGTTTAGATTTTCTCGTTGAATGAATTGCTATATTGAAATTTGCTGGAAAAAGTTAAATATCTGAATTTCCTAGAAATTGATTTAAATTGGAAATTCTTAAAGAAACTGAGCCTCCGCATGCGTTGTTATTTTTCTAATGC
Organism: Ladona fulva; assembly: GCA_000376725.2. NCBI lineage: Eukaryota > Metazoa > Arthropoda > Insecta > Odonata > Libellulidae > Ladona > Ladona fulva. The sequence goes on from KZ308448.1 coordinate 833,409, forward strand.
ATCTCTGTAAACACGAAGGCTCTCTTGGCAAAGAGGCTAAGAATTATATTTCGCTCCTTGAATTTTTTATTTTTCTACAAATAATCAGAAACAAGTTCCATCGCATTTTATCTGTTTTATGTTTTATATCAAAAGAAGATAAATTTACCAATGTGTCGGGCAATGTTCCATTCATTCTTACAAACATAAAACTCCTCTACATTATAGCAATAAATTGGATATATCGAAATCATTTTTGTTTAAGATGAATGATGGAAGCATTGTTAGGATGGAAGTTGTTTTTGTTTTAAAATGTCAATTATTAGAAAATATCTTCGTTGACAGGATAACCAAAATTTTGTTATGAAATGCTCGTTTTTATGTCCCGTAACATTCCATGTAGTTTAGAGAATAATTCTTGTGAATCACACATAAAAAGGAAAGAAATCGCTTTATCAGCCTGTCATAAAAGAAAAGCTAAAACATATATTCCGTTCTTCGTGCTGAAGCGGATGGGCATCAAACTTGTACTGAACCGAAAACTCTAAAAAAAATCTTGCTTGGGTTTTGGCTGAACCTTAACCAAATTCATTTTACTTTTAACGAGTGAATACCAACGCGAGAAAAATTCAGGCTCGGTTCCTTCTCTGGAAGATTCAAAATTAGTCTTAATTCAAGTTTACTTGGTCCCTCTTCTACAGTTATCGTAGTTCTTAGTTTACGTAAGCTCAAAATAAAAATTCGTTGTATTTTACTAAATAAACATTAACATGTCTTTGCATATCCAACTGAGCGACCCTTCAGTCATTTAAAAAAATATCAATTAAAAATAAGAAAATAGCTATCCTGTAACACTAATTTACCTGTTTTATAAAACTGGGATATATTTTACTCTCAAATATCTTCGCTCTGTTAAATGTTAGGTGCATGATATGTATGCGAAACTGAAAGGGGAAACTCAGCTATAACTCAGCTTTTAGTTTTATTTAGTTGTAGCCTTAGTTTTAAAGATATAGGCTATGGCTAATGAATGGAAAGTGTAAATAAACTATCTAAGTTATTGCATTAGGTTTAGTTAAGATAAAAATAGACGCTCTACCTCCGCTGTAAGTTTTGTATGAGAGAATCTATTTGTAAAAGGAGACAAAGACTAATGGCATTGTAATGTTAGCAGTAATCAGAAAACAAGGGACGGAGAAGTTCGTAGAATTTTCCAGAGAAATAATTTTGAATCACTCGCTATTAGGGGCGATTCTTCAGCTATAGTGACTCTTTTGTTAGGCACACTGTAAGTATACGCTTCCCCCAGCTATTAATTAAGTAATAACGCCATCTTCCTATAAATATCAAAGCAAGAAGGAAAATTTCAATAGTAAATTCTGAAGGATTTCAGTTAGTATGATTGAAATCACAAATCGATGCAGAACCCCTTCTTTTTCTCGGCGGCAAACGCTTCGCTTAACCTCAAACGGTTAACGATCGTCCGAGAGATAAAGAAAAGCCCTTTTATGGAACGATTCAAATACTGGGCGACTTTTTTCTCTCGTAAGTGAGGAGTTTTGAGGGTACGGGAAAAATCCGAGCAGTGGGAAGAGAGGTCGGAGGAGGAGGAATTTAGTGGCGAGATCCGTGTGATTAAGAGGGCAAGCGGAAGCCACTGCTGTTTGGGGTGCATAATGGGATATGACTCTGAAGGGGCTGAAGCGGAAAAAGAAACCCCATGACGATTCTCCTCATCGAGTAGCATCCCTCTCGCACAATTACTGCCTTTAAGCACGCGTGTTGATCCTCTTTTGTCTCATTTCCATCCTCCCCCACGAGGGGGCGGTGGGAGCCCCCAGTAGGGAGAACGCACTCCCGCCATCTATTCTTTCGCCTGCATACTAATTTTCTGCGTTATTCCCTCTCTCATTTGTCGATCGCGATATACGCGCGGATTAATAAGTCCTTGGGAGTCGATTTAGTGGGCGCCCGACGCGGATAGGTGTTGTCCTCACCTGCGTTGGCTCGCGTTTTTTGCCGCGGGAATCCCATCTGGATTAATTATAGTCCCCTGTGTCCTTGGGGGAATTAACGAAAGGAGTCCCTACTCCTATTCCGAGAGGAATCCTCTGATTTCGCATATATGCTCGCTCACATTACGAACTTAAGGGCGGCTAATTCTCCGGGAGCGTGTGCGCTGTCCGGGGATTTTCTTACTCTCATAGTCATTCTCATGGAAAGAACATGTACGTTCTTTTACGTGCTTTATTCCGGAGTCATGCATGTGATTTTTTTTTTCATTCCGCCGCGTCGCAATAGTAGCGGAGTAATAGAATTAAGTGAGGAGAATTCGACTTATGAAGGCGCACACATGTGTTTTGAAAACTGGGGAAGAATTAGGTCGATTTTTATGTTCTCGGTTCTAAATTTTCAATGGCTTCGAAGTGATGTGCTCTTTCCGTTCTCTCTGTTAGCTTCGCTCGAAATCTTTTTATTAAATAAAATCCTGTAACTGCGTGATTACTCCGCTAATTGTTTGGCCGATTTTGCAGCAAAACAAAGGAAATTCTTATCCCGCCACGACATGCAGTTGCTTGTTTTCCTTTGCATGAAATGAACGTCCGATATCGGACGGGTGGGAAAAATTGTTTGCATTCTCATACTCCCAATTGCAGTATTTTTCTGCCAGTATGCGCTGTATATGCAGATTGTCCAGTAGGAATGGGAGTTGAATATTTTTTTTGTGAGGCCTTATTCAGGTAAGGTCGTAAAATGTTTTATAAAATTTAAGGTTTATCATTTTTATGCACAATTTTTTAAATTCAACTTAATCCTTGAAAAACTACTCTCTCATTTTGTTCTCTTTGACTGCAATTAATTTTGATACATGCTCATCTAAATGATCTCGTGGAGCCTGTTAGAGATTCATTCACCTACTCATTCTTTTATTATTAGCATAACGGTGGTGATTTCATGTTCTGCTTGATCAAATGGCTAAACAATTTCAGTTTTTGAAGCGAATTTCACCTCGCTGTTATCTAGATCCAATCTACAATGACAATGGCTTAGTTTATCTTAACAATCAGGGTTATTCTGTATTTAGATTGAGTTTTCCAAAAGAACACTTGTAACAGTAGCCTCAAACACTTAAATTTTCTTATTTAATGCTTCATGTTCTTAAATCTTGAATAACTATAAGGGGAATACCAGACTTGTCCCAATTAATCATCGCCATCAGCAGATGTCGTAATTAGTCTTTACCACTAACCGGTTTCATCTCCTAATGCATATCAAATAAGTATAGTTATCAAAATCTCCCACAAATCCTCATAATATGAATTCATACTTCCATATTGCATCTTCTACCTTCTGTTGTGAATACAATTCAGCGTTTATTCCTGCAATTAATAGGTGTCCAAGCAGGTCACTCTGCCAACTGTTTCAAGATGCTTACTTCTCATCAGCTCTACTGTTTTTGTTTGCTCTAATTTTCTTCAAGTCCACAGAGCCATCGGTTCCTCAGCTCTCAGATGCCGTAACTTGTACGGCCGAGATATCCATTCAAGAAGGAGACTGATCATCATCATATTCCCTTTTCTTTTCGATTTATTCGTGGCATGGCCCATCCTTTATTGTCCTCCCTGTTGACTTTTCCTCCTCTGTTTTCCGTCCACTACCAAACTATTCCTCCATCCTCAGTTCTTCTACTCATGTATATTTTAATATTTACCGCTACCCTTATTTTGGTTTATCGCTTGGCCTTTTTCCCTTTCTCATCTCCTTATAAACTTTTCTTTGGAGCTGATTTTGTTCCGTGCGCATCATATGTACAATACAAGTTAATCTTGATCAATTAATTCGTTCTTAGAGTGATTCCGTTCTCAATATTTTTCTAATTTTCTCATTCACACCTTGCCTTTTCTTGTTTTCCCAGGAAATAGTCCTTGAGAACTCCACTTCCATTGCTTGTATTTTGGTAATAGTAAGCATACCGCATCAGCTACGAAGTGGTATCTTACGTTTGGGAACTCCATGAGAAAATTAAGAAGCGTAACAATGAAAAAATCGCCAGTACTGATAGCTTTTTTGTTTTTTTTTCCGCGAAGCATTAGAGAAACCGATAGCAGTTAGAGTTAGATATGGATATCGGTGAAAGATTTCTCTAACTCTAGCTGCTATCATTTTTTTATCGTTATAATATCGGGGGGACTGATTCTCTCTGATTATTGATTTTAATTGACTGCAGTCTTTGAATTCCGAGCCGTGGATATCCAAATCGTATTTATTTAGTTAGCTAAATATGCAAATAATCTCTGCATTTCCAGCTCTAGGACACTATGTAACTTTTAGAAAGTGTAGCTTATTTCTGTTGTCAGTTTATTGAAAGCTCGTCCACTCAAACAATGAGAACAGTTTTGAAGAACTCAAACCTTAGATATCGCTGCATATTTGTTCCTTTTGCTTTTGCATCGATGATCGAATCGTGTCTATATGGGGAATTCTAGGCGAGCACCTTCAAAGTCCACACTTTTATATAAGTACATGCACGAGGAAATGGAATACCTTTATAAATTTGGTTATAAACACAGTTTCGTAAACAAATTACCTTTTACTTTTGAACTGCAAACAGCCATCCTAGAGAAATTCCCCAAAACGGTACTTGGATATTTCAAAATAAATTAGCGAAATGCATTATCTTACTTAGTCTTTTTGGGTACAGGTTTATATCAAAAGTCATAAAATTAGAAACCAATCTACCAACATGTTCTCAATTTAAGATTAACTTAGTTGTAATAGAAATCAAGGATTTTATCGACAAAAATATTGGGAAGAATGAATGTGAAAGTCACGAAACGGTAATCAAGTGTATCGAAGTAATCGCATGCTAAGACTGCTATAGCGTTACCAAGAGATATTCTGTTTTCTTTCGGTAGATCCGTTCAATCTTGGACTTTCAATGACAATAATATAGTCAACTTCTTAATGCGCTATTGCTCCTAAGAAGCTATAAATTTCAGACAGTGCTTTAATTACCAATGCCCTTTGATTGGACACGATAACGGTGTTATTGACTTCAACAAGAATATGTTTTTTCAAACTGTAATTATTTAAAATACCGCTTTTCCTCATTCAACAAAATGATTTTTAATGTTTCTTCTCACTCAAAAAGTTTTATTTTTCTTAAAATTCGTGATTTGGAAGTCTAATTTTCTTTAAGATGAAAATTGAAATATATGAACGAGAAATTGCAGTAGTAATAAAAGCTTTTATATGTTGAAGGAAAATGATGTGGAGGAGAAAGATATTGGGACAAAGTTTAGGTTTGCGAAATGTTAGCCTAAAGAGACGTTATTTTTAAGCGTGAATCGTGTAAATTAAGAAGGGAGGAAAATAAAATATGCCATTCTTTGGCTTTTGGATGTGGCAGAGGCTGGATAGAGCGAGTTGGGTTGATAGAAAATATAAGAGGCGGCGAGGCGAAGATACTCATTGAAGAGGTATAGGGCATAAGGAGTGGGTGTTTTAGATAATAAGAGAATTGAATTTCTCAAGAAAGGGATTGGTGGTAGGATGCTAAGAGATAATGGAAATATTCGATTATTTAGAAGAAGAGACCTGTCAAAAAGAAGGAAAAGAAGAGCGCAAAGTGAGTAATGATCGTGTATTAAGAGCAACCGAAAGTTAGAAACCTCTCGATAACGATGATTGACTATTTGACTTGCAGACATTTAATACATTTTGCTTCTAAATTTTGTCTAATTGATTTATGATTTTAGATGCTAAGTCGAATAGTTTCTCTGCAGTAAAGGAATAAACTTTTGCTATTATTCCCAATCTCAGGTATATATGAATTAAGGCTTCAGAATAACATCGGTGTGCATTACATTAAAGTTGAACGATAAAATCATACGCCACCTTAATTTTAAAATAGGAGAAATTACGCACAAATATTTGCGAAATTAAACATTCATTTAATTCAAGAGACATCAGCACCACTGTAACAGGATGTGCATTTTGCACTCAGCGTAATGAAGTGAACGATAGCCAAAATGTTACCAAAGTGTATAAGTGATACTTTGCAAGACTTCTGGACAACTCGGATTAAATAAAAATAAAATTTGATATTAATGTGTTTTCTANCTAACCTCTAGTCATCTTTCTCGTCCGACCCCAACGACAGAACTTTTCTATTCCTTTTGTCCAACCCTTTGACTTAACTCTACGCCCCAAGCATTTTACCCCATACTATTCCTCGACGAGGAATTCGGTTACAACTATTTTACTCATGTGAGAATTATGCGGAGAATTTTACTTTTAAGACTACAATGAATAAATTTTAATTTTTCTAAAACATCGATTTTACATGATTAACGGTTTAAATATCTTCAAATACATGTTGTCGACTTAAGACTGTGTTACGTTATTTGTGAGAGGAATAGGGACGAAGACGAAATGAAATCGGTTGTTAGAGCGGGAAGTTATTGGTCGCAAGTCGAGAGACACCCACAGGCAGATTCTGAGGATCAATGCCAGCCACATATAATGAAAATAATAGTCTTATTTCAGTTGCATGCAACTAGAGTATAGTAAGGATTACGGAAATGTATGAGTGCTTTGCAGGATAGTCTTGCGGCTGATCCCAAAGGAATAACAAGTGTGAAAAATAGCGACATGACTGGGACTCGATCTCGGTCCAGGTCTCGCACTTTCCGGACAAGTATTTTAACCACTGAACTACCATGCCGCATTCTTTAAGCATTCCCTTAAAAGTGTGGAAGAGACGCGGCATTGTAGTTCAGTGGTTAGAATACCTGCCCGGAAAGTGGGAGAACTGGCAGTCCCAGTCATGTCGCTATTTTTCACTTGTTATTATTTTCGCTTGTTATTCCTTAGAGTATAGTATTTGGTCAAACATAATTTTTGCTATCTCTTGCTACTCTTCTCTGCTTCAGCTTTGAGAAGAGGTTTATAATATGCACATTAATCTTTCATATGTACATTATACATCTTTTCAAGCTATTTCGGATTCTGAACTATCACATCGTGAAGAATGCGAGTTTATTTTTCGCACGCTTATTATGTAATGCGCAATCTACAGTTTTGTTCCTGAAATGCCGAATTTTTCTGGGTTCCTTATCGGCCTTCACGACTACCATTGAGGACTCCCGGCATGAATCAAACAAGCGACTGTAAAATTTTATGTGTATGAATGGTTTTGAGAGATTGGTGGCATAGGATGATATGGGGTATGAGGAGGTTTCCCGTGGCCGAGAATTCCACCCCCAACATTAAGGTATCGTGGACATCTCAGGCACTGTCCATTCCAGCCCCATCTCTTGTATGTGTGTGTGGATATCAAGTCGCGACGCTCTCCACGCAGGGCTTCCCCTTGCCTCCCCAAAGCATACGATTTCTTCCCACCCCTTCCTAGGATGTCCCCATGAGGATCAATGTCGATATAACCCTTTAATGGTATTTACGTCAGACCGCAGGAGGGGGGCGAGTTGCAACGATAGAGGAGACCCTCCTTTCGACCTCTCTTGTTTTCCTAACATTTCACCTTTCCACCCACTCCTATGCCCAAATATCACGCTCCTCTTTTCCCAATTCTTTTTTTGCAATTTTTGGAATACCGTCCGAAGATTCCTGCTCTTCGAATCGTCTACAGGTATTTACCCATTTCATTCATGTGGGACCAACATTACTCAATGTGCTTGTATTTAATCAGAAATTGAAGTGAGTAACTTGGCATTTAGATACGCGGATTATTTTGAGTCAGGTATGCAGGAAGGAAAGCTCCTGGATTGCCATGTAGTCAGCGCGCTCGCCTTTCGTAAAAGCGACCCGGCTTCGATTTCTGGTGGGAACCCATTTGTATGAAATGATTTCTAAGAGCCGATGTTACTTTAGCAATACATACTACTACTACTACGAGGGATCGAAAAATTTCCAATATGAAACATTAAATTCTGCTCTATAATTACTGGAATCTTTGATATCAATATACATGATATATTGCAATAATAGAGTAAGAATCTAGGTATTCGCTTTGATTACATAATTTTTGTCTAATCATTTGCCTCTTGTATTATCCCTCTATAAACTCCTTCAATGCGGGATCTCCGCAACGTTTTTTGAAGTATAGATAAGATGTTCAATTGAAAAATCAGATTTGGAGCAGTTGGTATACACATTCATTTACAATGAGTGCTATTTTTCCATTTGGATTCTTCATCTTAAACTCTTAACCTCTAGCTGAATAAATATCTGATATATGGCATTATCTGTATGTTTATAAGAGGGATTTTAGAAGCGTATTTTTTTTCTACCACTACCAAATTTTTAAGTATTGAAATTTTTCCCTTTTATAAATTTAATGCGATTTTAATTTAGGCAATTTTATGTGAGAACTCTTCTCCTCAATATCTGAAGATAGCCAAATAGTTCCTGAAATACGTATTTGTTACACATATCGATGATGTGAAATTAAAACTTATACTTCACAGAATCTAAGCATAAAAGATTGATTAACGACCACAAAGTTGTATAACTTTGATGAGCTGTGATAGCTTTAATTTATGTAGAGAGAAATCCGTACACTTATAAGGAGAAATAATTATTAAACGCGATTTCTAAAGCATTTAGTTGACTTCACTGGTAGGTGGTGTTAAGCTAATTCTTCATCTCAACGTAGGAATATCGTTATACTGTCAAAATGTATGGCCATTCTTTTATTAATTTCAATTCAGGGATACCTTCGTGGGATACTTAAAGACATCAGTTAATGATCACCAAATCTGCAATTTATCCGACCAGACCCGCGGACAACGGCACAAAAATTTGGGGGTCTGATCGAAAAATTTGTTCTTGTAGGTCAGATTGGGTCGAGTAATTTACAAACTTTTGTGGATAGATTTTTTAAAGTTTTGGATGAGAATATGGAAGTCTGTATCCGCTTAGATTTTCGACATCAGTGAGCCTCATTGGATATTCTTAAAGTAACTTGGTATTAATTTCAGGATCAATGGGAATGGCAACCATGGAAATTTTGAATCACGGAGCATCTTTGATCTTATCTCAGAGCTCAGTTGTGTTCCTGATCCTTCTTTTTACATTTCCCTATCAAAACTGTTTGACTTTTTCTTACCTGCCACGTTCATGATCTAGTGATGTATCCTCTTTGAAGAACATTTTGGCAGCAGACGAGTCTTGTTGGCTTTCTATGAACCAACTTCGCTGCCCCTAACCTCTAGTCATCTTTCTCGTCCGACCCCAACGACAGAACTTTTCTATTCCTTTTGTCCAACCCTTTGACTTAACTCTACGCCCCAAGCATTTTACCCCATACTATTCCTCGACGAGGAATTCGGCTACAACTATTTTACTCATGTGAGAATTATGCGGAGAATTTTACTTTTAAGACTACAATGAAAGTAGCAAAGACTTCTTGATTTCAATATTAATGATTAAATAACAATACATTTATTCATTCAAGCACGTATATATGCATATACAGGGCAGGTCATTGTCATATGTAGTTACAATTATACTATACCTGGTAATTGCAAATCTTTTTTTACATTTAATTACAATTGCTACATTTTACATTTTATAGCCATTACTAGTAAACGCACCCGTCACGCATGACGGGACTTAATTTAGTTTAAAAATTTATCTACTATCGTATATATCTGGTTCTCCTAAGCACAAAAAAATTCTGCTGTAAGATCATAATAACTCAATATTTTTCTTACTATTATTTATAATATTTATTCTACTGTTTTCAAGTCATGTAAGTAAATATTTCATAAATATTGTCATAAATTTCATATAAAAATTATAAGAACTGATTATCCCCGTGCACTTATATGGGATAATTCATGAAATCAACATTCAACAATGGCCTTAGTCGTCAAAGGGATGGGTTGTTTATTTCCCAAATATTTTACGAAATTTCCGTGTGTTTTATCAAAATCCTCGAAAGTTCGGATCTATATCAATATTTCACGACTAAAATAAGAATCTATGATCATTTTCCTTTCTTTTGACACTTCTCTTGATTTCGTAGGACCATTGTTTCTAATTTAATTTTGTAAAAGAAACAACCTCTGCAGGAAACGAAAACCTATTTTACGTACATTTCTTATGGAAAGGTATACTAACTGATTATCTCCGTACATTAATATGGGAAATCTCATGAAATCAATGTTCAACAATTGCCTTGGTCGTCAAAGGGATAGTTTGTTTATTTCCAAATATTTGCACTAAATTTACGTCTATTTTATCAAAGTTCTCGCAATTTCGAATTTATATGAATGATTGACGACTAAAATAAAATCCTATGATTATTTTCTTTTCTTGTGACACTTGTCTCAATTTCGTAGGACCATTGTTTCTAATTTAATTTTGTGAAAGAAACGACCTCTGCAAGTCATGAAACGTAATTTACGTACATCTCTTATGGAAACGTATTTTGTGCTCCTGGGTTCGAACCAGGACCTTTACAGAGATGAGAATAGTTTTCCTGGGGGTTTCAGCATTGAGAAGCACAATGCAGATTTTTTCAGATCTCCAAATCAAGCCATTTATGAGATAATTTCTGAGATAAATAGGGGGACGGACAGTCATTTGCTTTTTATATATATGATATATTGCTTAAGAGTTGCAAAGATACAGTAAAATTATTGTACGTAACATTTTATTGCAATTTCAAGGCATTAAATTTTGTTATGATAAACTATCACATTTAGGCATAATATTTTCCATTATAATATTGACAAACTCATCCTTACTGTAATATGTTATCGTTAATAGAGATTTTTTTATTTCCTACGAAATTTAACGTTATTTACATTATTACTGTATTTAATATGGCAAAGTAATTTGTTACAAACTTTAGCGCCATCACCTTCATATGTATGTACTATAACCTATTACATGTATTATTTCCCCGCACCCTAAAAGACGTCGATTTTTTGCTCTACCTTCTCTACCGTTAAAATAAATTTAATGAAGTATAATGGTTAACATATTGGACCTTTCACCTGCCAGTGGCCATTTTAAGTTTGCAGGTGGGTCTTGATTTTTCACAGATTATCAAATCGTCGGTTGATGACGAGTGGAAAATAACAATTAAGGAAATTCAAATGCACTTCCAAAGGATGAGATATGTCACAGGTAGAAAAGTTTTATTCCGCGACTGACGTTATTTTAGAGGTAAATGCGATTTTTAATACAAATCTGTGTATTGCATCTCTATGGAAGGCGACATTTCTGGACATTTAATTCCTATTTTATGTTGTACTTGACAAAGACAAAATTACTCAACCACATTCGACTGCATTTTTAATGTTTTTTGTCATTGATATTATTACAATTCTTATTACGTATTTTCGAGTAATTACTTTTATTATCTCTACGTTATCTGGACGTCGGTGAGTGGTAGGGAAATTATTGTCTTATGAAAAGTACAAAGTTGGGCGAAAGGTAAAATAGGGTTGGCTACCACCGGCCCTTACTATCCAATAATTTCGACCTCTAAAGCAGAATAAGAAAAATAACAAAGGTCATACGTCCTTCAAACATATCTTTAAAATTTCGAATTATGATGTCGTCCAGGCAAAGACGTATTAATCATAGATACTTTTCTGGAAGGATAATACTCGTGAGCTATTTTTCTGATATTTCTTCTTATATAGTAACAATGAAAAATATGTATGGAAATGTAATTTACCGATGACAATTTTCATACTTCAGAGCATTTGTTTCTGAAGATTCCGATTTAAATTACCGCCATATAAATTTATTATCATATGTGTGCCTTAAGACGATAAAATACACAAGTTTTCATTTACGTATTTAGTCCATTAGCCGATAATGATGTATAGCCGGAGCTGATACTAATACACTCACACCCACATACATACATAAACATAATATATCTCACGAAAATCTACATACGTACATAATATAAATCTCTGATAGTCTGTATGATCAATCACTATAACTATTAGTATTAATCTGTTAATTACTTCTTGGTAACATTTTTTCGATTCTTCATTGATAGTTGCTAGCGGTGATTCCAAAATCATCTCTAAAAATATCTTCTGTTTCGAAGAATTTCTGTTCTGTCTTTCTAATGTCTTATTCTAGAGCGAATTGCTCCCGAAGAGTTTTAATATAAGTAAATCACCACTATAGAACTGCAAAATTTCGTTGAAAAACCGAGCTGCTCCACTTTTGGTCCCTTAACAAAAACTCCTATCCACAAATTCTTGAATATTTCCATTAAAAATAATTTATAAATAGAAACTCTATGTAGTGAACATATTTCTTTCATTTTGAAATAAAAACGCTTTAGTTCCTAAGCTAAAATTGTTTTTATAAGTCCTCCTTCACTTTTGTGTCTTCTTCAATTAATTTATCTAATTTTAAGACTTCCTATTGACCATTCAGAGCTGAGGAACGAATGATTCAAGTTGCATATAGAAATATTGCTGTGCCGTTGGTACTTTCTTATATATCGCTATATTTACATGCTATTCTCTTATTTAAATAATATGGCTCATCTTTGACAAAAGGTTCGTCACCCCATCTCTATACTCTGTGCTCTATACTTAATGAATAATATTTACGGAATAAAATTCATCATACTGATAAAAATAACAAAAACTCAGTATTTTTTCTGTTAGAAAATTCCGAGAAATAAATTATTAGATTTACTGGATTTACAGCTTATACTATGAATCGCTGTTCTGCATTCTTAATAATTCCTGTTATATTTTAAATCTGTGAGTGTAGGAGAAGTTTTCAAAATAGATAAAATGATTTTCCATTCAATGTACAAAATATCCATTTGCTACTTTCCAATGACCGTTTCGGCATTCGAAAATCGTTTATTTCTAGAGTAATTTTTCAGTTTAATTGTCTGAGTTTATAAGAGTCCGCTGGAGCTTTTATTTTAGGCTCCCCTCGCCCCTCGACTGCAAAGATAACCTATCCATTTATATTGCGTTTCCCGCATAAACTTCCCTTCGAGAAATTATTAATTCGGTTTGAATGAAAGTCGTTAATGCGAAATGCTCATTCAGAGATTTTTCGTACACAGAAAACCTCCTTGCGTGATGTTTGCTTACTTTTTCCCTTTTGGTCCGTAATGAAGCTTGCTGCGTGCTTCTATTGTGGGTTGGAAGTGGTGTAGCGAGAGTGGAGGGTACAATGGCCTTTCCTTGGGCCCCCACGGGGGTGGACCACGCCAGCTTACCTCAAAGGAAATCTCTAAACGTTAACTCGCAAAGTACACCAATAAACTTTATTATTTTCTTAATTGAAGAAATTCCGTCGAATTTTACGCTATCCGCAGCGCGACTCTCGTTCATGCGTAGCGTTTGCGTTATTGAGGGGGCACTGAAACGGGAAGAATTGGGTTGACTATGTGGTGAAAATTCTCCTTTTTCAACCCTCGATTATATTCCGAGTCCTGGGTAGTTCATACGCAAACTTACTCTGCATTTTCATCGATGTCATGTGTATATATAAAATGCAGACATCCCAATGCGACCAAGGTGATAAAAATAATTTCTCGTAAAATACTCTCAGGAATAAGATAAAGCGTGCGTTGTCAGTACTAAAGTTATGATTAATGTTAAAATTTTTTGTTGAAAAATGTTATTGATAACAATAATTCTTAAAAGATGTCTAGCCAATGTATTTTCGAATGTAATTTTAAGATTTTCTCCTTCTCTTTAACTGTCAATCAGTCTGTGACTGTGGCGTATCGAAGGTCAAAGGGGGAGAAAGCTCAGAAAACGACAGAGGAATCATCTATGGAAAGCAGTTTGTCTTTTTATCATCGGAGGCCTCCCTGAGAGCTCAATCAGTTCGCCTATAGTTATTCCCAAATATTCGTAGCCCATTTTATTTGTGTTGTAGCTTCGTAATACGAGAAGTAAACGTTTCAACCAATCAGTATTTACTGTCTACGCAACGAAAGAAACCAGATCTAGCAAGACTACAAGACGAATACGAAACTGTATAGTCCACGAAAGGCTAAGAAAATTATAGTAATTTGCATTCGTTCGCGTTAAATTATTTTAATGTTTATATAGAATTTTGGTTGTTTTCCTTTTTATACTTTAAGTTTGAAATATGACGAATGAAAAGAACGTTTGATAGCGAAACATGGTAGAGACTCATAATTTAATGAACTATTTCTGTTAAAATAACATCCATTGAAATATGTCATCTGCTATTATTTTCATCACAATTGTGAAAGTTACCCATGTTTTCTGTATTTAACTTATATAGGTGTTGGTGTGCTATAGACATCTAGCATCTAATATTTTTGCGAACCAATCAGGTTTCGTCCCCTGTGTCACGTGTTTGCACTAAATTTTATGTGCAGATTATATTTTTTACGTCAGCAAATGCATTCCTCGTACTTTCTCATTTCAATCCTTTTCTATCAAATTTCTCAAAGACGATGGCTTAGATCTAATGAGACCCAATCACACTCTTATAATGACATTATTATTTAAGCATAAATTTATTTCTCAACCTTTTGCACTCAATTATTATTCTCGTCATCGTTCCACTTTCCCAGCCTGTTTCGCGATAAATAAATCGAAGATGTTTAATTAATAGGTCGATTATCTAAGTAACGAGGAGGGAGAAATTGCTTTGACAGGCGATGAATGTCCCATGGCTTAATCGTGGGAATAAAACCGAGATGGAAAACCACGGAAAGAGGGTTGCGAATTGGTCTCTTCTTTGTCAATTAATTCCTTGATTCACCGCAATTGCCTCCTTCCGGAGCCTTTCATTGTCCCTTTTAAACGGAAAGCGAGTGAACGTGCACTCGCATGCATTGGATGAGTGCTCTCCCACGAAAGGCACGAATAAAAGGCTCTGCTCTTCTCGCCTGCCGTGCCTGCGCTCCCTCCCCCAAACCTCCTTTTCTTCGATATCCGTACACGCGTGCTCGCCCTCCAAACGACAACAACAACAACCTTTTGCTGCATTCGGAACTTTTTCATAGAGAAAAAAAGGGAGGAGAAAAAATATGGCATTGTACGCCTGCGCGCGCAGTTCACGTGTGTCGGAAAAACGAGAGCTTTTTTTGATTGGACGCGATCCGTTTCCTCCGTTTTTTCGCGCCATTATTTCGCTTTTCTTTTTGTCCAGATTTCTCTTGCTTCCCCTGCCGAGGAGCTGCACCCTTTTACGCTCCCGAGCGACGAATAGAGAGCATTTGCAGGAAGTCCTTTTTTCTCCGCTGCCTTTTACGGCCGAATTTGTCAGAAGGCGGAAATAATAACAGCGCAGTTCCGCCATATTGCCGTTAGTTGGATGTTTTTAATAGCTTTTTAAAAAATGGACCCTAATGTGCAGGCATGTTGTGCGTGGATTTCTTTATTCTCCCCGCATATCTTTTAGTTTATTTCTGTGGAATTTCCTTCTCTGCTCTCTTTTTATCTTTTCCATTCTTATTTATTCCATTTGCGGAACAAGCGGCTTCATTTGGGGGCAGGTTTGCCTCATTGCAGTTCGTTTTGGAGCGATCTCGCTAGAATTGAAGGAACAGCTCTATTAACCATTGGCAGCTGTATGAGATATAACGAGTTAAATAATTATTGAGGGAACAATTGAAAGAATTAATATTCTCATCTGAGGCCGTATACTATGACCGTAAAATTTGCACATTGGTTAAATCATAAGTAAGACTTGAGTTTTGATTTATTTTGCATTTACTTGAATTTTTGCGTAGTAATTGGATATGAAGTATAATTTTACAAACATTTTCGGTAATAATTAAAATTGGTCGGTAGTTATTTAAGATTCAAGTTTTCATTATTTTGATTTTTCGCGTAGTAATTGTATTTGAAGTATTTTACAAAAATCATCATATGGACTAAAATAATAACTTAAAATTTTTATTTCCTGGGGATTTTGTATCTTAATGCAAAAATATTCCAAGCTATATATTGAGCAGAGTCTATCAATGCTGGTAATAACACAGTAACACAGTAATACGCATCTCAAATAAAATTTAACTCTAGTGAAGTATTTATTTTGTTATATACTACATTCCATACTATTTCTGGCTAACATATTTTTTATGGATCAATGAAAACGAATTATGTATATCACAAAGAAAACACAAATAGCTATTTTGGGAATCAATTGACCTTTTCTTTAAAATATTTCATTGTCCGGTTATCACTAATAAAATTTTTGTAAAAGTAGATATTTTTACAGTTATAACTGTATGCTATGACTAAATTTGATCGCTTTACGTATTCTATTGCACGTAAAAATATTTATTCTCACAATAGCCATCACTTATTCTCACAAATAGATTGTAAAATTGACGTTAAACATTAACTTGTTTACACTATGAAAAGTAACAATATATTTTGCGGAAGACACTGAGCATCTTACGAAAACTTTACAACGTTATTATTTAACTTGTAATTAACATAATTATTTAACTCGTTTTCATTCGTTACACTTATTTTCTGGTAGTTCCGAGCTAAGTAAATTTTCAGCATTCCAATTTCCCCAGTAGATATTTTGTAATAAGTATTTGGAAACATCGTCACTAATACTTATTCGTTTGTTCATGTTTTGCAAATTGAATAACAGAGCAAAACATATAAGAAGTAAATCTATACTACTTTCAAACAATTCTAAGCAATCTGTTATCGGGTCATTCTCTCGGATCACTTGGAAAATTTCCTCATTGTGTATTTGTCAATTCGTATTATTGTGAAGTGTATCTTTTAATCTTGTATGATTACTAATTTTTAAATCCAAATTAACCAAAACGCGTTCTTCGTTTAGTTCCTTTGACATATTTTATGATTCCGTTTACAATAATTCCGTTTACAATAATATCCACATTTTCAATTTCAAATGGGTTAGTAACTGGGTTTTCATAAATTTTATCATTAATCTTCAAATCCTCTTTTATGATTGTATTATACTAAAAAGTATTCAAACGTTATAAACTAACAAATATGAAACTCTGTGATTTACCAGTAGAAGTTAGGAGAAAAAGAAGAAATATGAATTTTCTTAAAACTACTTTACCAAACTTTAATGAACTATTTCTGTTAAAATAACATCCATTGAAATATGTCATCTGCTATTATTTTCATCACAATTGTGAAAGTTACCCATGTTTTCTGTATTTAACTTATATAGGTGTTGGTGTGCTATAGACATCTAGCATCTAATATTTTTGCGAACCAATCAGGTTTCGTCCCCTGTGTCACGTGTTTGCACTAAATTTTATGTGCAGATTATATTTTTTACGTCAGCAAATGCATTCCTCGTACTTTCTCATTTCAATCCTTTTCTATCAAATTTCTCAAAGACGATGGCTTAGATCTAATGAGACCCAATCACACTCTTATAATGACATTATTATTTAAGCATAAATTTATTTCTCAACCTTTTGCACTCAATTATTATTCTCGTCATCGTTCCACTTTCCCAGCCTGTTTCGCGATAAATAAATCGAAGATGTTTAATTAATAGGTCGATTATCTAAGTAACGAGGAGGGAGAAATTGCTTTGACAGGCGATGAATGTCCCATGGCTTAATCGTGGGAATAAAACCGAGATGGAAAACCACGGAAAGAGGGTTGCGAATTGGTCTCTTCTTTGTCAATTAATTCCTTGATTCACCGCAATTGCCTCCTTCCGGAGCCTTTCATTGTCCCTTTTAAACGGAAAGCGAGTGAACGTGCACTCGCATGCATTGGATGAGTGCTCTCCCACGAAAGGCACGAATAAAAGGCTCTGCTCTTCTCGCCTGCCGTGCCTGCGCTCCCTCCCCCAAACCTCCTTTTCTTCGATATCCGTACACGCGTGCTCGCCCTCCAAACGACAACAACAACAACCTTTTGCTGCATTCGGAACTTTTTCATAGAGAAAAAAAGGGAGGAGAAAAAATATGGCATTGTACGCCTGCGCGCGCAGTTCACGTGTGTCGGAAAAACGAGAGCTTTTTTTGATTGGACGCGATCCGTTTCCTCCGTTTTTTCGCGCCATTATTTCGCTTTTCTTTTGTCCAGATTTCTCTTGCTTCCCCTGCCGAGGAGCCGCACCCTTTTACGCTCCCGAGCGACGAATAGAGAGCATTTGCAGGAAGTCCTTTTTTCTCCGCTGCCTTTTACGGCCGAATTTGTCAGAAGGCGGAAATAATAACAGCGCAGTTCCGCCATATTGCCGTTAGTTGGATGTTTTTAATAGCTTTTTAAAAAATGGACCCTAATGTGCAGGCATGTTGTGCGTGGATTTCTTTATTCTCCCCGCATATCTTTTAGTTTATTTCTGTGGAATTTCCTTCTCTGCTCTCTTTTTATCTTTTCCATTCTTATTTATTCCATTTGCGGAACAAGCGGCTTCATTTGGGGGCAGGTTTGCCTCATTGCAGTTCGTTTTGGAGCGATCTCGCTAGAATTGAAGGAACAGCTCTATTAACCATCGGCAGCTGTATGAGATATAACGAGTTAAATAATTATTGAGGGAACAATTGAAAGAATTAATATTCTCATCTGAGGCCGTATACTATGGCCGTAAAATTTGCACATTGGTTAAATCATAAGTAAGACTTGAGTTTTGATTTATTTTGCATTTACTTGAATTTTTGCGTAGTAATTGGATATGANCTTTCGCTTCACCTTTTCAAATTCCCGAATACAATACTTTTCGACATGGCCTCATACACTAGACGCTTACTCGAGATGACACCTAACTAACTCAAAGTAACACGAAATGTTTCGTCGCTCCGACCGACTATTCTCGCAACGAAGCCGACATTCATAAGTGCTCTTCCACACACGTTATGGCTAAGAGTACTCTATGTTATACGGAACATCTGCCTACATTTAGCTCTAATTGCCAGAATTTCTAAAAGAATGTGTGATTAGGATAAGCGCTATTTTTTAAGTATCACTCAAACCTCAGTGATTTCCTTATTATCTTAGACAAAAATAGTAAACTAAGTGTAATAAAGGGTAATTTTGTCAGTATCCAATTCCAAAAAGAGAATGAAAAACATTTCATTCATCAAGATATAGTGTATGTATAGGAAACAACGCTACTCACAATAATTCAAGATATCCTGATAGACCTATTCTGATAATTTTCCAACCTTTCAATTGCTTATTACCAAAGAATATCCATGGATATCACAAGGAATACGTTTTTCTAGGTGCACGCCTTTACGTGCAAAGTTACCTTTGCCCTTTTCCTTGTATCCATGGATATATTCAGCGTATAGTTCCGAGGAAATACGTACCATTAACAAATCCTTCAATAACTCATCCTTGTCTCTTCCAAGGAAAAGTAACCCTCGAAAATTTTATCTTAGAATTTTGCCTATATTGACATTGAATTTTGCCAATATTGCTAACAGTCATAGGGCGTTTTGAAATATTCCAATAGATTAAATCACAAGAATACATTCTATTCCATTTAAAAAATACAAAAGAGAAACCGTATATGCTTATATAAATCTATCAAGTTATTTAGGTATTACTGTATCATTAATAGTTTATCTATTTTTCCTCCTTTCTATAAGAGTATATAAGGCTTGCATACGTGGTAACAAATGATGTTTTCCAGAAGTCCATCAATAATGAATATCGTAATTAATAAACGAATACAAAGTATGATACATTATAGATCAATGTTTATCACAATGTGATGTACAGATAATAGATTCATTTTATATTCTTAAAATGTTTAACAATATAGAAGAAAGGCCAGCACAATATTTGCTGAGATGGATAAAATATTTATAGATATTACAACACAAACCTGATAATCGACAACTTTCTCGCTCTTCCTCAATGACTTCGATTCTGCGTTCTACTCTTTAGGAATTATTTCGATTTGAAACTATAGTGTCTACACCTACCTTTTCATTAAGAGCCTGGATTTTGCATCATTTAAAAGATTAAAACTATAGAGTGTACGCCGTATATTTTCATAATCATATCAGTCAGTGGTAAGGGAAATCACGCAAACAGAAGTATAGGAAAACGAATCGAAATATGGGATATTTATATTTTTTAATAAAGGAAGTTTTTCCTTATCACACAAAGTGGCTGTGTATTTAGACGGAAATGTCGAACATTTAAATATTATAGGAACTCTATCAATATTCTATTTCTCTCTCAATTACGCATTCTATTTTCAATATATTTTAAACTGTAAGAGAATTAGCAAAAGCTATCTAATATATACTTACATATTTTCATTGCTTATCATATTATCTCAAATAAGATACGTGTTGGAGAGGTAATCAAAATATAAATGTACCGTTGCACGTTTCTTTATTTGCATTTCCTTTCAAAAACAAATAAAAGGGAGACATTCTTCTCACTTCCAATAGAGTAAACATACTTAGATGAAATTCCGTAGTTGAGAGAATATATGCCACTCCCTCTGAAAATTCTTTTCATTCCCTTTGATAATTCTTCTTTACCTCAATCCGAGTGATAATAACATTTAATTGTCCAATCCACAAAAATATATGCATATACAAATAAAGGTGTACAAATTGACGTATTCTTATGGAACGGTTCTGACGTTTCATGGGTAAAATATTACTCCTCAATTATCCCAAGGTCGGTAATCAATATTATTCTCAAGTGAATATAACAGACCGCATGCAGAAACACAAATACCCTACATGGTAAAGAAAATAATTATCACCGTAAACCTCTCTAAAACTCTCGATAATTTGTTCTTTTCATCATTCCCTCTTTCTTCTATTGCTTCCGGAGTTCCTAAACTCGAAAATAAATTTTCTTTGATAATATACTCAAGAAATTACGTTTTAATAGTAGATACTCGGCTTAAAAGAAAATAAAAGGTTGAAAATAATTTTGGAATGCATTCTCAAAAGATTTCAGGATTGGCCAGGCATGACAAATTTACTTAAAAAAGTAATACATTCATATTCTCATACTAAAAATGCCTTTGCCTGGGCAATTGAAAAAAAGATAACGTAACCTAAATTGATTTTTTAAAAATCTATAACACAAGTGTTAAGCTATCTCAGGAAACCAAGAAATTATTAGTATGGAGTAGTAATCCAATGGAGTGGTAATACAAAACTATTGCATTTAAAGGTCGAATTGAATAGAATATGGGCCCTATCAACTCGAATGTATTTTAATTTTTAAAATATGGGCTAAGTATACCCTCTTGTAATCAATTTTTCAGCTTTTGTAATGAAAGTTTCTAATTTGGTTACTATTCTAAGGATGATTGTAAATTCCCAAGAAGAAACGGACATGAAAAAAGTCTGACGGGATCGGGACTCGAGCCTCGGTTTCCCAACTGCCGGTTTGCTGTTATATCCATTGAGATATTACACTCAGTTTGCGAAATTTTGTATGAAGAAAAAATTAATTTTTTTAAAACGATTCGTTCTAGCATCTATTTCATTGATCTTCGTCACAGTCACAGAACGGCACATGTAACATGGAGGACGCATTATATCGGGTACATCGTCTCTGAACATGCTTTCTTTGAATGTATCCAGTAAATTAATCCTTTGTTTAAATCTTCTGATTTCTAACAATTTCTCATCCTGCGCCCCGAAGCATCTACTCGTATGTAAGGCTCACTAATTCATCGTAGCAATTCTTCATAATACGTATCGCCTTTCGCTTCACCTTTTCAAATTCCCGAATACAATACTTTTCGGCATGGCCTCATACACTAGACGCTTACTCGAGATGACACCTAACTAACTCAAAGTAACACCGCTCGCGAAATGTTTCGTCGCTCCGACCGACTATTCTCGCAACGAAGCCGACATTCATAAGTGCTCTTCCACACACGTTATGGCTAAGAGTACTCTATGTTATACGGAACATCTGCCTACATTTAGCTCTAATTGCCAGAATTTCTAAAAGAATGTGTGATTAGGATAAGCGCTATTTTTTAAGTATCACTCAAACCTCAGTGATTTCCTTATTATCTTAGACAAAAATAGTAAACTAAGTGTAATAAAGGGTAATTTTGTCAGTATCCAATTCCAAAAAGAGAATGAAAAACATTTCATTCATCAAGATATAGTGTATGTATAGGAAACAACGCTACTCACAATAATTCAAGATATCCTGATAGACCTATTCTGATAATTTTCCAACCTTTCAATTGCTTATTACCAAAGAATATCCATGGATATCACAAGGAATACGTTTTTCTAGGTGCACGCCTTTACGTGCAAAGTTACCTTTGCCCTTTTCCTTGTATCCATGGATATATTCAGCGTATAGTTCCGAGGAAATACGTACCATTAACAAATCCTTCAATAACTCATCCTTGTCTCTTCCAAGGAAAAGTAACCCTCGAAAATGTTATCTTAGAATTTTGCCTATATTGACATTGAAGGTATGGATTGGTTTTAATATCTTGCCATCATCAGTATTCTCATAGAACTTAATACTTTTCAGGAAGAAATAATGCGCTGAATGCTTAGGTGTGAAGGCACGGCGATGGAAATGGAGTCTCGGCAGATGTCAGTGAGGAGATGACGCCGAGATGTGTTAATTGAGTTGAGAGGTGAACTGGATGAAGGGATCGCGTATCCCTTATCAACGCCGTTCTCGCATTCCCACCTCAAGCATCTTCACAGCCACTGAATATCCCCGTGGGCTTTTATTCGTCACTTACTGCGTGGAAATTGTGCTGCGCTCATGCAGTTAAGTGGTCTGAGGGTATATTGAATCAGAGGGCGTTCCATCGATAGTGCATACTCAGCGTTGCATTCAATGTAACAGGGAGTAATTACGAAGGGGAGAAATGCAATCCATCCAGATTCATCCTCATTGTCATCTTGCACTAACGTGTGTTGACGCTCTTCTCCCGCAAAATAATTAACTTAAGTCACGAAATTAAAACTCTGCATACTCGCATATTTCCATCAAATGCCGAAAGATCGTTTCAGTCAGTAATCTTTGTTTTCTAATGTGATAGCACAATTAAAACGAATAGTAACTATTTATTAGCAAATAAAATAAGCACGTATTAAATTACGTACATGTATGTCTACTAATATGCCCTGCTACCCTCCTTTCGGCGTATGGAAGTACGTCTATATAGTCATATAGTCATTATAGTCTATAAATCCCGTATCTCCATAACAACGTACTGATGTCATAAATCTATAAGTATAAGTTCTCTTAGAACGTGTATAAGCTATAACCATAAGTCCCATCAGCGAATGACTTGAGTTATTTCAACTTAAAATTAAATAACTTTCGTTTAGCGATTCCAATCCTAATTCCTATTGTCTTAATAAGACGGAGTTTCTTAATTAGCCGCATACATACGTCGGATGTGTCGAGCCCATGCTAAATTATTCGTAAGGGCGACTTCATGATATTTCGTTGTGCTCAACGTTATCATGTTTCTCCCTCCATGGCTGGGCAAATATTCATTCTCCAGGGTTCTCTTTCGAAGAGGCAATAGATCATCGCTCATAATTTCTTTGAAAATCTCCCATTATCTATTGGGATTCAATGGACTACAAGTTGTCAATATTATTGCAAATATATCTCTCACTTGTTCTGTGGTTGCTGCCAATGCAGCTTCTCCAATCCCAAAGGTTATCATTTTCCAGTAATCCTAAAAGCTGATATGCTTCTCTGTACATTTCAAATACATATCCATCGACTTTTTTTAAATCTGTAAAATAGTTTGGTCCACGAATTTCATGTAGAAGAATTTGGAGATAGAATCACTCAGGGTGCACCGTGTACATTAGTCACAATGCGTCACTTTCGAAGATTCCTTCGTGACCTTCGACTGGAGTTTTTTGCTTTCTTCGTTGAAAGATTCGTTTTGTTGCATTCCATGTATAATATGATGGTAAATCGGCATATAGAAACGTTTTCGGAAACGGATCACTTTCTCGAAGTTGAAAAATGCAGTTCATCTCGTATTCATAGGTGGTTCACTGTGTACTTTCTCTTGTGAAACATATACGTTGAACGTTTTCATTCAACGTTGACAACATTGGAAGACTCGTGATTTTACCGTCAATTTACATAGAAAATTTACGATACAAGCACGAGTACACGCAAGATGCTATGACCTATGTAAGAACTTTATCGCAACTATTCTCAGAACTTTTACCTCAGAATGCAAATATTCAACTTGTTTAGCTTTTGCTGAAAATTGATCTATTGCTACATTTACTTTTACACCAAAACCGAAACCTCCAACATTTGTTTAAACAAACCGTTTATTCTTTAAAAAGCCGTCTATCAGTAATCAACCCCCCTAATCCCTCTTTAGTTTGTCTTCAGATACTTAAAAAAAAACTAATTCGGCTTTCTTTACTTATTACTGAGAGTTCAATACCACGTTTCGGAGAGTAGACACTGAATATCTAACTCTCAGTCTTCTCAAAATTATTGAAAAAATCGTTTTTCCTGTCGTTTGTAAGGTTGAGTTCCTAGCATTCTCCGGGATTTGGATTTTGAAAAAGTTACTTATGCCATTCGAACTCCGGCACAAGAAAATATTTTCTTCTACAAGAGCTGTTTCTTTGACTCTCGATCGACGACCCTTCAGAGTTTCTATTTTTTCCAATGCCNCTCATTCACACAATTTAATTTGGTTATATGAAAAAATCCAACCAAATCAATTGATCAAAGCAATTCGAGCTGAATTTCCGAATACAGAAGAGAATCCACAAATATAAAATACAATAGAGAAAAATGTGATTCATGGTCCGTGTGGAAATTAAATGTGAATTTACCATTTATAAGTGAAGGCAAAGATATAACCAAGACCATATTTAAATTGGATAAAAACAGGAAAAGATAGATATCCTAAATACAGAAGACGATCTCTGGAAAATGGTGGTTTCACTGCCAAAATACGAATGCAAGGTAATCAAGAGATAGAAGTAGATAATCAATGGATGGTCGCATACAATCCGCTTCTCTCAAAAATGTTTCGAGCATGCTTAAATGTGGAGTACTGAAACTCAGTAAAATCAATTAAATGTGTGTACAAATATATTAGCAAAGGCATGATACGGCTGTATTCGTAATAACCAGAGGAAATAGAGAAAAAAATCCTAGAGATGAAATACTTCAGTATCAAATGGGCAGATATACTATATAAATAGTAACGAAGTGGCTTGGCGAATATTGGGTTTCCCAATACATGATCGAGAACCAGCACTTGTCCACTTCGCTGTTTTCTATTGAAAAAGTCACTCTTTCCAATTCACATAATCTTACATAATAATTACCGTCGTGTTCATATTTATTTTTCATCTCAGGTAATTAGCTCTCTATAAGGAATGCATTGAGGCATTTTAGAAATTAAATTCACGGATTTATTGATTAGATATAAAAATGAAATATGTACCTATATTTATTAAAGGGCTAATGATCAGATACATATCAAATGGTTTACCTAAAATATCCTTAGTTCGACTCTAGATGACTGAAAACAATCCCATTAGAAGTGAATATAGAGTTTATTTTGATTGATAGCTCCATTTTCTTCTTTTGCAGAATCAAATTAGAAATAATGGTCCTTTGAAATCGAAATAAGTACCAAAAGAAGAAACGCTTTTTTTGTCGTTTAATATTATTTTCAATTCGGAATCGCAGATACAGTACAGGAATATTTTGTAAGACATTTTAGGAAGTAGAAATATTACAGTCAATTAGGGTAAAGTAAAGATTCAGAGACTTAAATAATTACAAATCGTCTTAGATCTACTGCTTCAGCGTATAAATATTTTGTATTTTTTGTTTCACTAACGACATATATAAATTCTTAACACTGAGTTTTCATGTGCTCTTAGCAAAATATGCAAGTAAAATGATCAATATGTATGCGCTTTACTTTCTTTACTTCTTTAAACTAAAAAACAAAATCAAAACTCTCCTCTAGGAGTCGCCTAAAATTGATAAAAAATTGACTATTTGCCAACGTTATGTTCTTTAACATTTATATTAAGTAGTACGTAGTCGAACACGCGTATCTACAAGTCCAATAGCAAAATGTAAAAATTGCTGGTTATTTCTGAGTACTAGGTTTAATAAAGAAAGTACGATACTGTATTATAAGTACCGTTTAGGGGAGTCATCTGTACCTACAAGGAAACAAGGGAACTGTATAAGGGAACCTTGACCTCTGCGTCAAGGATGGACGATTTTGAAATGATTTTAAAAACCTGCCTAAAATTCAACAGTTTGAACTTTGAGTAACTTTTAACACACTGGTCTCTTAGACATCGTTATCCGTAGTCTATTAGTGTGCGAGGCGACAAAGAGCAGGTTCGTCGGTTCGATTCCAATTTTATGAGTTTTAGTCAGCGACTTTTTCTTCCGCCCGCAATTTTTTTCATTTTCGTGAATATTTTATCAACTTTAATGTTTCATTTAGGAGCAAGCCTTTGCTGTTTTTATGCTTGATCTATTTTTAGCTGAATAATATTTATAGTATATCCAGTAGATATATGTTTATCTATGGCNATGACCCTTCAGAGTTTCTATTTTTTCCAATGCCAGAGATTTGATATTTGCGTTCCATTCGATATTCCCATTGCACATATAAAATTCTTTTTAAAGGATATAGAACTGTTAGTGTAATTTTCAGGGACATACACTGACGCAAGAACAAGAGTTATCCTAAAGCTTGGTATGGCTCCTGAATAAAGTTGGTGAAAGTGCATGAAAGTCATAGCTACGCACTTGTATATATTCAAACCAAGCTACCAATCTTTGCATGGACTTGATAGAACGCTTAGGTAATTCAGTATGATACTGATATCATCTTCTAAGGTGATCTCGTTTAATACGAATGTATATTTAGGCAAATAAAGGGTAAAAATCGACATCGGAGAATAAATAAAAATTATGGGGCAATGATTTTATTAAGTGTAATAATTTATTCCTGGTAGATGATTCTCAGATACTTACTCCTCAACGGTTAATTAAAAAATATATGACGGAGAGGAAGATGATGATACCGAAATCCTCTGTAAGTTTTTCAACCTTTTCCACTGAAAAAGAAAGTTGGAAATACGTAAGTTTGACATGCACCCAACTATGTAAGCATAGAAATCTTTGTTATCAACAATTCCTCAAAAATGTTATATTTCACAAACTGTCACATTTTAACTGTCACATTTAACTCATCTGCTTTAGCTATAAGACCTTTTATATATTTCCTCCTCTGTATAATTTATCAGTTGTAAATTGCAACTTCTAATTAACCGTCAGCAACCCGAATGAAACTTTTAAAATGGGCAGAATGAGGTTTTCCTTTGATTTCCTAATGTGTTTCCCATCAAATAAAAGTAAGTAAGTAGTAAGAGTTTATAAAAATAGTAGTTTTGTGAATATATGCAACAATTATAATTGTCAAAATTGTAAATGTTAAGTCTAAATACCGAAGGGAGAAGGGAATAAATAAATAATAAAAAATACTTGGCTATCTGGGAGCCCAGGTATGAGAGATCCGCTTCGGAGAAAGGCCCGTCGATGTTCATGCTCCCACAGAACATAGAACCCCACTTCAGAACTGAAGTTGAAACATCTAATCAATTAACGAACAAGATTACCGTTCATAAGATCAAAGATTGATATTATAGCTGTGTTTATATCACATAACGTATGCTTTTACAATAAATAGGGATTAATACTTCTTCAAAAAAAGACAAGATAAGAAGGGTCTTCCGGATAACCAATTGGGTAACGCGTTCGAATTCGGTGAAAGCGGTCCAGGGTTCCATTTCCGGTAGGGGCGATGTGCAAAACGGCCTCAGTTGTCGAAACACTATTAACAATACTACTACTACTACTATTCTCTCATACTTAACTACTGAGACTGAAGACCCTTTCATAATTATCCCCTAAGGCATCCAAAATATAAATAGTAATAGGCATGGATTAGGTAGAAGGCAAGGGCGTATGAAAACCAAGGTGGGTTCGATTACCGGTGGGGACCTACGTGCGAAATGACCTCAGTTGCCGGAGCACTTTTAACAATGCTGCTACTACTACAAGGGAAATAATATAATAGTGAGTGACTTGCACCCCATCCCAGATGCGTAAACGAATGACCAGTAATCGCCTAACCCTTGGGAAATTTCTAAGTCCCGGTAAAAACGGCACGTAGCTTATCGGCTCTTCTCGAAACAGCAGTCCGCCATACCCTCCCAGGATTAACGAAGCTCGCGACGTATGGGACGACCTGTCCAGTCAAATGATTTAAAAGGGAAAGGACATAATCCTTTATGCGTTCTCATTAGCGCTGCTTTGTCGGTGCCACACAAGTATGCGGAGGGTTTTTCATCCGATCGTTTGAAAATTCCGAGGGCAGGGCCATTGCTCTCCGAATGGAGGATGAATAAGTGCGCAAAGGGGCTGATTGGTTCGGAAGGGGACTGCATCGGATTCACACGTGCGTGATCCCCTCTGCCGCGTGGCCCACTGCGATGGCCTTAACCCGGTTCGTTGATCTTGTGTGTTTCTGTGTTTGTCGGCTCCCCCTTATGCAGATCTCGGCTTCATTATGACCTCGTCCTCTGTCGGGGACTCACAATCAGCATCAGGGATTGTAATGTCTCCCCCAAAGAGGAGTCGTGCTATCGATTCATTTTACCATTATACCATGACTCAACTTTTTATGCTGAATCAAAAGCGTTGGACAAGCGTGACATCTTTTAATTTTGTTGCTCGATAATTGCAATTTTTCTATCCATTATGATATTTTCAACTCCAAAATGCATGTCCTCACCATGAAATCAAGTCCATGTATATTTTAATTACTCCGTAACAAAGTAATAACGTTAAAATTGTTAATTAAAATACTCTTTTTCAGTAATGTAAAGACCCAATTATGAATTATAATATTTAAACAATGAATATTGAATTAATTTCTTTCACGATCTTTACAGAAATCGTTTCAGATGTTAACATTATCTTCATTCATCTAATATTACTATACCTTATTTACTGCCTGTTTCCTGCTAATATTCCAATTTAAATAGTCTATATCGAAATAGTGAAAACATTTCATTTTGCTTCGATTAAGATACAAAAAATTCAGACAAGCGTTCAGTCGAAGTCTCAAAGAAATGGGAAGATTTCTTGGAGACGATTTCCTATTGGGACATCTGCTTATCTCTGCTCAAGCCCATCACTATGTGAATTAATTTTTCATCAGAGAAAATGCAAGCCAAATTTACTTTCGAATTTGAACGTTACGATACTCAGTAACGTACACCAAGTAGTCGAATAGTCGGAAAATGATAAATATCGAGTACCTGAATGATTTATTCTCGGGCTTTTGATTTGATTTAGATTTCCATTTGTTACCAAGTTTCACCACAGTCCTCTTTAGGTGTTTCCCTGAAATGCGGGGTTCCTTTTTAAACCTTAAGTTGCGAATATATTTTCGTACACTCATTTTTCATTAGTTTTTGTTTACAACGACAAAGTATATTCCGATGAGTTCCTTATCCTTGCTAGTAGGAGATTCCATATCTCTAATCAATCTCATTTTTAATTTCGCGTGGGACTCCCGGATAGCCAAAAGGGCAACGCATTTGACTTCGGTGAAAGTGGTCCCGGATTCGATTGCTGGTGGGGACCTACGTGCGAAATGACAAAAGCAGTCGAGGCACTTTTAACAATACTACTACTACTTATAATTTTGCTCATAAAAATTCGCAAATGCGAAATGGTTTATTTTGAAATTGCCTTGTTTGGCGGGCAAATGTTCGACGTATCATACTTCAATTTGAATATTGAAGTTCATAAATGATGTACATTTCTGAATTCAATTCGTTCGTCTCGGAAAAGAAACCGGCCAAACCTACTATGGAAGATATTTTCTTAGGAATTTACGAAATTTGTAGAAATACAGATTTCCTCGAACCGATTACAATTTTACGTAAATTCTTCCCATTATTCTTGCCACGTTAGAATGAATTCAAATTAATATTCCAGATGTATTGGATTACTCAACTTGAACGTTTGCTTCGCCGCAAAAAATGCGAAGTGACGGAAAATATCTTAACTTATAACTTAATTTTCGGTCATAATTGTGGAGCACTAAATTCAATGCTATTTGATCACATAGGTAATGTTTTGTATATTCCATATCGGAAAGTTCAAAGAATCTGCGAATGGTTATGAGACTTTATTCTTCAGCCAGATCTATCCTTTACCTGACTCTCGTGTGGTATCGTTTGAAAGAAAGAAACATCCTCTTATTTGCATCGTGGTTTCCATTTTTGTAAGAAAACTTTCGTATTTGTTTAGGAATTCACGTTCTTCTCAAAGCTCTTTCCTCTCTGAAAGGATTCATTAATAATCGGAATGTTGATCAGGAGATCATTATTTTATGGTTCACATATGTGTGAATATCGCTTTAGTAAATCGATACCATAAGAGCCGCTAAATGGCGGATGGCAGGGGGTTCGCAAACACCAGATTCCATAACTAACACGCTAATTTATTCGCAACTTTCTTCGACTGGGGAGAGAGAAAAGAAGTAACTGTATGCTCTATCTATCATTTCGAGAAATTGTCATCTCGCTGAGGAATTCGGGTTATTCATGAATGGGGATTATAAATTCTGTCAGTCGATCATTCAAGTCTCGGAGGTAGGAAAATTGTTTGAAAATGTGAGATCAAATCCACATTTATATTTAATAAAAATTTCCTGGCTGATACCACCTTTTCTTGCTGTCAAATGTAGTCTAATTTTCTAATTTATTTATATATTGTCAATAAATACAAAAGCAAGCAGACATGGGTCTACAAGATATGGTGAAATCCCAAAGAAAATCTAAGAGAAAATACATGTCGGTACGCATTATCTTTATTTTCTTATGTGAACAAATTAAAAAAGGAAGATGACGTCTTTACCGATCAAAATCAACCTTCTTACAGTTTGGCGATTTACTTCCATAACATTGGTCATGCACAAGGTTTGCTTTTGTTGTAAATTTATGTCTAAATAAATATTTACCAATGTTAATGGAGTGTTAGAAATGACGTACTTAATTGGTGCTTTCGGCTATTTTCTCTTAAACAAGGGAATGAAAATCCTTATCGCCGAGAAGGAAGGTATTTAGATTAGCGGCTGATGTTAGGCGTGGAACTCTAAAGATGGCTGTGACGAACTATGAGCGAGGTTTCATGCTACTATCTATATTGGACGCGGCGATCACCAATTTGAAATAAAGGAACCTGAACAGAAATCCGATTTGGCGAAATATTCATTTATCAATGGAGGCATTTGGGAATGGAATGGAGCCTTTGCCTGGAGAACATATCTTACCAATGCCGAAAAATATTATAATTTTCCGAATGAGGTCAAAAGTGTGTAATATTGAAATTGTTTATATATTTGATCCTCATTTTTCAATCAGTTTCATTATCTTCAAGTATATTACTATATTCTCGGATATTTTATGTATAACATTATCATATATCAACCATTTCTTTTTTTTGTATCCTCGTATTCTGTATGACTAGACTTGAAAAGCTGTGTACTGTCCACATGATTTTTTAAATGGTTTTCCTCCTTTCTTTGGGGAAATGTCGGACACTTATTACTTTTTTCCTCCACCGTTGCCACCTGACCAAGGGATCTAAGTGGAATGAATTTTTAAATAAAAAAATAAACCAATAAAATATTTATTCTTTCTCTCTCTCCGATCCTCTGTTTAGTTTGTAGCAGCTCGCCATCAGGATTGCTCTTGAGCTTTCTTCCTCATCTCTATACATGAACTTCTATACACATCCTTAATTATTTGTTTTATGTGCTGGAGCATTGGTCTTTCTCTACTTCTCTTTCCCTCAATGTAACCTTCCTGCAGAATTTTTAGAATATCCTCATGGCGCATAACATGAAAGTCTTTGCGTTTTAAAACAAATCTCCAAAACCGTCTATCTTCTCCAATTCTCCTTAAAACCTCGTTATATTTATTTCATCTTTTCATTGTATATTCGACATTTTCCTATCTGTCATTTCTGCTTCTCCAGTTTTTCTTAAATTATCTCTTTTGTTCAGACAATCTTTAGTAGTTTTATTGAAGAAGGAAGTGAACTCTTGTGCATCGCCAATTCTTTTCTCCTGTAGTAGCAAATTGTGTTATTCTCTCCATATATACAGTAGGCCATAGTTGAACTTTACTTTCTGTTATACATGTCTTTAATCGTATTCTTTCCTCAAAATCTCTTCTATTGAATGTAACTGTGTAGTAATTTCTTGTTCAATTTAGTTCATGACAACGGTATCGTCTGAAAAGCGCCTCTATAGGAATATTTATTTCGAATCAACAGATGCGAATCAATGCGGAAATAAAACCGAATACCGTTAATTGTCCTGTAAATAGAGTATATGATTCACAATGCGTTACTCGGGCTTCACCCTACGTAAATAACTTATCGATTGCTGTTATAAATTGTAGGAGCATCAAAAATAAAGTATCCGATTTAGAGCATTTTGTCCGAACTAACAATTCAGATATAATCATGGGTACAGAAAGCTGGCTAACAGACGAAATTAGCGACTACGAAGTATTCCCTAAAGATTTCAAGATCTATCGTAAAGATCGTCAGAATAAAATAGGTGGCGGAGTATTCATAGCGGTCAAAAGTTCACTTCGGAGTAGCTTACATACGTTTTTAAATGGGAACATCGAGAGCGTTTGGTGCACGATTAATCAGTACAACAAGCCAAATATAAATGTATGTGCCTTCTACCGGCCACCCAACTCTTCGCGTCAGGTATTATTAAAGTTTATTAAATATAACGCAACATAATTCGTTACATCAAATGGTTAAAGAGCCTACCAGGGAAATAAATATATTAGATCTCATTTTTACAAACATGCCCGAGCAAATAATAAATACATCTGTTTGCGATGGATTATCAGATCACAAAGCCGTTGTTATAGATTTGGATATTAACTTGGTTGGGCACCAAAAACCTAAGCGCAAAATGTATGTGTACTCGAAAGCTGACTTTAAAGGATTTCGTGATACACTTACAACTAATTTTCCGGAGTATGAAGCGCGAACGGTGAGACTAAACACCGAGGGTACTTGGAATTTGTTTGTACGGCAAATGCGCGACCTCATGGATACATTTTTACTATTTAAATATTCTAAACAGAATAATGATCCAAGGTGTTATAATAAAGAGACTAGAAAAGCTCTCAAGAAACGGAGGCGTTTACATTCGAAATTAAAAGCCTATGCGAGGCATCTAAACAATATCAACACGGATCAAGTAAATAGCGATTCGGAACAAGCGAAATCGGAATCAAAGCGAACCATGCGAAATGCCCTCCGCCAATTCAAAAAGAAGATTTTATGCGAATACTTAGATGAGGACCCTAAAGCTTTTTGGTCATACGTGCGTGAGGACCAAGGTAAAGAGCAAACAGTAGATTCATTAAAAGATAATAGCGGGAACGTAATAAACGATACCAAGGGCAAAGCAAACATCTTAAATGATTTTTTCCGTAGCGTATTTACGTCCGATAACACATTAGGTAGGTACCCTACCGGAAGTTGATCGGTCTGAAGCCATGTCGAAAATCACCTTCAGCGAAGACGGCATCATTAAACTCTTGCTCCTGAAAACATACCAGCTCGGATATTCAAGGAAGTAGCGGAAAGCGTAGCCCCCTTTCTGAAAGTAATAGTTGAAAAGTCTATGAGCGAAGGAAAAGTTCCGAAAGATTGGAAAATTGCGAATATTACTCCAATATTTAAAAGCGGCTTAAAGGAGGATCCATCGAATTATAGGCCTATTATCATTAACATCATTGAGCGGCAAAATAATGGAACATATAATAGTTAGTTTCTTAATGGGCAATCTCGACACTTCCAAATTTATAGTGAGTAAACAACACGGTTTTCGTAAGACACGATCCTGAGAGTCTCCGCTAACGTTGTTAGTTCATATCTTGAAATCTGCCGAAAATAAAGGAAAGTCGACGCGATATTTTTAGAATCCCGGAAAGTATTTGATAAGGTTCCACATAATAAATTATTATACAAATTAAAAGTTGCGGGTATCAATGGAGAAGTAATAAACTAGATTAAGGACTTTCTCCGACAGAGAACAACGAGTAGTACTAGATGCAGCGGACCAAAACATAGTAAAGTTAGTATATTTGCGGACGACACGGTAATTTATAGGGAAATAGGAAGCTCGGAGGATAGACTAACCCTATCGTGTGATTTAGATAACATTATGAAATGGCGCGTTGATTGGCAATTAGAGCTCAATATAGATAAACGTTCAGTAATCAACTTCTTCCAAAGGAAAAATAATGCCAATGATTATTCGTACAGGCTCCGAGGGAAAACTTTATCAACAGTAGAAACGGTGAAATACCTTGGAGTAACCCTCACCAATAACTTTACTTGGGGTACCCACATCCGTAATATGTGGTCGAGTGCTGAAGAAACTCAGATTCGTGAAGAGAATTGTCGGTAGGAGCGAAGAAAAAGTCTGTGAGCGTTGTTACGTTGCGTTGGTCAGGCCTCACCTGAAATATGCGTGTAGTGTACGGGACCCCGCAGAAAAATGTTGTATTCGGGAAATAGAAAAAGTACAGCGAAAGGCGATACGTTTTGTAAAGAATTGTTACAAGTCAGTGAGTGTTACGCAAATGCTTCAGGAGACGGTGGTCTTATAAGTATCCATAAATCATTTTCATCACTATCATAAAGTTCTCAGCAGTAGTAATTCTTTAGTGATATTACTTTTGTAACATGGAACTGCTTTTCTTTCTCACAAAATATTAAATTTTTTAATAGGAGACTTTTTTGAAGTATGATACATCTTTCATTTTTCCGTTTTTCCTTGGGGCTTGACTAGGTACACGCCTTCTCGTCCAAAGTTACCTTACCCTTTTACTTGTGTGTTATCCTTAACGGGGATTCTCTTTTCCACCACTTTGTATTGTCGGTTCCTTAACGAGAACATTGGTTGTGGACAACGCCACACAGTCGGACGAAACCACTTTGCCCTTCCTTACAAATTCTCTCAAAAACGGCTTGAGATTATGTTCTAGATCGATAGTTTAATTAGTTAAGGCATCTGCCCGGAAAGCGGAAGATTCCAGTTTATAGTCCTGGTCTTATCAGACTTATTCATGCCTGTTTTTTCTTGGGTATTATTCTATTATTTAACCATTATATTTAAGCGAAGAATTAATTATTTATTATATACTAAAGGAGATTACGACCCCGACCCCTGGATAAGGACGGCATTCATTATTTAAGGTTGTCGTTGCTGGAATAATAGTCTTAGATTGAAAGGATATAAAATAATTGCATTTAAAAGAAATACAATACATTGTAACAACTCTAAGAAATATTTTTACTCATTTCTATATAACGTATTTATTTGGCGTAATGATTTGTTTGTAAAAGGAGATATCCAGCCCCAAATAAGTCCATATTTTCTTTCTTAGCTGTGAGTCTCAAATCAGCCAAATGTAAGATCCGCGATAGACCATAACATAACTATACATATGAAATATGAATAAGGTATAAAAATGCAGTGTTTCAGTGCGGCTTCAAAACCCATAATGAACCAACAATATCGACATGACTTGGACTCGAACTTAGCCTCTCAATTTCCGGGCGGGTATTCTAACCACTACCGTACCGACTCTATTCCACTCTGCCAGCGTGATGGCGTGATGCTTAATAGGCATGGCAAGTGGTGCTCTATGCTTAGAATGTCTGCCAGAAAAGTAGAAGATCTGGGTTGGAGTCCCAGTCTTGTTGATATTTATCTGTCTCTCCCAGGGCACAATACATATACTTACTATTATCTCCCGATTTTGACTCAATAGTTCTACGGTAGAATATTCAAACCATATCTTGCAATAAATCTCCCATTATTACACCAAAATATGCTTTCTCCATAGAATTACTATTATTTCATAATAATTTGGAATTCAGAATTGCAATTAAACTCGCATTTCCTTATTTAGATGATCACCTTAATTACTATTATATTAATTGATTAGAAATTCCTCAGATAAATTAATTTATTACGAAAGGGATTTATCATAATTTTAACTTTTTCTCACTTTACTTATTATTTTTCCATCTAGCTCATGCTTCTTTTCGTGTCATCGTTTCTCTGTTTTTTTCTGCATCTCATTGTATGGGATAATAAAACTTTCCTAGCCCCACAAATATAATATCACTGTGTTATTTGGTCAAAATCATCAAATTATTTTGCATGATTAGAATATTTATAATTTATTGCTCGTTTCCTCAATACAAACGGCATTCAGAAGTAAGAGATTTGAGGCTGTCAAATTTATTTTAGAAATAGTGATGCGAATTCCCACAGAGCCACTTATCCCAGCTTATTCCTTTAAACATTATTTATCATTCAAATTTATTCGTTTTAAGCACCCACTTTTTTCCTGGTAGCATTGTAATTAGATTAGATTAGTTAGATTGGTTAGCTTAATTTGGATTATTCAATTAAAGAAAATTCTGAACTGTTGAACTTCTGGATGACACTTAAAATAATTGTACTTCTTCCACAGAATTATTTAGTAAACAAATAAATAACACACGACCGGTTTCGAAGATTTATCGCCATCATCTGGTTAGTATAAACAGTATAGTAGTAAAAGTACAATTTTTCTAAGTGTCTTCCTATTATGGATTTCCACAATACTTCGCCTGAATCTGTAAAGTTTAGTTGAACCTCTGACCCATCTGCTTCGATTTTCATTCTTCTTGTAAATCGATTTATCCCAGGGTTTATCTTTAACCTTAGGTTTTTATGTATTGAAATTAATATGTCCGATAATATTTTTTTTAAATTTAAATTATCTTTCCTTATATTTGTATCATCAATTACTGTTTTCATTGTTTGTTTGCTGGAAGTAATTTTCATTTCATTGAGCGCACAATTTCCTAACGTAAATTTTAACAAGAGTAATGAGGGAAACTTTTAGAATATTAAAC
Source organism: Ladona fulva (assembly GCA_000376725.2). Taxonomy (NCBI): domain Eukaryota; kingdom Metazoa; phylum Arthropoda; class Insecta; order Odonata; family Libellulidae; genus Ladona; species Ladona fulva. The sequence continues at coordinate 870,410 of KZ308448.1, forward strand.
ACCATTTGAGTAAAACCATCCAATCTCCATATTCCTGCATTATGTTTGTGATTTAAGGTTTGACTCATTCCGCAGCACACATACAAACTCATCGAAGACCGACTGTTTGCTCCCGTCCATTGAGCCTTCATTCCGATAATTCTCCGTTTCGAAACGCCCCGACGAAACTCGGAGGCAATAAAAATCTCGTATATTTAAAAAGCCATTAAAATATTTCGTTCAATTTGTCCTCAATGCTAATATTTTCCGTATTGTCAACTTTTTCCCGCTTGCGTTAACTCGTTTAAAAAGATAAGTCACAGCCGTTAACATCCGGTTCCTTCATTTTCATTCCTTTTACGATTTATTGAGCAAATAACGAAATTGTGTTTGCCATGCAGTTACCTCAGTTTTATTGTCTAGAGTTTTGTCACTTTTTGTCCGATAAACAGAGTCGAAAGGGCGAGAGGCAGCTCGTGAAACCATTCTTCCCTACACCATCGAAAATATTAGTACATTCGTCTCTTCGAAGAACTTAAGTGTAAAGTGATTCCCTCTTCTCCTTGAGCAAACTAACATAAAACTCGGGGCGACCGAATGTTTTTGTAGAAGAAGCGATTATGTAGGTCTAGCGATGCGTGCAAACTCCGTCGACTGACGCATATATTTTAAGAGCCGCTAACTGCTTTGTGGAATGAGCAGATGACATGAACGCAAACCGACGGGAGACGGAAGTTTTCAAGCTTTTTAGTTCCCACAACACACACTCGCATATGATTTGTTTGGCTCCTTATTTGCTTTCAATATTTTTCTCCTTTTTAAAAAAGGCTCCTCTTTCAAAAAGGAGAAGGTGCTATTCCAGCTCGTTGTTAAAAAGGGGACGGCTGGAATGCGGGATTTCTTCCTTGCTTTGAGAGTGATGGCGAAACTTGTTTGCTTACGTCTGTTTGTCAGCAATTCGTCACAAGAGTTTCCGAGTATATTTTTTCTATTATTGTATATATATTTTCCTTTTACCAAATCTAAAAAGCCGTTAAAATGAGGATAAATATCGAAGTATTGTTTTATTAGCGGAAAAATCGTTGTTCTTGGAGGCTGAAAACAAAAGACGCAAGAGCGCGCATCCTTAATTTTCCGTTAATTACGCGGTAAAGCCGCTAATTTTTAACGAAAATACCCTTAGAAACTTGTTAAGGTTGGCAAATACAATCGCAAATGAGTAATATTTACGGAATTATTGATCTCTAATTGCGCATTAATTCACATGAAAGCAATCTACTTTGTTAAACGTAATATTGTAACAATGTATTCAGCCAAAGCTAAATGTAAGAGTGGTTTACGATAAATCTAAGAATTGATGTAAAATTGCAATAAATCAAAGAGATCCTTAAGACATTGAAGTTGATCTTTCTCATGTAACATTTATGAGAAAATAGCTCAATCAAGGCCGTTGAAAAGTAGGAAATAAGAATATTCTGATAACTGAAATTACTGAAAATTCTAAAAATATTTTCAGTTATTTCATAATACAGCTTTCTCTTTGTTTTCAGTTATGAAAATTATGTTTTTTCCTGTTATCTAATAATGAAGAGATGTTTACTTATTAATAATAGTTTTGAGTTAAAAATTGGATGATGAGTTTTGATTTTCATTTGACAAATTTGTGGATATTTTGTGACAAATTCATAGAGGGAATTTTTTGAAGCAGAATTTTCTCCTCCGACTTGGGGGTGCGCAAAGTAGAAAAATAATATCCCTTATTTTTGTAATAATATTTTGGCAATACAATTACGGGGAGACTTGCCTGGAAAGAATTACCTTCTAAAGTGACAAGTCCATCTTATTTAGGGAAAAAGGATCACGGTTACAAAGTACGTACTTATACAAAAAGAGAAAATGTTGGTAAATTTTCATTCGTGAATAAATCCATATTGGACTGGAAGGGATTACCTGACGAAGTATTTAATCCCTTCCCTGCAAATGAAAGGACATTTAAGAAAAAACTAAAAGTAATCGACTTCCTTATAAGATCGACAGTGACGGAACTTGCTGTAAATATTGTATAGGTATACTTGAAATTTATACATGTTGTAAATATAGTAGTGTAGTATTAGTACTTATGAATGGTGTGGATTAGATGAAGTTGTAAATATTACAAATCGTTCTAACTTTGTAACATACGTTAATATCGGTTAATTTTTATTCTACTTGTCAAATTTCAGCAAATTATAGAAAACAAATAAACAAATTTTGAGGTAACTCTCTCTCTAAACTAAGGGGTATGATAGTTTCCGTTACGTTTCATCCGAAAGGAAGCTGACGTTTACATCATCTATGAAAAAGCACTTTGTTATACTACGTCATTATGAGTACTTTCCTAATTAAAACTCCAAAATCTAAGTCATTAACGGGATATTTTCTTTGATTATCATATTTTAATTCGCGTTTGCACCCAAACGAAGACAAGATCTGGATCTGACCTTGCGGAGGAATGTTGAATACGTAAAATGTGAGGAAATATGCCCAAATCCAACTGTTAATTCCTCTCTCGCACATATCCATTCCGCAGATAATCCCACGTTCGCAACTCCGCATCCGTCTTCATTTCTTCTCTTTTTCTCTATAAACCAATCCATCACGAGGCAATTCACACCAACTTAGGCAGAACCAACGACCCTTTGCTATTCAACGAAACAATTGTCCCCTTTGTTGCGTGAAAGCGTGGGAAAAATCTCGCAGGCATTTTGCTTCTAATGGTCTTTTCGACATCGATAAATGGAATCGAGAAGTTAGAAGAGGCAGCACATTGTTTTTGATGAACCGTGGCTCCAAACCCATTTAGTTATCCGTGCTCTCGTTCTAGACTTTCTTTGGAAGAGGTATGGATGTAATTCAATGGTATATTTCGCGTAAAAATTCTTCTTATACTTCTTAATTATCTTGCAAATCCAAAAAAGGTTTGAGTACTTAGATATATAATACCAGCCTCAAGTTTCATTTTAGATTAAAAAGTATGATTTAATGTATCGGAAATGTGCAAGCGGTCACATTCTGCATTAAGTTACGGAATACAGTTTAATTAGTGGGTTAATAGTTAAAGACGTGACTTTCGAAAGTTTAAATCCCCTGCATTTTCGATCAAAATTCTTTCAGTTCATAAAACAAATATTTGATAGCGTATAAATAATAAAACATGAAGTAATCGACATTAATTAAGACATAACGCAAGTTAAAGTTCCTCAAAGGAAATTTTCAGCAGATTTACCTCCAAAATAACTTTTCTCATCTATAGGAAATAGTACCAAGATATACTTCTTTCAAAGTTTGCTCGTAGAGGTTTGCACATTTAACCACTGAATTCTTGTTTTACTACATAGATTATGGACCGTTTATTTCACCTTTGGATCACAGTTACGATGATATGGAAAACACTTCCCGTTATTCCACTAATACCGAAGATGTATTATTGGAACTGATGCATTGCCTTCTTTTCGTATGATAGATCAAAGTCTTCACGCAATATGTATTATCCCCAAATAAATCTTATCTTGAAATCATTCAACTTAAAGAAATATATGATTTGTACGATAATGTTATCCTCAATATAATCAGGTTAGTCCATTCTCCATTAGTATAAAATAAACCCTTTGAAATATAAGGCAGATGAATTCTATTGATGAGGAAAACTAGAGCGTCTATTGACACAAACTTTTCATACTAATGCCACACTGAATCTGATTGTTCTACCGAAGATAAAATTAAAGAAACAAATCATCCAGCGGAGCTGACTTTACATTTTTAGTTTAAAATGATATTTAGGGCCAGTTCTGAGGGCAATGTATGTATTAAATTATGAAAATTATCGGAACAGCGAGTTGGACTATCTACTTCATTATTTTCAAGTTATTATTTATAACATTTTTGGAATTTAATATATAGGAGTAGAACGATCTGAGAGGGTTTACCCTATTTACACTGCTGCTGATCCATCTAGAAAGAATAGAAGAAGAAGCTTTCTCAATTTTGGATTTGGAATTCAGGATAGTTATTGTTGTGTTCCAAATTACACACTTTTCATCACCTAAAAAATCACGTTATCGTGCACCTCTGCATCCGTCGAGTTACTTAAGGCAATAATCAGTAAAGCGAGGAATTTTTCGGAGTCAAAAAGAGGCAAGTTCTTTGAAAAGGAGCCCTAAATGAGGTCGACGAAATGAGACAGTAATGACCTTTCCGTGAGAATAACTCCGGATCGTAATGTCACCCTCACTGCCACCTATTGACGGAGATAAGGGTGCACGGATCGCGCTGCCACCTACCGAGCAAGGGTATTACTTTCGGGCTCTAGGATCACGTATCAAAGTGCACTAACTTTTGACTGAAGATGGATCTCCTCCTGAATGCGTTTTATGTAATATGCATTATTTGGATGCGAATCTCACTTTTAGATTCGAGAGTAATAAGAAATCATTAGTTCATCTCTACACTATTTTTTAGCAGAAATAAATACATATTATCCTTATGAATTAATCAAATTAAAGCGGACTGAAATATTAGGAGTTGCAGTTTTAATGTCAACGAAATGATTTTATATTCTTTCTTGGATTGTGGATTTTTCTCGATAAAAGCCGCGCAATCGAAGATTTATTTTTGAGTTAGTTAAACTACCCAATGATTCGGGGTCGGTTGTGATAACTATGTAATAATTTGATGAACATTTTCTACCATTATTGTACAATATTTAGAGATATTTACGATGTTAATCCCCCATAAATTGAATGAAATATTATGAAATCACAGAAAAAAGTTTTTGCATGTGTTATTGATGAAACCCTAGGGTATGTATTATATTATACATAGTACACGTATACTATGGGAATTATATTATATATAATTATGGTTTAAGTTTGGTTTAAGGTCATAGTGAAATCTTCACCTAAGAATTCCTATGGTATTGCTTTCTTTCTACGTTAAGTATTTGCTCTCATTCTGTGACAGTGTACCTTCTAAGGGAAGATGTTACTATTTCTTTCTCTGAGGAATGAAAGAAAATCTTATTAAGCTTAATAGTCACGATTGTTCTTGATTTTTTTTTTGGTGTCACGAGGATAAAGAATTGGCGAGTATTGAGGACGTCCGTGTCAATCTGCAACTTGTGTTTCTACGTTTTAAAGAAGTCACACAATCCAGAACCAAGGACGCGTAATATTTTCTACTGTCGAAATTCACCCTTCCATAAAATTAATTGAAGAGCATTTTGCATCTTAACATCTTAACATCATCTTACACAATGTGAAGACAGATGTTAGCGAATTTTCATTTTTTGTAGCAGCATTCCTGCTCTATAACGACGTATTTTATTTCCTTACTGGCCATTATCTCAATTACCATAATTTTTCTGTTGCTTGACACATCATGGAATGAATTCGATACATATGTTTAATAATTTTATTAGTGGTCTTGTTACATATAAGAGGTGCAAGGAATCGATATAAACTGATGTATCGTAATAGGCCTTGAAATACCGCATAGATTAGTGTCGCGAAAATTTTGAAGTAGTATATTTTTCATTACCAATGAAAATTAAGATTTGAAATAGTTCACCACATTGAGTAGAATTTCATTTATCAAATAAAATTTTCTGCAATTCGCTGAAAAGATTTACAACCTTGTTAATAAAGTATTCGACTCTTTCATTTCGCATTCAGAGGAGAAATACTGCGTCTTTTTGATTTCTTATCATTATAAATTTATGGCCAATCTGAAATCCAAAATCCAAAATCGTAAAATAACAAAGATAAGGAGGTTGAAACCTTTGGAATGAAAAAATACAAATTTGATGGAAAAAGAAAAACACTATTGTGTAAGATAACTGACTCAAGTGTACCACCTTTTTCTTCCCCTGTGAGACACGCGGCCATCTATAGTAACCACCCGATCCCACCCTTTTTCACACCAAAACAGGCAACGGCGCCTAGATAAACGATCCATGATAATCACCTCTTTTAACTCAATTCGTTTGTTAATGTTTGTTATCAAAAATCTTATGGGAAAATTTTCCTTATTTTGAGATATATGATTAAATATTTAACGGTGCACCATTAATTCCTTTCTTTGATTTTCTTATTCATTCCATACCTTAAGCCTCAAATTAGGTTGAAACCTTGACTTTCTGTCAAGCTTTTTAATTTTTTTAAGCACGTATGACTGTAATCATCATGAAACTCTAGATATAATTAATTATACACTTCTTGTATCCTCATATTTATTTTAGTGTCCCATTGATTTATCATTTCAATATACGCATAAAGTTTTCTGTAATGCATAAATATCAATATATCCAGCGGCTTCCAACGAGATATCAAACTCAACCAGTAAATTCACGTAAATGCTTGATAAATGTAAAGAAGATAGCTTAGCTACTCTGATGTCATCAAAAGTTCGAACTTTCATGCTAATTAAATAAATAGGAAGTGAAGTATTAGGATGTGAAATGAGCTGGGATCCATAATTCTGAGCGAATTTTGTGGCTGTCGATAATTTGAGTTATTCAAAGATTCCGCCTCTGCTACTCTGTCAGAATAGTGGTAGTTCAATGCTTCGCCGCTTGCACTCAGCGCCGTGAGGAGCGCGCGTATCACCTGCAGGATAAATACAATTATAAGTTTTTAATGCTCGACTTTGAGGAACGGCGCCATAATTGAAAAGAAAGTAACTATTTGCTAGCTGAATTTCCATAAAATGTGTTTTTCTCGCGAGATAGAGAATGCGACCAGTTACGTCTTACACATCTTCAGGCAAACTCACTGCGGAACAGATTCAGTTGTAATATCACATTATAGAGATAAAATTCAATTGAAATTTTCTTTTCGGATGAAAGTTAAAATTATAGCATCCATATCAGGGACTTCAAAAAGGCTCATTGAATCCACAAAAAGGGACTGTTCTGGGTTGACGAGTGAACATTTATGGCTGAGTGATAAAATTCACTATGAAATGTTTCCCGAAGAATTGATTTTATTCTAATGTTAAAAATTCCGAATTTTGAACATGTTTCCCTCTGTGATATAAAATAAAGATGCGTTATGCTTAATTGGGCAAATATTTCAGTTACTTGACTTCGGAAGCTTAACAGAATCTAACTAAATCAGATGCTGCGAAGGTATGTACATTCATATGGCCGAATTTCCTTTTGACTTTAGAACAGTTCGGGCCTTGGATAATATCCGTTCGTTTGTATGTATCCATTTATGAGTCAGGTATTTCTGTTCCCAAAGAACCATGAATTTCGTACTACCGTGAACAAGTACTCCGTTAAAATATTTCGTATAGAATTGATGCCAAAGATTGTAATTTTTAATATATTGTTCAACCTAATACTTCCAAAAAAAGAACAAAGAAAAATCGGACTTTTAAAAAGCACAATATTTATTGAAAAACGGCCATGGTTTCGACTCATAGAGTAATCAGGTGACTATGAGTCGAAACCATGGTCGTCTTCCAATAAAAAATTTTGGTTTGTAAAAGTTTAACTTGTTCCTTTTGGAATTTTACCACGAAGTCACGGCCCAAACAGTGGACTCTGTAATACTTTTAATTAACTTGAAAATAGGATCGCCCTCTACACATTTACTAAAGTAAAGATTACAAGATGGCATCATTCAAAACTGAATATAGGATAGATGAGATGGTCTCGGCCTTGACTTGGTGGTAAATCATTGTAAGCTATGAGAAAGAAACTTTAATATTAACAAACCACAATGTTACAAAATACACGACCGGTTTCGGTGCATGGCACCATCCTCAGGTGACAAATGGATAAGGATGACTATTACATACCTCAGATTTGAAAGATCCAGTCTGCATACAGAGTCCCCTAAGGACTAGCTTAAATTCATCTTCCGTGGTATTGGCAACCAGAACATCCNATTTATATTTTATATTCGAATTTTTTTCAAGTCAAGTTCAGTATTCATTGGTAGAATTCATATCTTTTTAACCCTCAATTTCAATTGACAAATAAATTCTAATTTTGATATGTAAAGAATGCAAGGCTAAGTGGGTGAAAATAACTTTACCATTATTCAAGGTACCATATAAAGCAAACGAAAATAGTAACTCAAAGAGTAAACTTGGCACATCTAATAGTATATATTCCCTAAAGTTAAGTGTGGATAAATGAGTGAGAGAGAGAGAGAGAGAGAGAGAGCAATGCCTTTTGGAGAGTTTATGACATTTCTCTTGTTAAAGTACTCTAGCATTATTAAGAACTCTCGTACGACCAAATGTCCTCACAAATGTTTAAGAGATATAACAAGAAAAGTAAATACGCTGGTGAAGGGCATGATAAAGCAAAATATGGCGGTTAGTCTTTCTAGTTTATGTTGTATGCATGAATCGTTTAAAGAGAATTTTCGTATATTTGTCGTTCGCTGTTTATTCTGAATAGAGATGAATACGATTACCTATTGCCATTAAACCGAATGAACATCAATATGCTTATTCCAAATATAAATATAGCCATTCCTTTCCAAGAATATTATTGATTAACCCGTGTGTTAATGATTTTAGTTATTTGCAACCGATATTCCTTTACCTGCGCAAAGTTTCTGTTTTTGGAAAATATGAATAAGTATTATTACCAATAAAAAATCGGTAATTTGTATCCGTTGAGTTAACAGTCGGTCGTTTTTGATAGTTCTCCTCTTTACGGGGAGTTGATATTTGAGTATTTAGTATTAACTATTTATTAAAGCTTCAGAAAACTATTTAGGTTTAAATTTAACGTAATGCATTTAAAAATAACCTAAACCTAAACAGCATGGAGAATTTTAATGTGTATTTACTAATGATGTGATAGTATTTGAATGTATTTTACCTCATCCATAACACTTACGAAGTGTTCATATTGATAATGATGCACATGCTTGAATTTAGCGAGAATGTATATACCGGCTAATGAATGACTGTAGCAGCTCGGAATATTTTTAGCCAATAACAGAAAAATCAAGCACGAGAATAGCTAAGCACGAACGGTCAATTTCAAGTGACTTCTTCTTGCACTTTTTGTAAGCTATTGATACTATAAACATAACGGTTGCTATATAGTTATATTAATCACATTTATATAGTCGGTAGTCAGTCTTTTACAGTCAGTAGTCGATTCAGTTGAATATTTTGGGGCCTTGATCGAGAATGAATTCATCCAAATTCACCCGAATTGTAATTCACCCAAAGACTCTCAGGTAAATTAACCAAGAAGTTGGCATTTTAAAAGTGAATTATAGATATCTACTATGAAAAGTTAAAAGTGATGCAACTAGATTTTCTACAGACCTTAGATTTCAGATATTTAGGATGTCTGGGTCCGAGCGGTTAAGCCTTCATCTGTGAATCTGAGAAGTTGTTTCTCAAAGGGTGTGTTTTGTTAAGAATTCGAATCATAAAATACTGAGACCGGGTACTGTAATGTATACTCAAAGTTTAACTACAGTTTGCCAGAATTCATGAAAAAGGAAATAGTTAACTTTCATGCTAAACGATCATCCATATAGAAGATTAATTATAATCTTCACTATAATTCTTACAAACTATTATAATACTAGGCCCTTAATGTGAAAATAAGCCTTAGTCCACTTAAGTTAATTCATTGAATTTACGTTAAATTGGCCCTATGTAAACTCAATGCTACTTTAGCAGATATGATAATGAGCGTGAAATAAAAGATATAGATGAAATGACAAAGTTTTAAAAATCATTCTTTCTGAATTTTTTCATTCAAACATTCATTCAATTCATTTCATTCAAACATTCTTTCTCATTCGATTTACGATAATAATGAATAAAAGAGATAAGGTTTTTTCGCTCCTCCGTCTATGTTCGGATTTTCGAGGTATCGGTGATGATGTCGATAAATTTAAGTTGGGCCTTGTCTATCAGAACGTTATTTAAGAATTCCGATATGTAAACTGAAATGCAATGTAAAATAGAGATCACTACGGTTGCATATTTCCATATCCGTACCCGAACTCTATCCACAGGCTAATTATCCGATCCGTATTTGCAAAAGATAATAAAACCAACCTACAACTTTTCCTTCGGATATCCGTGGGTCGTGTCGGATAAATTGCAGCTTTGTAATACTCTAATGTAGGGCATTCCAGCAAACACTACGACTTTTGGGGCAGAAATTAAGCAACGCTAAAAAGCACATAAATAAAAGATAATACCGCAACTTTAGCTAAAGTAAGCGAGAGTGAGAGGAAGTGAATCTACATTTTCGTTTTAATGTTGCTGCGAAGGTTTCCGTGGTGCTGGTAGATTGAAGTCTCCATTCTCTCGGGTTCCGCCGCGTTTCGGATTAACCGCGTTGACGAAACTGTCGTCAGCAAGAGGTCCCCTGCCACACGCCGGAAGGCGGCTTGCAGGGTATTTATGTATGTAGATGTATCAACACGGTGGAACCCGAAAAATCGGAGACTTCAAGTTAAAATGTTATATCTGCGTCTAAAGGAGATAAAATCTGTCGCATTTACATTCAAGCCCGTATTCTTTTACCCTCCAAACATGACACTTGCATTTGGAGAAGTGCACATACAAAATTCATTTCTTTTGCCTGTTCGAGTAATTCTAAAACGCAAAAAAAAACTCACGAAACGTAGTTTGAGAACATCATACTATCTAAAATTCATCACCTTAAGGAATTTCGGCATAACGAGGAAATGCTGAATAAAACAATTTTAAAACAATAAAAATTTATAAATTTTACTAATCCATAGTGTACAAATTTCTTCAGCGACTAGTTTAGGCCAGTAATAGGCATTTCCAACTCCTAGGTTGTCATAGCCGAAACTAATCGTCGACGAAACTTATACATTATGGGTTAGTAAAAGTTATAAATCTCTTTGTTGTTTTATAACCGTATTTTATTCAGCAATTCCTCCTTTTATTGGAACCTAAAGGTAGGGAATCTGCGGAAAGTGGATTTAGAAAATGCGGCAATTTGCCAAGACGTAACCTGCCCTCACGAAAGTTGGTTTCGTCTTCTAGCATCGGTTTTCTGTAGGTACTGGAGCCAAGTTCCTTCGATTAATATTTTACCAGAGTCTGGGTCAGAGCGGAGAATGAGGCAGAACGGCAGAGGCGACCGATGCGCTTCGCTAATATCGCCCCATTCCGACCGCAATAATATTTCAGTTGCTGATGTATTAATTTCTTCCTCCCGAAAGATGGCTCGATCGTAAAAGCTGCCTGTGCAAACAGAGATGCGGATGTCTCTGTCTGCACCGAAAGGAATACACATTTACCTCTCTTGCGATTCTCAGCAATTTCCTTGCTGCCGTCTTCCTTTCGGTCTTTGGAAGAAGCACCTTTGCGTAATGCTTCATTTTTACCTTCTGGTTAATAGAATTGTTATTGTCGTCTTTCAGCGAAGTTAGTAGAAGCGAAGGCCAAAATAGTGCCTAATAGTTTGGTCGAGTGGTTAGTAGTGAACATGGGAAGGTGGGTTCTAGAAACAAGAAAAGGTATTGTTGTAAAATTGTGTCGTCCGGGCGCAAGTTTTGCCTTTTATTTCAGTTTATTTCAGTGCGATCGAGCATGCACGTCTACATCGGAAGTAATAGTAGTAGTATTATTATTAAAAATGCTTCGGCAACTATAGTCTAACTAACTAAGAAGATATTTTGTTTAGCATGTGGTCAATCACTGTGTAAAAGTAAAACGTTTTAGCAGTTATGTAGGACTTGTAGGGTTAGGAAGTCAAGCAAAGAAAAGTAGCCTGTGGATACGGTATTTTAGAATCATATCACGAATTAGTATAATTTAAAGCACAGTTTAGCAATTGAGTTGTATATTGGTGACAAATATAGTATTCATTCTTAAAATAATCGATAAAATTCGTAGTCGTTTATTTCGAAGAATGATTTAGAGATTATTCAGTTTCGTCGATTGAGATTATCCGATTTCGAGATAATCCTCGGTCTAAATAAATTGTATCCCAGTGTGTACTTATAGCATTATCCTAACTTGGCATTGATGCAGTTGTTTACTAATTATTATGTGAGTGGAAATATTCGCGTGTCATACATATTTGATAGGTTTATCATGTAAATGTGTCTGTAAATAAATAGATTTACCAATAAAAGTGAACGGCGACGTATTGTTTCTTAAATTACATTGTCAGTGTTCATCAGAAGTTTCGTGTTTCTTCAGGATTAAAACGTGTCTGCAAATCAGGGGAGGGTATTATATATGGCGCAATGGGAATTCTTATTGAAGGAAGTTAAGAGTATAAATAAATCTCTCTTCAGTGATTTATCAATTTCTAGTTTTCCTTAATTTCTAGCTGAGATAAATCACTAGATATGAAATATTTCCTTAATATTATTTCTTTGTATGTATTTGAAACTTCTAGTTCTTTAATTGGTCGGGGAATCAAAATAATTCGACTCAACGACAAATCGATCATCTGAAACAACTATATCAAAGACAAAATGCCAAATAAAGATTCCATTATCAAGTAATAAATAGAATATGTTTCTGAATATTAATATGAAAAAAAATCCTAAGTATTTCCATATTGCGACAGCTGTAAGTAGTATAAAATGATGCCTATTATATTGGATACGTAGATAATTACAAAGATCCATTCATAGAAAAATTACAACAATGAGAAGAAAGTTTGTCTTTTATATTGATCATCGCCGAATGTAAAAATGTACCTATTGCCGTTAATTCGTTTAACTGCAACTGTTCAGTATCTTAAACGAATTTACGTTTTTACTTTCAAGGTGAACATTGATGTCAATTTCATGGAACGGGATGGATTCTTGCGGGACACCTATTAGGTAATTACTTTAATAGAGACTAAATAATCTATTATTGGCATTTTTTGTTTCCCAATAATTTGCTTTAATATAAAATATCACTCATCGTTTAACCTCGAATGCTCTCTTTCCGAACATTACCGGAAGTCCTGCATTACGCTTTTCAGAAGAACAGCATCAACCGCAGATGATACAGTTAATGAAGTACAGGAGCAAAGAGTGAGTTGACCAAACAGATTCATTTATACGAAACCACATAATAACGAACAACGCGAACCAGGTTTCGCGTAAATAAATCGCAGAAAGCACATCCGACGTGGACGAGGGATTTTAGAAAAGTGGCGAAACTTCATCAAAAGGCACTTCACAACATTCTCTTGCATTCTCGTTAACTAATCGTTACCATCCTAAAACCTGTATTGTTACTCCAACATAATCAGCAGAAATAAATAACCAATTTACCTTCGACAAGTAAGTAGTAGGTACAAAGTTTGTAGGCACATCACATATTCAAACAAGAGAACGATTTAATTCCGTGAATACCTAAATGGGGATATTATAACAACGTGAAGAAACTGTAAATGTTTAGAAGTTTATGAAGAAAAACAGTCCTTTACCTTTACTACGGAAAGCTTAATCTACGACCAAAAGGGTCGAAAGAACGGTTTTCATATTTCTTTATGGTGGAAATCCACCACAAAGTCAGGGCCGATTTAGTAGATTCTATTAGGGATTTGAATTAAACAGACGCATGAATTGGGGAAGAAATAGATCTTTTGGTAGCGAAGGCGTGTAATACGTAACATCACTTCATGAGAAATTTAAAGGATAGCAGCAGAAAAGCAAAGGATTGGGGTACATATCCTTGTTTAGGGCCAATCTTAGAATATCCTACGACAGTGTGGGATCCTTACCAGAATTGTCGCTTGAAGAAAGAGAAAATCCAAAGAAATGCAGCTCGTTATGTTATGGGTAGATTTAGAAAAACATATAGAGTCACAGAAATGTAAAAGTTTATCGTGTGGGAAGAGAAGGGGAGGAAAATAAATAGGATAGTCTATGCTCACCATATTGAATAAGCATTAATAATTGAAAAGATTAAAGTGTGATCTGAAAATCCATTTTTTAATACAAGTTTAATTACTTTATTGTTGATATTTTTGAATGTTTTGAGTAAATAATATCATGAAATTCATATAAGTGAGCTAAATCAGCTCCAGCAGATAATGGAATCAGTAGAGGATAGCTTCAGTTTTTGGTCTTTAAGATTTTACAAATACTTCCTTATGAACCAATTCTTTTAAGTTTTTATTAATGACTTTATAAAAATTCGCAAAAAACATACAGCTAAAACTATTTTTTCATAACATTATTAATTTCACTTCCCAGTGTAAAGTGTAACATTCTCAGCGTATTATTTGTTATAATCTTTAATTTGAGCTCCCAAGCAAATGTCTTAAATGCGCCCCTACGATTGGCCGATGGATGAAATGATGGCGTTTTACGAATATTGATGCATATGAAAATGTTTAGGGCTGTCGTAAATACGAAGTACAAATACCGTTTGTATGGCTACATTGAATAATTATATTCATTGCTCGAATGTAATCTATAATTTTACAAGTTGAAGAAAAGAAGTTTAGAAAAATTGCAGAACGAACTTCGTATTTTCCACATTGTGGAAAATTCGAAATTCATTTTGCAATTATTTTAAATGGCATTCAACAATATTAGACCAGAACACGTGTTACCTTCACGAAAATGTTTAAGCTAGAGTGAAGTCAAAGATCATGGAGGCACAACATATAGTATTTCATAAAATTTAAAATTCTCACATATAGATGAAAACTGATGGCGATACCAAGAAAAATAGTTTTGATTTAATTCACTTTAGCACACTCAAGATACGTTAATGACATAGGGAATGTAATATTGAAAAATAAGCTAAGCATCAAACTACCAAACTTTCCTTAAAGTTGTCTTCACTTACCATTCGAGGAAGCATTTTTTTTGGGCTAAAATTAATATGTTAATATCCCTTGCCTTTTTTACATGTGCACATACCCCATAACTTTCATTACTCCCGTTTAAATCTTCTCAGGAGATATTTCTTGTCGTAGGCCCAATCTCAAATGAGCACAAAATTTCAAATATTTCAGCTTTTCATTAACCTTCGTAAGACATAGCCATATTCAATATCCATATCGATGCCTTTCCGAATCGCTTTTTTACTGAGTTAAATACCTGATGAACTTTGTGATACGCGCGTGCATTATAAAGTAAAAGACTCAAGAAAATGAAAATCATTCAGCGTTTCGATACTCTTCAGTGACCGGTCTGGATCAGCCAATTTTCTATCAGCGATCATTGAGTTGACACGACCAGATTTTTATCACTTGGTGGAACTGTGAAGAAACCGTGGTTCAGACCAAAAAACGCTTGGAACTTTCAATTCATCGATTTTCATCGCAAGCACCGTCTTGTAGGGAAAAGGGGCAAATTGCCCCGACGACGCCCACGGACTCCTTGGTCAATTTTAATCTCCGATAGTGGTGTTGTGCGTGTCTCGTGCTTGCGACACGCACGCACGACTCGCCTTACCACTGGGTTACCCTTTAATGATTCCAAGGGTAGCGTGCTTGAAATATTTTCCCAGCCTTTGGTCTTTGGTTCGGATCCCGATTCCGTGCGGGACTTTCCGCCGTTTCGTGACTCCGACGGAACGGTAATCTAAAGTGGCGCTCAGCCGAGGTTGATGGCATTTAAGTTTGAATTCTCAATTCAACGATCCATCGTTCGAATTTCCGCTTGGGTTCGCAGATACGATCATATGGTTTCACTTTTGTGAACGGAACAGTTGGATATACTTAAGGAACGGTAATATTGAGGTCTGCTAGATAGGGAAGTATTAAGCACCGTCAGTAAAGAGGTAGAAGCAGTGCTACTGACAAGTAATGCGTATACAGATGGATTATGGTGGTTACAATTGGTACGAAAATTAACGCGGGAAATAGATAATTTTTTTAGTGAAGTCGAATACGAAATATTATATGAATGAGGGCAAAAGTACTCTGTGTGAATGAAGAAATGAAGACTGAAGAAGCTTTGAAGAAGCGTGCTGGAGAAAAATTGTTTTGAAGCCCTGTATGACTTTCCAATCTATGTTGATTAAAAGAAATCTTTCATTCACGCTGGGCTTATTCTTTTTTATTACAATTCATACAGAACTGCTCGAGTATGCGCTATGTTTTATTTCTGCGCTCATTTCTAAGATTTACTGGCTCTTATTGGTATACAACTCCGAAAGAGTTGTAATGATAGCAAAATAAAAATGAAGTGTATAAGAAGGAAGCCTATGGGAGATAGTGGCAAAGAGATATAAATTTTGATTTACTAAAATAATTTTGATAGAACTATACTAAAAAGAGGAAAATATTTATTTTACATCACAAACTTTTAAAAGGCAATACAAATGAATCGCAAAGTGAATTAAATTTGTTTCGAGGATGATTTTTAAACGAATTCAGTACATCGGAATTAAATTATTTAGAAATTAAACTTTTACTTAAAATTTAAAACAATATATTTCTTACATCACGAATTTTAAGACTGTTTCTTATGCAATCCGATTTAATCACAAGAGCTATATAAATGCTCTTGAATATCAATGTTAGCGAGAATTTTCCCATTCTTGTAAATTTAAATAAAGGAATTAAATAGGCATTCTGGAATAGTTTTTGAAAAATTATGATTCCTCGTAAATTTAAGGATTTTCTATAATTATACTTGAATTTCACTTAGGAAAAATTTTCTCTATTTATAGTTAGTCCGCTAGTTTACTAGAAACTTCGTGATACATAAAAACCTTAAAAAACGAAGAAAGAAAAAATGGAAAATAAAAGGGGAGGGTTTGAAGCAGCAGTGTTAAAATTTATAAGCAGTCGATTCTTAGAGGAGATTTTAATATTAGTCTGGAAACGAACCCAAGACCATGTTGAAAAAATCTTTGCCGTTTGCGTTATGAAAACATGTCTAATGACAATATCTCGATTATCAATTCTTTATCGTTCTGGGAAGTGCTCAAAATAAATTCTCTATAATCCGCACAAAGTACACTTTATGGAAAAAATTGAGTATTTGGGCCTTCTGGGATCGAAGCTATGATAGCTATTATCGATGTCTCACTTTTCTTCGGGGTTTCCCGTTTGTACTGATACCACATAAAAGTGCCAAGTACAAAGTACAAAGACACTTGTAGTTCAGGCTGAGACTCCATAACCTAGGTGTAGCAGTACTGGAGTACCTACCTAACGTATATTTTAATAAATGTTGACGAGAAAGGTAAAGAATGTCTGGGAGGTAAGAAGATGAAATTAAATAGCAGAAAAATTATATTGTTTGTGAAAAAAAACGGGATAAACATTTTTCTATGTGGAAAATTTCGCTACATCTATGGCAATACACGTGTGTCGCGTGGTTGCCTAACTTCGATTTTCAGTCGCAAATTTTGCATAAACAAAGGCGCATTGAGTTGAACGGCCGGACACATGTCTGTTATTTTGGTGCAAGGAAAGTGTCCTGAAATGTTCGTGTAAATCCGTGTTACACAAACCTGACGTGTTCCTTGTAAGATGATCCCGTAAAAAAATGAATACCCCAGTTTTCGATGATAAAGATTGCATACATTGTCGTAAACGCTTTGATATCACACCCCTTTCTGTTAGAAGAAAAGTCAACGATTTCGTATTTTTGATACAATTTTTTTAAGACCGTTAACTCTAAGAGCCAACAGTCAATAAATAAATTTGAACAAGCCAATAAATTCAATGTAACTCGGTTCAACAAATCTTAATGTTCCAGTATGTAGATCCCGCCATACCTCTCTCTCTTTCGCCATCAATATGGATGTGAGTAGGTTTGAGTCCCTATTACGAATAATGAGGGCGACTATGAACTGTTGACGCAAACTGGGGATTGTGATATTTTCTGTTACTCATTTACAACTCTAAAGCGGAGAATGTTTTATACTTTTAACAATCTCCAATAATGTAAAGTATGTAGTGTATCTAACTTTTATGTGTTTTATTAATTTATTAAAAAAAATATTTGATACATATTTTGTAATTCTGTTATATATGATGTTTCTATTTCAACGTTTGTAATTGCGGGCAATTAAGCCTATAAGCGTTAAATAAGAGATGGTGATGATGAAGGTGATATGGCCGTACTATAGGAACACAACTATGAAAACAAAATTCTCTAAATTCCCAAACATCCGGAAAAATTTAGTTTACAAATTTTATTCCTCCTTGCCTTTTTTTCTTGACGCCAGGTAGTAGCGAATAGCATAAATCGGCAAAATAGCTTTCGATTGAGTCTAGATATACCAAGGTATGGAAAAACGAGACATCAACATACGAAGCAATCGCTTCATCCGATCTTCGCTTTCGAACTTCAACCATAATCAATATCGATTTCATGGCATTCTCCGCCGATTCTCTAATACTTAGCGTATATCACACGTTCATCAGCGCATTACGACGTCTCGTAAAAAAATTCTCTACACGATTTCCGAGTCCGCGACTATCTGTCTTCAACAATCGACGTCGCAGAGGGCAGAGGATACGTCTGGCGAGGTGACATACTGTCACTTTAACGGAATATTCCCTTCCATCGAAGCTGAGGGGAAACGACCAGCGACATCTCCTTTCCAATGCAGCACGTTGCAACGCCATTCCAACGCCTCCCTTTCTCTCTCCACCTTTCTTTTTCCACTTCCAATTCGTCTCCCTTATTCCACTTCTCCTCCACACATCTCTTATTCAACAACCCTTCAGCAACACCTTTGCCTCTTCACTCCATTGTCTCTCCTCCTTAATCCCTCTCCTTCCTCACTCCCATTCACACTTTCTCTCTCAACTTCAACTCGAATTTCCTTCATTCCTTTTTCCCTCCTTATCTTTCTTTCTTCCTCTCAAGCGTACCTTATCGATTAACGATGCAAGCAGGTTCAGCGTAAGAGCCCAAAGAAAATGAATGGGAAATGTTTATTTATTAAATACAGTGAAACATCGGTCTAAGAGTAACTTGGTTTGCAAGACGAGCAAAAATTTTTAATAAATTTCAACTTGTTATACGAGCGGCGTCTTGTAGCAAGAACAATATATGGAGTATGTATAAGCTGTTTTGTTTGCTGAGCATCACGGGTTTATTACTTCCTTAATTATCATTATTCTGTTTATGAATGGGTTTTGGAACAAATCATGTTAATCTGAGTTCCTATTATTTCTTACAGGGAAATCACTTTTATATACCAGTACTTCGGATTACGAGCATGTTAACGGAACGAATTATGCTCGCAATCCAAGGTTTGACTGCATCTGATTTCAAAATAAACAAACATCATTTAACAGAGACACTCAGTGCCTTCTTGAAGCGGAATAAATGGTTAAATGGAAGTATCAAAACCTGTTTTACCTTTTGTTACGATGTAGATTGTGAGGGAATTATCACGTCGACGTTTTCGAGTTTGCACGGATTTTTGGGTTGTTGGAACTTGATTTAAGAAGCGTCGTGCTTACAAATATGTTGAAATGTGCTGTTTGACTGCTGTTTATGGTTGGCATTCCGATGGTTATCCTTTTTTGCTCTGGGAAAATGCCAGGTGGAGAATAACCTTGCTCCACTCACTTTCTTAGTCTCCTTCATTACTCTTACTCAATTCGCTATCGAAGTAAAATTTTACTACATATCTGCGTACGCATTCACAAAAGCCACCTTATTTATCTTTATATTCACAAGGGTGCCTTATGTTGTATTTACGGAAACTGCTGGCAAATTATACTGTTATGCGATGAATGAATGGAGTAGTAGAAAAGATTCTAAAAAGTTACCAGCATTCGCCCATCTTTCTTTCTCTTTTGTTCCCGATTGTGATGCGTTCTGATGAATGGTTCCGTGTAAAATTCTCTTTGTGTCTAAAGTAGTGCACCGTAATTATGCCACCGTTATTGTGTCACCATTTTACCACGTTGAAGAAGTGTTAACACGTCGTCACCTGAAAGTGTGACGTAATAATGACGGTAACAACCATAAGTTGTTTTTCATATCCCCATTTCCCTCCTTGGATCCCTTTTCTTCCCTTTTTCTTCTGCTTCCCCACCCCACACCCTCTTGTCCACCAGGTGCTACGCTGAGGGCTTTTTCCGTCACCCAACAAACACACCCAGAGAGTGCAGTGAGCGGGAATAAAACCTAAAACGCGCGTTTTTAAGTCCCACTCATTCGCTCGCACAACGGCCAGAGAAGGAAGAAGAATCGGGATGAAGAGGGTGGGAATTTTTAAGGGGCGCTGGTTTTAGGGGTGCGAAAGAGAGGGAAAAAAATAATCTCCGGTGGGGAGGAAACAGATTAGCGGTCTTTTTAGACCTCTCGCGAGATCACTCCACTGTCTGCCACGCTCCCCTCCCCTCTTTCCCCTCCAGTCTGCCTCCCCTCCGTATCGCCTGCCCTCACAAGCACCAGAACTCAGTTGAGCCGGCGACATTGTCACTGTGCACTGCGGAGGCCTGGACCTCTCCCGTGAACGCCGAAGGATTCCTCAAAAACCATTCCATGTGCCGAAACCTCGCCCGCTTTTCCCCACTCATCCATCTCTCGCGTGGGAAGTCCTCCGCTCGTGCCTCTTCCCGCACGCACCTCCTCCATAACGTGCACATGCATCCGAGGGATTTGAGTACGTGTTCGTAATCGTTTTCCGGATTATAGAGCGGCTCTCAGTTGCGAGACGTGGGAGTGCAGAGCGAGGTTGTGCGTCGCCGCCGTGCTCCATCCTTCGTCCACAAGGGGTCTGCTAATGTGGGAAACATTGAATGACCGCCACCGGCCCCGGTAACAATCCCCGCGAACACAATTTCTAGCGGATTCGCTTTCGGACCGAGGGTATCCTTTCAGTGCTGTTGACCAACAGTCCTGAACAGAAATCCGCCATGTTCCGATTCTTACGAGGCGAATAAAAATATCAGACGGGTCAAGTGTTTCATTCAGCTGTTTTTTTTTAACCGAAGGAGTTGGAATTTTATAAATTTCTTGTCCCGGGTACGGTAAATAGCATCTCGATTCCCTTTGAGAGAGAATTTCCTCGTTGAACCCGCCCCACCCCCGTCCCCCACCCCCACATACCTCCGCCCATTGGCTGCATCCCATTCTCCGCTCATCCCTTGGCATTTCACGTGCGCATCCAACTATTCTTTTGTTTACCTTCGACGCGTTCCCTCTCCCCCCCTTCGCGAAACTCACGGTTTTGATGCTCCCTATTGCTCATCTTTTATTACCGTCTTCTCCGGGAAAATCGTTACTCTGCTGTTTTGTTTAAGATTCCCTCTTCTCCCTCGGAAAAATAATCGTTCGGCATTCTCCCCACGCGAAAGTGCTTTGCAAAATAAATTCCGGCGAGGAAAGCCAATATCACTGAACGCTCGCGAGCCTTCTGTTGTTTTTCACCGGACTCCGTTTTTGATACAGCTGCGTGAACTGGCTCGCGAGAATTCATCGGAGAAATTCTCCGCTTAGCGCAGAGATACTCTCTCCGAACGCACCACTTCACTTTCCCGCCAACTTCCATTCCGCGAAGTCGGACGACTTTTCGGAGCCTTGCCTCTTCGTCCGAATCAAAAAGGTACATTTTGAGTTTTCCTCCGGTCGGAGTGTGTTATCCTCACATTCGCCCAATATAGCTCGGGGGAGGCAGGGTAAAACGTAAAATACCGTACAACATAAAAGACTCGCGGCGTGCCCATGAATATCGACGGCCATCCCCGTGTGCGGAGGCATAAGAAGAGAGCGTCGTAACCCCGAGACGACGCAAGTGCACCGATCGACTTGGAGACGCTATTTCTCGGGAGATGTCTCGAATCACATGAGTGCAGCCTTGTGGAGCGGCGGCGGTCCAACAGTGGAAGTCGATGGCCCAGTGTCGCCGCCGCCTCTGTCCCGGAGGACCTACCGGGAGGGTCTGAGGGTGAGGGCGGAAGAGGCCTTGTTGGCCTGCTGCCGCTGCTGACAGCCTCTCGTAATGGACATGCGGCCAATGGCCATCGTTGTCTGCCTCTGCCTCGTGATGCCAGTCGTCGGTATCTGTTGGTGAGTGCGTGATTGTGTGTGATTCAGGTGTCTAGCCAAAGACTATTCATTACCATTGTTCCCATCGCGACTTGACGTTGTGTGCGCGCGAGTGTGTGAGGGTGCACGTGCGTGAGGACGCTTGTATATGCGTGTTCATTAAGCGCCGTATAAAGAGATATGCGGGCGAGGGTGTGAAAATATCGGTTGCACTCTTAGGCATGCTAAGGGCGTCACATATGCGAAGCCTTAAAAATGTCTCACCGACTGGATGTTAAATCCAAATAAACAAGAGGATTATTTTATGAAGAGCTGATTTTGTCGAGCGAACCCAGTCCAAGTGTTGGGGGTGTTCGTTGTAGGTGTCGCGACCTACGCCTCCAAGGGTTATAAAAAAGAAGTCTCCGAAACGGTTTCTTATGCGCCGGTTGCTCACCGTTGGTGCTGCTATATTATCATTTCCACATTTTCAGCTCGTAATTTAAATTGCCAAGCATTTTTGAAATAGTTAAGGAAATGGAAATAATTCTCGTTTTTAATTTAATACGAATTGCAAACATGATCCTAAAACTTATTTTTTCTATTCTTCACCGACATTAGTTTAAGTGACCGGAGCATTAATTATAAGCCAATACATAAAATCAAGGGCGGATATGTTCTTAACATTGATTTCAATTTGATGCACGAGCTAGAAATGCAACAATTAATTCAATTTTAAGATTTCTGCGGTGTTTTAAATTTCTTCTTTTTGATCGTGTTTTCTTTGAACCGAGAATCTTTTCAGAAGCATTTAAATAGCCCACCCTCAGGTTGTCATTGGTTTCGGAAACAATGCTCTGAATTTCTCTCAAACTTTTAGCTCCAATTATGCAGGGAGACGAATCTAAGAGTAAAAATATTTTAATACACCAAATATTTTATCTTTAATGGTTTTAATTATTTGTACATAATTTTGCATTTAAATCATTCGAGTTAAAATCAGCGTTTCATAAAGTTTTCACGATCATTCATAAATCTTTAAATTCTCAACCTTATAATTAAAATTTTCTTGCTCTCTGACTAAACGTGGAATTACTTTAAAATATAATCCTTTTAGGACATTCACCCCTTACTGTTATCAAAAGTTCTGAAACAAATCACTCAAAATTCTGATATTCTCAAATTGCACAAATTTGTCGCTCTTTCTTATTGTTTCACATCTTTTATTAGCATGGGAATTACTTCTTTAATTGTATTATTCTGAATTGAGTTCAGGACTTCGCTATCCTCAAATATGCCGGAATACACTTACAGTTATTATTGTAAAAATAGTACTTGTTTTTCATTTTTTCGATCTTTACTGAATATATCCTACAATTAACTCAATGTGGCACCAATTACAACCATGGTCGTTTCAAAACAAGATATCCTCGGTGTTTCATAACGTTTGAATGTCGCATAGCAACCCTTGAGAACGCCTCTGAAATACTTTTAACCATTTATGTGCATTAAAAGTGCTCATGTACTTATGGATATTTCACGTCCTTTGCGATGTAAAATATAACCGCGTTCCAATATTACGTTTGGTATTTCCAATATTCATCAGTTAGTTTACATGCACATCTATGAATATTGCATACGGTGTGTTTCAGTTTCACTCTTTCAATTATGGGATTCATTTTTATGCGTCGTTTTCACTTAGCGTTGAATTTAAGGCATGAGCGAAAGAATCGCGGATGGAATGTCCTCATGGCGCATGAATTTCGCCCTGAATGACTTCTTTGTGTCCATTTTGTTTGAGAAATCTCGACCGTTATCTGTGACGCCATAATTCGGGTGCCAGGTTTTCGCTCTCTCGAATGAAATACAGAAGATCTCTTAATGAGGTAACCCATTACTATTGTTCTAACTCAAAAATGAATTTTCGGCCCATTTCGGACTTCATGAAATTAGTTCATTACGGAACGCACATTACATATTCGTATTTGCTCGGCTATTAGCGTAAATTAAAATTAGATTAAAGTCGCTTTCTTTGTTTGCTGCAGCAGTGAGCGTGAAGGTCCATAATCAAGTTTGAATTTTTACGGCAGCCGTAGCTTTATTCCTTAATTAAGTACATTACATGGACTTACGGACGTGTGGCTGCCGTATATCCTGAACTCCACTATTGGCGCAAATAATATAAGATTAAATGCTGGTTTTGCACTGTATAGTAGGCCTTTCTCGGATTATTATCCCCACATTACAAATCGTTTATTTCCGATTTTAAACCGAATTCCCCTCCTGGTATGATTCTACAATATTCTGAAGAATATTTCATTTAAACATGGCGATATCTATCTGTTAACGTATGACTTATATAAAATTGGTTTAGATTTGTTTATTTAACTTCTTTCGGTTCTGTTTGTCTTTAACCTTTTAAACATGGATCGTTCAAACCAGCGGTTTAATCTATTTCAATCTTTTGAATCACATTACTACTTCATTGCAATTTAATTATTACTAAGTGAGTCCAGCAGTATTTCCCTGGTTATTTTTATAAATATGGCCCTCTGAAACTGTTATTATTTTGCAATATGGTGATAAATAATTACAAATTAGTTGTCCGATATTTTTAGTCGACGTTGAGGAATTTCCTCGACTCACTTTTTACATCAACAATTTCATCGTATTTCATTGGCAATTTGTTCAGCCTTAAATTTTTGTATTTGTATTTTGAATTTGAGACGCGTGCCATTTCAAGAGCGTGCAGGATCCAAATTATCGTGGCAGAATAATCGCACCGCCTAGTTTTTGCGACAAAAATATTCGTTATTTAACAAGAATATGCTAAATAGAAATACTTGAGTGAAAATCGCCGTACAAACATATCATAACCCAATTGAGTTTGATGATAATTAAATCAAGAAAGGGATCTGGTGTAGCTGCATTTCATGAATCAGTGGATGAGGCGCGTTGTGGCATGAAATCACCTTTGCTTCCCATTCCACTCTCGCGCCCTTTTTCTCGATTCATTTCAATTGTGTGAGATTATTTCGCGTCGAGCTGTTGGAAGCATTCGCTGAACCACGTAACGAGGGAAGGCCGTTCTATCTTTTAATGGTGGTGAGGCTCACAAAAGTACGTTTCTCATGGGACTGTTGAACATTTATTAAAGATGTGAACTCTTAATGGCTTCTTTGATCAATGTAAACTTAAATAATGTCCATTTCATTTTGACATTAGTTCTCAGTCATTCGGATAATCGTTTATCCTATACAATAATATAATCTTAAACTTTTCACGGAAAGAGGAATATTAAGCCAATAATCTTTGATAATTTGTTTGAGGCAGAAAGAATTTCGTGTGTTGGTAGTTTTGTAATCCTTGGTAACCCGCTTCTTGGATTTTTAACTTTTTAACTTAAGAATCCTACCGTTAAGCAAAAGAACCATTTCATCTCCTTTTGGGTTATTTTTTACTATATCGCTAACCATTTCGTCCATCCAGATCAGAGGTCGAAGAACATTTCTCTATAGGCTATTTAGTTTCGATGCTCCAAAGTATCCCCTTCATCACCAATGTCAAGGTGGTTTGTGATTCACGATTCGGTGAAATTTCAGCATCTCTGGACCTGAGTGCCATGTATATTCAAGTCAAAATTACGGCTGAGTCTCCAAAAATATTATGTCTCTATGTAACAATTTCGAATAATCTGAAATCTCTCGAACTAGCTCGCTTTCTTAAGCGAACGTAATACAAAGATTTCGGAAATGATTTTGACAGTATTGACTTTCAGTTTGCGGACTTAAGATCTCGGCTCTCGGGAAGCGAGCATTCTATCTCAGCTGGAAATCGCCTGTTCAATGTTTAAGTGAGTGCACTTGGAGCCATTCCAACGCTAAAGCAATCTGAAGCCCACCGCAGCTTACGTGCGGCGTCGTTATGTCGTTAACGTTGGTCTGGAAAATAAATTTAAATCCTGACAAATACCGCTCTGGTGGCGGCTGAAGTGTGAAGTTACATTACTTTTTCGATTAACACGAGCAATTCCTATAAATACGCGGATTTAGTTATTTATAATTAAGGGCTTATTTTCGATTCTTTTTTCTTTTTCCCGATAACACCTTAGTCGAAATTGAATGGTTATCTTTATTGACTTGACTATCGTGTTAAGAATGCCGAGTTTATTTCCTTAAGGCCATGAGCTACGTAGGCAGTTTAATGAAGCACATTTGGCTTCTGAAATGAAATCCAGACTCCTTTTTCACCTCAACGAGTAGGGTGCTGTGTTGTTAAGAGCGATTATTTAAAACTACTTCTAAATTCTGATAACGTATCCTTCTGGTTATTTTTTATAACAAAATTTCAATTCTCATGGATTATATACTTGAGTTTCTCATGTAACGTTCAATTTGAGACGCCGTTTTCCGAGCATTTTCAAAAATAAAGGCGACGCGAAGTGATATAGCCAAAGACTATTCATTACCATTGTTCCCATTTAAACCAGAAAAATACCACTTACGCACAACTGTGGTTCACAGCCGGGTAGCTCGCCCTTCTTACGGTGGAAATACTAGTAATTATTTTAATTCGATCTCTGATTTTTTGTATTTCATGTCATATTTAAAGCCATTAAGAAGAAGTCATTTGATTTATTAAACCGTCACGTCACTCAGTAATTAGCATATTAAGCTCGTGTTTCATTTTATTTAAAACCTTTATGACTACAAATCAACTGGCGTCAGGGATTTCTTTAGAATCTGAAATAAATGAAAACATTATTTTTCGTAATTGCAGATCATTTTATCTAATTAACGTGGCACTTTGAAGCAATTGGATTTCTGTTAGCGTATTAATTCTTTTTATTTCGTTACGATGTAATAACCATGCTGCTTTCCTGGATACGACTGGATAAATGGGACCTAAAAATGCCACGGTTTCCACCTGCAGATGCCGCGGATCACAACGCTAAATAGAATGTGTGGACTCACAATAGTGATATCTTTCTGTGATTGCCCATAAACTTGAATATTATTTAATATTTTTAAGCGTTGTTCTTATCTGAACCATCGAATAAATAATATTAAATAGCGAATTACGCATACAAGGAGAAAATCCACTTTATTTGAAATATAAACGGTTATTTAATAATTTTTTACTTAAGTAAATATTCTTTTCGATAAAAATTAAACTTCTTCTTAAAATATATCAATAGTCTATTGTATTGTAGGTAAATATATCTTAGCAAAATTCAGAAATCGAGCTTTATTGTTGAATTACAGAGGAAACTTATTTTTTCGTCAATATAAAGTAATGATAGTGATTTATGCCCCTGTTTAACAACTAAACAAGTTTATGCTTAATTCTACTCAAGTCTTTTAACTTTGAGCGGTAAACTTTTAGCTATACTGAATCACTTCATTCATTAAAATTGATAAGTATTTCTGTTAATTATCTAAACTTAAGAAAAAGTTTGAGTTTGTCTCAGAAACGCCTCTGCCATCAAATATGAACTACGAGCGTGACCAGAATTGAGAAGTGTGTGGGCAAAACTAGATTTAATTCATAGGTCAATTATCGATAGGCTGGAAGAAAAGAGAGCCAAACCACTACTTTGATACAATAAATATTTCTGATTTAATAACTCCAATAGAATTAATGGTGTAATAGGTATTCGGTGTCATAAATGATTCGGTATGGTTTTCCGTATAAGCTTGTCGGTGGAAATTGGAATTGAAAATTTGGATTTACGGTGGATTAGTGTGTCAGAACACTTGACCACGAAAAATTAATTACTTTTGAAACTGGATAATAAATAAATGAAGACCAATTTAACTATAGATGTTTAACTAGATATTCAATCCATAAGTAAAAGTTATGACTCACTAATCCTATCCGGTGACTTCCATTTTGGTAAAATATAAAGGTCCCGCATAATTATTTAAGAAAATTTCTTCTCGATCGCATTTGCGAATGCCCGAATTTCTCATTGTTACGGTAAAATGTATAGTAACTATGGGCGCAATTAGTCGAAATACTTCACTGCAATTTCTAGAGCAATGGACATTAGTTCTGATTTTGACTCTTTTTTTTCTATGAAAGAGAAAAGGTTAACTTTTAACGGCTTGATCCTCGATTTCCTTTAAATGCGGGTCATTCGCTATTATTTTCAGCTTCATGCAGTAATTAATCAACTGTATTACAGTTCTTAGTTACTGATATGATTTGCTCAATTTTTGGATCTGCGTCGTAGAATGTAACGTTGAGAAAACGGAGGTCAGGCGAAAACTGATGCAAATTAAACAAGTAAAAGAGTAAAGATTTCTCATATTATGGATAAATGGCACAGCAGTGATTGAAAGTATCCCAAATTAAACGTAAGAATTTTATGGAGCCTAATACAAAAAATAACCTTCATTTTCTTATTCCTGGACCCCCTGAACGAACCTATTTTGGTTTCGGATGTAATTCAGTCTTCGGAGTGGTTTTACTTTAATATCCTTGGTTCATCATCCCTGCTGATACGTTAAGTTTAAATTCTTTACACTCTCACTATAGGATGATGAGCCTGGTAGCGCAAACATTTTAACTAACGATCGAAGGAAAACTTCACAAGAACATTTCATTGAACGGTTTCTTCAGCCGCTTAAGGTTTTATCAAAGTAAGGAACTCAAATCCGCCGCTTCGAAGGCAATAGCAGCAAATTAGGAAATCGAAAAGAGAAATAAGGATAATATTACTTTCTTATTGAGTACTATAGCATCAGAATTACTCTGAAAACGAAAGTTTAGATTTAATGCGGCTTTTTTTTGTCTCTTTATTGAGGCAAATTTTGAGCAAGGAAATTCCAAAATGTTTTCGATATTATACTGTCTTTGAATAAGTAACAATAATTGTTCATAATTCTCTTTAAAATTTAAACGGGATTAGTTAACCTGCTCCGGCAATTTGAAGACTTTTCTGGCTGTTATACTACCACTATTTCTTTGAAAAAAATGTACTGTAAGATATATATATCATCATCATCATCAGCCATTTTCAATCCGACGTCGGATTTAGGCCTCTCCAAGCGCTTTCCAATTCTCTCTATTCTGAGCTTCTCGTTACCATGTTACCCCTAAATATTGAATGATGTCTCTGTTTCATCGGTCCCTTGGTCTTCTTCTTGGTCTCTTCACATCTCTTGGTATCAAGTTCAGAACTGCTGATGTCCATCGGTTGTCGTTTCTTCTCGCAACATGGCCTGCCCACATCCATTTCAGCGATCTTACCTTATCTATGATGTCTGTCACTCCTGTCATCTTCCTAACCCAGGTGTTGCGTTTCCTGTCTCGAAGTAGCAAGAAAATCACTCGATTAAAAAGAAAAATAGAATCAAGTTTCAACTGGAGGCGCTTGAATCTTGCAAAATAATGTGCCTTTTTATTCACAATTAGCTAATATATTTTATGCTACGTAGAGGATCTCTTATGGTTTACATCATAGATACATAACCCGTGGCCCTGTAACCAGTACAGGGCGGCCTTTGATTTATATACGCGTAGGGAAACAGTATTACCTTACTTTTTCAAGCTGGAATTGGAAAAAGCGGATTTTAATGTAAAATGACCTCAAAACTGTGAGAAGTTCCGCTAACCTTGAACTTAGAACTATAATTGATAAACCAGCTGTGTAACTGTGATAAATTGGAACAGGTTGCCCGCGGCTACGAAACTAATACCTCTTCCTTGGAAGAAAATTTTTTCCTAAGTGACATTCTTTTGCCGAAACCTTTATTTGCCAAAAAGTTGTTTACCAAAAGTCCTAGAATCATCTAAACACTGGGAAAACACAGCCTTATACTTGAAATAGTGGGACAAGAATGGGCGATTACCATTTCTTTTACGTTGTTTCCGAATAACGCGCACGCGTGCATTCTCGACTTCAAAACAGCAGAAGATCATTTCCCAAACATTTGTTTGACCAAATTAATTCTCTGAGTCTGGAATACAGCGAAAATTTCTTTGTTATCTCAAAATTCGTCAATAGTGTCCCTTCTTAGCCGAGTCATCACTCTACTGTGGCCTATTGCTCGTAAAATTTTGTAACACCAATCTTTCGTCAATTTGGGTTCATACTTTGCGAGTCAATTGGCGGCAGATTTCCTCGAAATAACTTAGCGCGGTTCCTCTGCAAGACAAGTAGCTAATGAAAAGAAAAAGTCGTTCAAACCAGCAACGATTTCGCTAAATTGATAACCATGGCGGCCATCCATACCTGGGTATTGTGCTGGTAACGCAATTGCGATCATTTGTTAGATTTCTTTGAATTGAAACAGAAGAGGCTACTTGTAGAGAGAATGTGCAGCACGCGCCTACTTGGAAGATGCGTTGGAAGCGGCTAATTAAAGGAAGGTAGGCGGTTAATTCGGCCGCGCCGAGGAGGCTCTGTGGAAAGGTCCGCCGCGCTCGGGAGCTTCAAAGTTTCGGGAAGAAGATCTGTTCACCTGCGAGAGGAAAGAAAGAGTCGATGGCGTGGTCCAAAGCCTTCTTCGGATCTCACACGGGGCGTGGTGGCGGTCCGCCTTTGGAGGGGCACTGCTACTGCCTTCCCTGTCGTTGTTGCCCCATCCACCGGAGGCCCCCGAGGGCGGAGTGGCGGCGTGCTAAGAGGGATCAAAGAGAGCGCCCTCTTCTCCCCCGCCTCTCTCACGAAAGTGAACCGGTAGAGGGAGGAGAGCGCTAGACAAAATAAAAAAAGGAAGGGATTGAGGGGAGGGGGCGAAAGGGAAAAGGGTTCGTTGACACTGAGGTGGGCCCGAATCTGAGAGGGATGCGGATCACGTGTTTCGTAGTGTAGTAGTGCGATCGTGTGAATGTTTTGCCTCATTCCGCCGCGACTTTCTCCGCGAGTTTTCTCTTTCCTTGCACCTCTAATCGCGTCTCTTACGCCTTCGGAATAATAAATGCTTTTCGACGAAGAATTATTGTTGCATAAATTACGCATTATCGTAAATTTATCGAGGATATGCATTTAATATCAACTTTTTGTGGTATGATGGATGGGTTTCTAATACATTTTTCTCGAAAATCTATTTTATAGTATAATTGTTTAATATAATATCTTCGGCGTATTTTTGTGGAATTTGGTCATTATAATGAAATAAAAATGCTATGGTGATATCTCAAGTAATTGTTCAACTGCGATCATGGCGGACCCAAGGAGAGGTCTAGGTGGGGACCGTCGCCTATTTCTGGATGGATTTTTAGTACCAGTAATTTATCAATTAACTATAAAATGCAATTTTTAAGTTAATTTGTTTATTATAGTTAATTGGGGATTAGCTCACAAGGAAATTGTCTTAAACACTCTTTCTGGGTTTTTAAGGCAAATGAGGAGGGAATAACCTCCGCTTGACAAGTTAATTTTATCCGCACCTGACTACTATAGAACTTGACTAAAATAAAATCATTTAAAACAAAACAATTAATCACTTTTCTTTTTCAATATTCTCAGAACTTCATGTTCAGTGAATGAACATATGTAAATTATAAGTCGATTTGTTAATTGCTGAGAATTTTTAGTAGTTAATCAGTTGGATCTGCTGATAGACCGAATATTCACCCAAAATCTCTCCATTGACTCGATAGCTAGTCCAGCTATATTCGCACTATAACTCATCAAATAAATCATATAATTAATTTTCAATCTCTATTCCTGTATGAAAGCTTTATAGGATTAACGTGCACGTTCTTAAGTCGAGAGGTCCCGAAAGAAAAATTAGCGCAACAGTCTCCGTGCTTTTGGATCGGTTTAAATGTGATTTGTTCCCCTCAAAACTTCTCAAAAATAAGCAGAATGAATGCGGTATGTGAGGTCTAGCCAATGGAAACCTTCACATGAAACACAATAAGATAAGTTAGAGTTTAACCTTATATCTAGTAAGGTTAGATTCTGGCATTCATAATAATTAGCCAGCGTATCTATTTGAAACCTCTGCATTTATAGTCACCCGATGAGTTTGAGAGTCATTTTTTATCAAGAGCGCAACATTTCAATATGGTGAATTATTCAAGGTTTTGGAGACCAGACGAGGGTAAGCGAAGCTTTCCTCTATCAATTCAAGTTTTTTACGAAGGAAAGCCTAATTCCAACATCGTTCAATCCCGAAAACTATACAGGCCCATGAGTATACAACGCAGCGCCATTTTAGACAAATTTTCATCATGTTGCTACCAATGGAAAATAAAATCGTTAAGATTTGTGCCATTTGAATTCAATGCGCATTTCCTTTATGGATTGTTTAAGAGTGCTCAATGAAAAAATAAAGTCATTTTGTATTTCAAGTGATTATCTCGAAAATTCTGGCAGTACTCGTTTATTTCAAATCTTACTATTAGAAGTAGATCGAGTACTTTTGATACCGGAGATATTTCGATTAAAATGTTCAGAACGCTTCTCTGAAAATAATACGACTAGCCAAAATTTTAAAATATACATTTTTAGTCGAGTCACAGTGGGTGGTTTACAAATTAAGTAAAATTATGACATTATGGAAACAAAATGCTGACCCAAAACTTAAGTTTTCTGAGTTTTAGTCTCTAGTTTTCCAGTGTGTGGCGAAAGTTTCAAAATCATGGTCCATCTATTAAACAAAACGTTTTCACCCTTTAGTATCAGATGTTAGAGCGGACTTTAAAGTCGCGTTTTGCTCCACTTTTCATTTTCTCTTATTATTGCATTATCATAAATGTAGATTTTTTCTTCATTTGCAGATATTTCCATACGCGTTACTTGGTTGTACTCTTGGACACACGTTTACATAATGAATTAAATTTAAAATACAAAAACTCGACGGAATGACAATTTAGCGCTTTTCACAGGATTACACTAATTTTTCGCATTCCTTAATACGTTACAAAATGATGTTCATATTAGAAAAAACCTATCGATATAGACCTCCTCTTAGATGCAAGTCTATGTAGCCTCAGTGAAATGCAGGTTATCTCCTTTTCTACTAGCAAAGTACAAATTGTTAAATATAATTTAAAATATAAATTATAAAAATAATGCCTGGAAAGTCAGCATTTCTTTATCAATATTTTGAAATTAGTATAATTACTTTGCAAATCTTCACTGAAATTAGCGGAGTATTTGAAATATCTAATTACGTTATGTCATGGGAGGAAAAAGTTCATTATATCAATTATTAGGACCAATAATATTAAATATGGATGAAAAGGTAAATTAGGAATACTCGTTTACATTATATTAGTTCATTATAAATTATAAAAATTGAAGGAGATAAAAGTTTGAAAAAATTTCGATGGATCCGACAAGATACTTTGAAAAGAATTCAGATGTCGTTGCAAAATAGCAATCATAACAGCTGTCCTTGTCTATGATGAATACACCCGCATAAATTCATAGGGTTTGCCAGTCCCACTCTTTGCTTTAGGTCACTATTCTCCAGCTAAAGATTCAGTCGCATCCCAGACTGCGTCTCTGTGGGAGTGGTTGAATGAAGTTCTTCCCCTCATTCCTCACCTCCCCTCTCATACCTCCTCCTCTTCCCTCTGCGCTGATGGAGATCCCGACCGATCTTTTCGGTATCGGTGTACTGTTATCTTCTGAAGAGCCGCTTTGCCCTGAGGAAGACATCCATAACGTGATTCTGGCCTTCCTTTTTTCCTCCATGTTGTGGGGAGGGGTTCCTGCCCTCTTTATGACAGCTTAGGCCTTAATGAAGACGATCAAAGTAGAGGTAATGAGCGACCGTGAGTGATTTCATGTGTCAGAAAGGTATGCGCCAAAAATTGTGGGGGAGAGGGGAGCGGGACTTCCTCTTCTCCCATCTCTCGGTCCGAGTTAATGACATCTTTGCTTGAAAGATAAATATGATTGAGGGCGTTTAAATTAAGGGCTGTGAATGATTTCGGCCGCCAAAAATCTCTTCTTTTCCAATGGGATGCTAATTCTACGAAACGATTACTGCTTTTCAAACACTTTTTCTTCCGCTGCGTCCTTTTACTTCACTCGTGATTTCGCGAGTGGATTCGGACTCCGTTTTCCACTGCGCTAATAAATAAGTGTGTTCAGTGCGAAAAGAACGACATCTAATGTTATTTGTACGAAACAGAAGCTAGATATTGTGTTTTGAAGAATTTTTCGAAGTTACCATCTCGAAAGACTTGATAGATATTATGCGACCTCCCTACTCCTTCGTGTGATCCTGCAATTAATGCAAAGTAAAAAAAGATAAGAATTATTCATTCCCTAGTAATTAACATTTTATTCAAATTCAAATGTTATATAATACAGTCTTTTAAGGATTTTGTTTGATCGACCTATTTTAGAATACAGAAACCTTTTATAATTTTAACAGATTGCAATTCATCCTTATGAAATTTAACAATTCATAATTTTCGCTAGGCTATTAAATAGAGTCTTGTAGAAGGAATTCCTTGAATATACAAATTTATAGATTTATCGCACGGCGTATTTTCTTTATCACTTATCCTTTTATTAAGATTACAGATATTTATATATCACTAGAACATACTACGGCGGATGCCAGAGCCCTTGCTAGAAACATTTCCCATCTGAATTACAGTGAGGGAACATAATAACTTGCGCCTCGATAGATTCTTATCGTTTACAGCCTTCAATTAATATAGGAGTTAATTGCGGAATAAATCGGTCAACGTCTGATGTTACGGACCGGTTCATTCCTTTTGAGCTTTCCGAAAAAAAGCAACGAATGAACGACTTTTCATTTTACTGCGAGGGAGGGTTAGTCATATACATTTTCAATTTGGCCTTAATGAAACTCTGCATGGTTGCCAAGTTGTCGATCTGTATTTAATCGTTGTCTCAGGATCACTTTAGAGTATATGCAGAACATATATGGAGTCTGCAGTGTTTTAATGAAACGATGATATAGAGATTAATATAATGAGGAACACCTCCACTCCAGATTTAAGGGAATCTGTAATCCGAACTGGAGGGGGAAAAGTAGAACTTTTTAGGATCATGGAGAAACTAGAGACACTAGAATTTATTTGGAGGAATTAACGGATCTTAAGGATACACTATATCTAATTTACATTATAATATATTATAGATATACAATAAAACCTTGCTAACATATGCACGCTGTACGGGAAATTCTCGATAACTAGGGCCCGAGTTGCAGTTCCGGCAGGACTACAGAGCATCTTATGGTTAAAATCGTTTAATACCAAATTCGGTGAATGGGAATTGTGAACGTACGAGTCAGTCCTGCACTAATGTGCACGAACTATCCATTTATCAGATCTAACTATTCATTAATGCGGAAATGATATGATAAACATTTACCCGTATACTTTCATGCACTTCTAACTTGCAAATAGTGTAATAATAAATAATAATAATAATAAAGACGATTGAATAGAATGAAAAGTAGTTAGATTCATAATGGAAATCTTCATACTTTACGATAAGGCGTCGAAGAATCATTACGTTTTTGTGTCTTTCAAAAATATACCCAATACTAAACAGACCCATTTCCTTCATTATTGATACGTTTTAAAAAGTCAAATTTCGCGTTGTAGTTCTAGGCGCAGCTAAACACTATCTGACGCCAGCTCACGAGCTGCTGCGATATATATGGGACATTTTACGCCCAAACTAAGAATGGAAATTATCTTCGAAGAGCAAGCACATTTTTGTTTGTACATGTATGTATATATTTTTATATAGAATAGTATAGACGAGATCAAATTATTTTCTATACTTATAATTCTATTTCTTTAACGCGTATTTCTTTAACGCGAACTCTAGATTATGTGATCCCTTTATATTCGCGTTAATGAGGTTTTTCTGTACTCCACGAGCAGTTGAAATTCCATTCTCTCGATGTTTCTCGATATAAAATTCGGAAGTTATTCCGCTTTATTCATTTTATATCTTGTATACTTTCTCTCGAGGAATTTCATCAATTCGAAAATTAAGGCCTTTTGAGCACAAGAAAAAAACGAGCACTGGACAGCAGAAGAATTTCAATTTGAACTAATATTTAGGAAAATGAAGCTGGATGCCAAATTATTTAATTGATAGAATTCTAGTCTCCCTTCATCCTCTGCAGTGTATATATCTCCTGCTGTATCGGCCTTCAATTGATGTCTTTAAAGCATTCAGCTCGAAGACTATTTGGAATCCCTCTGCCATTAGCTACCTAGAAATATGAGAGGGAAATCAGGCATACTGGACAATATGAGGTAGCTTGCCCTTGCCAGAACGCAATAAACTGAGCAATTCCAAGTGCAATGACTCAATAAGTAACCCTTTTCGTAGCATTCCATAATGACAGACCTTTATTCAGCATCTCTCTTTCCTCAGTAGCTTACAAATCATCACATCCATGAGCAGGTTTGAGGCATGAGTAAAACATAACATAAGATAACATCTGATACATATCATAAGATGAAAGATGCATTTTCTTCTATCCGTTAACCAAAGGAAAAATGAAAAATGTTTCTCTTTTCAATTTAAAGTCCTCAAAAATGGATTTTATTTTCTCTTAAAATTGTAATTTTAGGTGGTGTGAGAATTTTTCCCTGAAGTCGTACATTATTAGGATCCATGAATAGTTAAATCATCTCCAAGTCCACATAAAAGTTCTCAGATTTCTTAGATTTTACAACTTAAACATAGATTTTCAAGCTCAACTCATAGCTTCGATCTGAATCCGATGGCTGACTGATATTCTCATCTGCTAAGAGCACCAATGCAATTTATTAGTAATTTAAACAGCGGTTCCAAAAATTCAAGTAGACTGGCTGTATCCCAAAGGATGATAATATTCAAGAACTAGTAATGGACTCTGTAATTTGTATTATATTTTCAAGATAAACTGGAATACTTTTATTATTTTTGTAAATTTTAACCCATTACCGACGAAAACGCAACATTATTGTTGAATGAGTAATTGTTATGTTTGGAATAAATTATCGATTGTTTTTGCTGTTGATGTTTTACTCGAATTCTTGTATTAATTTTTAATGCAGAAATATCACAACTAACAATTATTATTTTTTCGTAATAAATTTTTAAATTTGCCTTTGTTGTTACGTTAGTCTTCTGGAATTTAATTTTCTTACTGCCCATTTATAACTAAATGATTTGATTGCGTTTAAAGGTTCTATTCAATGGATATGAAATGAACCTGTTACTATAATGGGTATTCCGCGCAAATGTTTCATGAATTAGAAAGCTATTCACTTATTAACACAGTTGTTAAATTTTAGTTTGTATTCAGAGAGTGTGCGACTGATGGCTTCATTCCAAAGCTGCTTTTATTTCTGTTCTTCCGCGCATTTGCGTATCCTCTCCTTCATTCTCTCCTGCACTAATCATATCGGAATAATTGAAGAGCGGGTCGCTCAGCATACAACACCTATCTCTTCTCTCCGATTTAGCATTCAGGAATGATAACTCGCGTTCTCGTAACGCGAATGGAACATGTCAGCGATGACGACACACTTCATTTGCGGACGTGACAAGCAACATAATCCAAATGCTTGGAATAGAGCTGGCTATGTCTGAAAAGACGGTCCAAAAGCAGCTGCTTTCGAAGTAAAAACTATTTCCATTCAAAGACCATCATCATACGTTGAGACGAGACACACTTTGTCAGCGATTGCTCAACGCCTCAGCCTTTTCCGTACTCTGGGAAAACTTACCTCTGTTGTATCTTCCATTGATTTGTTTGAAAACTGTTGAGGAATCCACGCGTGCGTTTCCAAGAAACGGTGTCAAGATGGTCAGCCTCAATTCGAACGCTCCCCTGCGGGATGTCGATGGAATCAATAAGAAGTTTAATTAATTATTCGA
Source organism: Ladona fulva (assembly GCA_000376725.2). NCBI lineage: Eukaryota > Metazoa > Arthropoda > Insecta > Odonata > Libellulidae > Ladona > Ladona fulva. The sequence goes on from KZ308448.1 coordinate 908,153, forward strand.
ACGCTTAAAAGGCGTGTGTAACGGTAAGGAGGAAAAATGTTTCCCCTTCTTGGTCTTCGTTTTTTATTCCACGAACCCGATTCCGAGGAATAAATGCGCCCTCAAGATTTACGCAGGTTACTCTCTTTTCCAAATGCCTTTTCTCATATCGCAGTAAACGAGTTTGGCTTTTAATACGCGGCGCTGTCCCTTTTGTCACTGGAATGTGGTCGAGTTCAGTCTCTGAAGAATCAGTTCCGACAACTTGTCTCTCCTTCCTTATCCTCATTCCCGATTTGTTTTGCTGTCCAAATTCCCCAACGTAACGTATAGTAAAAAAAACAAAATACGGCGTCGAGGAAGGCTTGCAAAATCGCACCAGTTTTGGAAATAATTAACATCAGTTGAAAATTTAATATAAATTAAATTCTTAATGTTCCGTCGTCTAAATAAGTATTTCCTTCGTCCAGAATGTTTCGGAAATGTTTATCCCAAATGAAACTATTAATCAAAAATTAAATTTTAACTCTTGCTGATTGAGCAAATTGGGCTCCCAAATCGCACCCCACACATTAAGAGATAGAACGTGTCAAGGATGGTAGGAAAAACTAACAATAATGTTTGACATCATATTTTATTTTGAGTTGTAATCAGAATATAGTTGAGCAGTATAATGTTTCGATTTTAAGACAACAAGAACAGGAAAGTAAAACTTTCAAAATTCTCACATGAAGAAAACACTATCTCACATACCTAATAAATATCTTTGGTAGCCAACTTACCATTCTTCTTTAACTTATTTACCTATCCTTTCCTGAAAACACACGTGTAACAGCTGTTAATTTACCAGTAGCCATAAGTAAATTGAGGCGTGCTAGGTACTATACTAAGTTCTGAATACACCCATTTGATGATAGTCTAGCATATCCGCATTTAGGATAGTGGAGTGATTAGGACAACTATCCCCTACTCTTTAATTTAAAGAAATTAGCTAAAGTATCAGTTTAAAACTCTAGCAATATTTTTCTATTTCGTAATTTCTCAACTTGCGGACCTGGCTTAGCCTATTTGGTAGAGCGATCGCCTTTGGGTCGAAGCGGTCCCGGGTTTGATCGTAGTGTGAGGCCTATTTAATATTATACTCACCATGAGCATGCACGGGATTCTGCCGAAAAGTGATTTATTCAAGAATTAGAAAAGGCACAGCGAAATACGGTACGTTTCTTAAAAATATTGTTACGATAAATAACTGAGGGTTCCTCATTTCCTTCAGGAAACAGGGTGGGAATCTGTAGGCGATAGAAAAACAAAGGCTTAATTTAATAAGTAAGTTCAGAGAAAGTACGTTCTTAGAAGATGTAGGCGATATTATGCGCCCTCCTTGCTACTTATCACTCCCGTTCTGATTATAATAGGAAAATCAGACAAATAGATGCTAGAACTAGTCGTTTATGAATTTTATTTCCGTGAACTATACGCAGAAGTAATCGATTAAGGAAGTAGAGTGATGGTGCATGCACTCCCTGCCAAACGCCAAAAGGCGATTTGCAGGGTACACGTGTGGATGTAGATATATTTTCCCGATAAAAGTGGGCAGCAGGAAAGGCATCCTCTTGCAAAAATTATTTCTAAAAATCCAATCATTTTTCATTACTTACGATTACATTCATAGCTTTTGAAAAATATTTTGGATTAAACATCGCTATATTATTTACTTATATGGCATACTATTGCACATACACAACTATATTACTCTTATGAGGAGCTGCTGTGGTGACATAAACGACGTTTATTCAGCAAAACATCATTGAAAGTCATTGCTAGAGCTGAGGAAGAATCATAGACTACGTGACTGGTATTACGGAAAAGATTGCGTAAATATGGATCGTTAAAAATTATAAGAAAAACGCAGTCAAAAAGTTGCATTTGGGTAAAGACGACGAACCTACCGGCAGTAATCATCACATGGAATCTAACGCAAGAATCATAGTTTTTCAATGTAGATAGATCTTTCATTCGTCTCACGAACAGCAGTACACTAGAAAAGAGTTGGCTAGCATTTCACATTGCTATCAACCAATGTATCGCTATATTTCTATCTGTAGAAACAAAGCGTAGGTCTTGGGGCGTCGTGCATGCAAAGACTCACAAATGAGAATGGAAGCGGCGTAAGAGAAATTTCGAAAAAAAATGTCAATGCGCAATTGTATGTAATTTAAAAAAATCATAAGCCTGAAATGGCAGATTAAAGTAGTATTTTTTTCTAAAAACAGTCGTGAGAACCATAACAAACCAACGCAACCGTACTTCCTGATTCCTATGAAAACAGGCGGCATATAGAATCTTGCTGTGAGGGGGTGGGGGGTCAATTACCATATTTGTCATTACTCGTCTTAAAGGAAATATAATTTTTGTATTTTAATTCTCAATTCTATAGTTATATTGTAATCGTTTAGCAGCACTTACCTACCAGTTTTTATTGAAAGCTCCGAGTCATATCCAAAGCAAATAGCGGCTTCTTCAAATATATTAATGGAGTAAAGTTCACCTAAAATGGCGTTGTTACATCAATGGAATTTCCGAAAATATGCCTGAGTTCAGAGAAAGCTTTCAAAGAATTGCACTGATAAATCATATGGCATTTGAAAAAAATCTAGGATGCTCATACTGTCTGTCTGTACAGTTTTTAGCCTGAAAGCTGGTTTGAACTTCATCCCTCCACCATAAGCAACAAAAAGCTTTGGAGAGGGGGTTGAGGAGACTGCTAGTTGGCAAAATGAGGAGTGAGGTAGTTTGCTATTGCTCTTCTCACCGAGACAATGCTATAAGCGGAACAAGTTCACATAAGTGAAGAACAATGACTCTACGAGCAACACCTCTCGTAGCATTCAAAAAAGAAAGACCTCATTCAATGTTCTTATTAAGCATTGCTCAGTAGCTTTCATATTGTCATAGGCATGAACAAAACTGAGATAAAAGTAATTGAAAAATCGATTTTTCTCTGTCCTCTACCAAAAGACATGAAAAATATTCCATTCATCAGGACATGGTAGCAAGACCATACATTATATGTAGATAATTTAAATGTAACTTTAATTTAAGGTAGCGTAAGCGTACATGATGTTTCATTGACAACTGTATAATACTTAACAACTAAAATAATACATTCAAAGATGATCTATATAAACGATTGTAAGAAATGTATATTGAGAGTAAGGTGTTGATGTTAATATGCTCTTATTCTGTAAGGTAAGATATCCTCTGATGTAAATAAACCGCACAAAGACTGGCAATTTGCCTCGCATATCGAGAAGTATTGATAGTATCGCGCGGATTCAGAGTTGTTCATGTGTCACTTAAGCCACTAGAGACGTGTGGTGAATAGGATCAGACTTAATGAAACATGTATTTAGGAGTGACACATCATGGTCGTACCATATTCATTGAATCTGTTCATGTTGACATCGCAATAGCTTTATCAACTGAATGATTATTAAACTCATGGCAAAATTATGATGTTTAACTTGCTGTCTCACAGGTTGTTGGGAAGTTGCTGGGTGGTTCTGGATCATTATGCGATCACCATAGTCAAAAATATTCTTTTGTAAGTGATTTTTCTACAGAAATTAATTAAATAACAACATAGTTAATTTTATTGAAACTCGCAAGAGAAAGCTACATTACTTTTTCTCTCGGCAGAAACTCTAACTTTGCTGATCAAGCGGAGCAACGTTATCAAGAAATTAAGTTATTCTACTCATTCTTTCTTACAACATTAGGAATGCAAACAGATCGTCTAGTTAACAGCGGTCATGTTTTCTCACCCCTTGACTCCCGTTTCACACCTGTTAATGGTATGCACAGAAGAGATGTAAAGTGATTGATTCCATTACGCTTGGTATTCACGAGCATATCCATTAGATTGACTTTTTTTCCAACAGCTCAATGGTATTTTCAATTACATTGGAGACAAACTATTCAATTATCGCCTTTTTATAGTTTTAAGTTCAATCACTGTTGCATACGTAATGAGTATTGCTTCGGAAGAATTACATATTAAGTCTACATAAGAAATAGTTGCCATTGGTAGTTACTCTTAATGATTAATGATGTACGTGATTATGCGTTAAAGAGTCGAAGAGAAAATAGAGTGCTAACTTAATAATTTCAAAAAAATATTGAAAAGTTCGTTAAAATTTTTATTGCAATCTCTATGTGAATAAATGGATTTGTCAAGTAATATATTCCAAATTTCTTCTCAACTGCCTATTCTCCATGCTTCCTTCATATGTGTACGGATTCTTTGATCGACATATGCGATAGCGATACGTTTCCTGTTACTTTGTGATTTCGATATATGACTTTAACTGCTTTACCGCTACTTAATATTTCTTATGAACCTAGGGTTCAGAGCATTGATTTTGCCCTACAATTTATCGCTGATCACAACTCCGCGACATATAAGTAGTGTGCTGAGATAACGAAGCATCTGAGCGTTCTCCATTTCAGCAGTGGATCGGAACTGAATGTCTTATTTTCCTCATTTCTTCAAAAATAGTCAGTCCCTCTCGTTCTTCTAAATGATGTCAAGAGCTGAAAATTCCTTTATATATAGTGCGCTGTGACCACGAAGCACCTTAGCGTTCTCCATTTCAGCAGTGGATTGGAAATTAATTTCTCATCTTCCTAGTTTCTTCAGTAATCATCAGCCCCTCCAGTCCTCCTAAATGATGTCAAGATCCGAAAATTACTTCGCCCACATGTCGCCATTCCGCCAAAGCACTCATAAAAGCTCGCCTGCTTTTTTCCATTCGCGATGATTTCAGTGCGCTGTGCTGCTTTACACGTTCCAGAGTAGCGCCCTTCAAAGTGTCTTTCGCGGCAGTCGTAAACACCGAGGCGTCGATCCGACACACGATGAATGGGAAATCTCGGAAACGCTCTGCGATATTTAAAGTGGGATGCGAGCGATGATTCACTCTTCGCGGCAACGGCGACTTTTTCTTAAAGTTCCGATGTTTTATGAAACGCCGCTCAAAGAGCATGCGAGTTCCGGGGCCGGGCATAAATTTCGGGAGAAATGACGCTTTGGCTCGTTCTGCGCTTTTTTACGCGTGCTTTCGTTGACGGCGACTCACACGTGCGTTCTTGGAATCCTCTCGGCGAGACACGTGTTGGACCGTGTCATTTGGAGAACGGCGCGGAAATCGAACCGCTGCGATCCTCCCCCTGTCCCTTTCCTTCATCAGCGCTTCGGTTCTTAATTTACCGCCCTCCCTTTGCATCTACGCTCTGCTCTTTCCATGCCTTCCTCCTACCTTCTTCTCTCTCTCCGTTTTACTAAATTTTGATTTTCACGACCGTTCCATCGATATTTTAATTATAATAATATATTTATTTCGTTTTCATGAAAAATACACGCATAAGAAAAATTTAACAAAAACGAGTCCCAGAAGAAAACTTGTTGTAGGGATTGCCATGACTTTAAGTAAAAGGGGGCATGTTTTTTGGCGCATGTATTAGAGAAATTATTTTTATAGAAATTGCTTAGTGGAATTGAATATATACAAACAAACTATAGTAAGAAAATACAATAAAAATGAAAAAAATAAAACAAAAATGCCAATCCGCAAATGCCAATGAAACAAATTCTCCAATCCATTTTGAGGTTAAAGATGAAGCACTTATGCTGAAGAAAGTTGACTTTGATTGAGAAGCAATGCACTTTCCTGATGAGTTAATCTTTCAGTACATGTCAACAATGGAAAGTCTCAAATAAATCGTTTCAATAAAATTTCAAATTAACCTTTTAATTTAATTAGTTTTTCAAAAATCTGAGAAAAATTTTACTGATAAACCTCTCTGTAAGAAAAAAGATTTTTATGGAAATTTCTATGAGGGACGGAATTAATACAAACAAACTAAGGTGAGAAAATATAATAAAAAATTAATAAAACAAACAAAAAAGAATTTAGTTACTTTACATAATATTTTATGTCGTTTTGAAAAAATTGCCATTCCTTCAGTTTACTAATAAATACCCATTCATTGGGTGAAGAAGAGATACTTCTTGGAAGATAACAACTTGGATGCTATATAAGAATAAAATTGTTTATGCACCTGTACATTTGGTTTGGGGATTGCAAAACAAAAAGTCCTTAAATTATGCGCAAACAAACAAGGCCAACAGATAATTAATAGTAATATTAACCTCATTAAGACCCGCTTACTCTGTTTCCTCACCTGTCAGTCTTAAACTTCTTCTAGACTACTACCGCGTCAGTGCTTTCTATCGTGCATCTATAAGATAATTTTAAATATTACGTCGAGGGTAGTTTTTCCGAATAAATCCTTAATTAGTGTACTGGTTTTTGAGCGTTATATCAATATGTCAAGATATTAACATATATCACATCGAAAATTTACTGAGATTCATGAACAAAATAAGAATGAGATATCGATATTTGGTTGAACTCTATTATTAGTTAAAAATAAAAAAATCTTATGGTTTTATATATAAATTTCACAAATTTTATGTGAAAAATGCTCTTTTTTGGCTATTCTCATGAGATTGAGTAAGAAACCGGAGATAAATGAACTCACCGATTCTTAACAGCGATAAAATTTCATGCTCTCTTTTGATTAAAATAGTATAGATTTGAGTATTACCTGCCTATTTCAGCATCATTTTCATCTAGCCAACCGACGGTATATCGTTGTAAAGCGTTAATATCATATGTTCCGTGCAACTTATGAAGTTTTCAGTCTGTCTATCAACTTTATGTTACCTCTCCTCAATTCGGTTTTTCCCAACAAGTACTTGATTATCCTACATATCGCCAAAATAAGATAAAAGTTCCATTTAAAGGGTATCTTGTTGCTGGAGAGTTTCCAAGTTATCTTTCTGTATTAACGGAGGGGCGTTTCCCTCATACATGATGTTTAAGCCGTTTAATGACATACAGTAACTGAAATTAATTTTTAAAATTATGCCTCTATACGCACCGTTTGTGGTAGACTTGTAGTTGCGACGTATGAAGATTATACAGAATTCTTCTCCTGGTACCGCTCTCAACAGAATGGAAAATATTTTTCCATTATCCCCTTCAGGCTTACGTGGTATGCTCGCAAATGTTCTCTGCTAATGTTTTCGGCCATAACGAAACACACCGTGTTTGACGGCAGTGAAGGATGCACTCCTTTTTTCCTCGTTACATTTGGCCTTTAAACGTGCAGCATTTGTGTACATTCTCCATCCAGCTCACTTTCACCCTCATTTCTCTCTTTCTCTTTCCAGGTCGCTTTCGTGACCCTTCCGATTCCCATCCAGACTCATTTATACCCGTCTCTCTTCCCCCTGCTTTTCCGATTCCCTGTCTCACCCCTTTCATTGCCATAATCTAACATTTACTCATCATTCGATGAAATTCGTTGAGATATTATTTACATTCATTGTAATTATTTCAGAGTTCAAATTAGATAAAAAGGCAAGCTTGTTCCTAAAATTTGAAAATTATGTCACACTAGCCACAATATCATAGCAAAATGCATTTCGAGCAGAGGCTAAAATAAATTCTCGCGAGATTTTGCTCAGCCGATTGCGAAGAAAGTAAGAATTTTTGTCATCCTCTAACAGGTATCAGAGAGCTACAAATCTACTGTGTAAACTATAATAATTGATAGCTTTCCTGGTTGTCAAGTTAACTGCAAATTAGTTATCTTAACCGATTCCATTGCACTAGATTTCCTTTTATTTTCTTAGCACATCTTGTAAGATTTCATTTTTCAAAGAAAGTTTTCTCTTATTTAGCTGACGTCATTCTTTCGGATCTCCTTATATCCGTCGTGCGGGTACGCACACCGGCTACGGAAAACTCATCAGGTGAAACAGCGCTTGAAGCATAGAAAATACCCGTGAACGGTGTTACTTTGCTCTAGTTTGCATGCAGGAGATGTAGCCCTGCAGTAAAGTTTTCTATTGGTTGGTTAGAATATTAGCGGCGGAATGTCGAATGTTCAATATTGATAAATATCAGTACTCAACAAAACATAACCGGTTTTATTCGGTACTTTTAGCAATATACTTACCCAATTGCATTTGCCAAAAGGCTGTGAGCTGAGTGCATAGATGTAGAAGTCAGATATACTTAATTTCCCCAAATTGTTTTTATTACTTAATACGCTCCATTCTTTAACTTTCTTTCTCGTAAATTTACGAAGGTAAAGGAAAACATTGCCCGCAAATTAACTCGTTTTCGTATCCATTTTATGTACTTACCCTTTCTTCTCCGCACATTCTCCCTTTTCTCCTTCTATTCCCCTATCTCACTTCCTTTTTAATCCTTCTATTCTCCCTGAAAGGGTCTGAGCCGGAAAATTTTCCGTGACATGACTTCACACGAGCAAGAAACACGCGAGTATCGACCATAGCATTCAGAGCGGGCATTTCTCTGCGTGCGCCGAGTATTTTCGTGGTTGTCCACGCTCGCGTTATCTGTGGTGATTAGACTTAGAGGAGCAAATCTGCCATAGAGGTCTCACACTTTAATCCGGGCTGCGTGCATTCTCATAATCTGCCCACATCGTCATACGCGCAGCTGGATGTGCAAAAAGCGCTGACAGTTGAAAAATCAGTGGCGTAACCACTTGGGTTAATTGGGTTGAATGTTAATACCCCCGCCCAGAGCCAAAATGGATTTTTTTTCAATTCGAGGGTATGCGAAGTAAATTGTAGTTTTATAAATATTTACAGTTACACACACCACTGGCGACTCGCAGGGATTGAATGTAAATGTAAGTCTGATTCCACCCTTTTTATATTTAGGGTATAAGTTTGCCTGTCCCGGGAGAGTTGGTAATTTTGCATTTACTCAATGGCTCAGAAACCTCAAGAGATTAATCCTGGCTACGCCCTTGGAAAAATGGCGCTATTTTGTTGTCTAAAATAATTATCTTATATGGCTGAAATACGACCGGATATTTGGATGGGTAAAGGTGGTAGCTTTCTAATTCTGTGATGCTATATGCGCGTAAATTTTATCAAGGATCCATGAAATAACACACAACTAATGCTTCATCGGTTTATCAAAACAGAACACAAAATACATACGGTGTCGTACAGCAAAAATGGATGATTTCCTAAATATCGCTTCATTCCTTTCGTTTTTCAAATAATCTGTTTGTTCAATTTCTCCATGGCAACTGACATAAAGCGAGATCCCAAAAGTTTTATTTGATCTTCCCCTTCAGGCTCTTAATATTGTTTTCTCACAATTTGAAACGAAAAATTTCTCCATGAAAACGGATACACGACTATTTAAACCGATTTTTAGTAGTTCTGTTGATAGTAATTCATACACTATAATCCATACTAAAAAGTTCTCAAATATAATGAACACTGCTAATACACTAATAGTGGTTAGAATTCCGATTATTTTGATGACAGTATTTGAGGATTTTTTCCATTATAAAGGCTATACTTTTTTGTCTTTTGCGAGGAGATAGAGACGCATGCTATTTATTCCAAAGGATTTAATGTTTAAACATTTTCATGCCAGGATATTTTTCGAAACTTCCAGATTTTTAAGTTTGCTGACGTTTATTTGTCATATTATCCTAATTGGAAAAATATTCGCAGATCGTTGGCACGTAACCAATGATTTCTCTTGTAAATGCAATGGATACTGCAGGTGTTTTGCTCCGCGCAAGCCGTTGGTTGACAGCGGGGGAAAAATATTTCACGGTCGCACGATTTTAAATTGCAATCTGATAAGCACTGACATAATGATTGTGACAGCCCATTCACGTAGACTCCTGTTGCGCCAATCACTCCATCTAGACATTGCGCTTCACGCTTCACTCATTTTAATGCTTTTATACCAAAAGCACAAGCAATAGCAAATGCCTTTGCTCTATCACAGTTTAACACTGTTGCGAGCAAACTAAGTTGCTGAATAAACTGGACGGGTTACTACATTTATCACTGTTTTTCCTTTTCCACAATCGAAATCCTTTCCTTAAATTATTCAATCATCAGAACGGATAACGGATATAACAAGTCATTTATCATTAACATAAAATTGTGCCTCAATTGATAATGTAGAGCGAATAATAGAGCGAAACTGAGGAGATGGTTTGATAGATGTGTGAGATTTTCTGTTTTCGATATCTCATTTATTTTTTAAAGAAATTACATGTAGAAATGGCAACCCAATCGCTTTCGTTCTTTCTGAAGTCTGTTGAAATTGGCTAAAGAGAACCAGATTCATATAATAAGAACGGGATAATTTAAAATATTTAATTAAATTCCGTCATGGGGGGTTTGCTTGAATTTAAACCTAATAATAAAATTTGTATCTGGTTAACAGAAACAAATCGGAAATAAAGCACTTTAAGTGTAACACAATCTAATTTCCATTTAGATGTGGTTCTACATAAGAATGATGAAAAGAAAGTTGATTGACGGGGTAAGTAATGAATAAGTCCTTTGAACTCCAAATGAGGATAGATAGATAGATACACACTTTTTTGGCAAGATTAGGCCCATTTGGGCCTCTCCTTAACCTAAACTTCTATTTTTTATAGTATATACAGCGATTAACTAATAGCAATAAGAAAGAGTGTGGGAAAATATCTTTGTAACAGAAGTGTGAAAAAGAAAATACCCACATTACGGGAAAACACCCACAGAAGAGGGGTGAAAAAATAACTCGAAAACACAGAAAAATAAAAGCAATATGAAATGTCTTTACATAACAAGAACATTGGAAAAACAAATAAAATTAAAACAAAAAGAAAATTCAAAATATGGAAAAAAGCTAATAAAAATATCAGTCGAAAAATCTACGAAAAATCAGTCAAAATTACATTTGCACACCTTAAAATCACCATCGCCACCATCTAGATTAACTAATACCTAAAAATGATAACTGGCGCCAGAGGCCGTAGTTGATTTTTCACCCAAAACATATTCACCCCAAAGAATATTTTACCGAAAGAATATTTATCCAAAGGATATTTCAGCAAATGATATTTAAAAACCAAACAAAGTATAAAAACGATAATTTCATAAAGCATAAGAAAGACAACTTGACGTATTTTAATTTTAACATAACGATATCACTAAGGCAAAATATTTTTTCATGAGAAGTATTGGGAATAATGTCCGTGGGTGAAATTTCCCCGGGGCGTAATGCATTGGGTGAAACGCCCTGGAACTTATTGAATAATTTAATTTAATAAGTCGATAAATCAAAAAAAATTTATCTTGAGTGACGTCTTGCTACTTTTTACGTAATGCATCACAAAACAAAAACATACTATTCAGCACGATTTCGCATATTACGGAATATTCCAGGAACGAATGATCTCGCTTTGCAAAGCATTGCTACGCGTTCTTAGTATTAAATATGAATCTTAATGATCAGTATTTTTCCTCACCTTAATGAACTGAACGGTGTGTATTTTAAGAATAACAGGAGATAGCCATTCGTTTCCCAGTGGAAGAGAGGAATGGGAGAATCTGATTCGGAAAGTATAAGCAGCAGTAATTTTTCAGTAGAGAGCGTCATTTGTTAGCGTTCTATCTTTTCCAAGGATTCACTTTTCGACTCTCCTAATTTTGAAATCATCCGCTTCCGGGAGAACGGTGTATTTTTAATCGGCCGACATCCACTCCGTTCCCCATCTTTTTCGCGCTTTAAAAATCGCATGTTTTCACTTCATCCGTTTGTACTGTATATGTCGGCGAAAATTTGAGATGATATCTTGGGATAAGCTCTCGAGAATCGATCCAAAGATGTGAATTTATGGTCTAATCAACTTCCTTTGCCTGAAAGTGATTTATATGTTTGTTGTTTCAGCTTTATATAGTGGTAAAAGCGGATGTTTATTCGTAACGTTAAAAATACTCCTCTTTTACAGCGATCTTCACCTCGTAAATCAACTCAGAACATGCAAGCTTAGTGTACATTCTGTCGTTTTCCATGAGGACACGATGCTTCCTTAGAACCTTTACTCAAATTCTATAATGATGATTCTCTTAAAAGAGAGGGTCAGGTTTTCATTCGCAATAAATTGGGGATTTCTTCCTACACTACGATAACCAAGCCAAAACCGAAAAGTTAAAAACCGTCATATTTTCGTTTCCGATCATCGGTTCGTATTCGCATCATGTGTAACAGTGGTTATACTTAATAAATATATACAAGATTTAATTGCAACTCACTAAATCGTATTCAAATTTTAATAACTGAATGAATATCCCTTTTACATTAATAGTTTTATTCGAAAATTCTACTGAAATGAAATCTCTTTGAAAGACACATATAAAGTATACCTTGCATAGATATTATTTTCTCGGAGAGAATCAAAAAGGATTCGACGATTGCTACCGGCAAAAAATCAAAATTGGATGTTTTCATTGATTTGGAGCGAAATAAAACGGATATGAAAACTATAATGGTTCGTATTCCTGATCGCAGTCAAATACATTGAAATAACTGCGATTTGTAAATGAGATAGATTTTGTAAATAATTTATAGACTCTATAATTAAAAACTCATAAAATATTTAAAGCTCTTTTTAACCCGAGTGATGTCACCTGATTCAAAATTTTCCATGTCTACAAAAGTGGTTAAGAAAAAAAAAGGGACTGATATGAAATTGTTAAAAGTCAAATTCTTATGATTGTTAAACAGAGATAAAGCGGCTTAAAAATAAAAGAAAAACAGCGCAAAAGCTAATAAACACTATGATTACTTATTTTAAGCATAGAATTAGTGTCATTTGGTGCTTTTTCTGTCATAATTACGTAATAGTATTGGAGGAACGTCGGTTAAAAGCATAAAAGTATGATGAATGTGGAAAAGATGTATGAAAAATAGTTTTGCAATCCCTTTTCTACCTTAATTTTCTATTTTTAAAGTGGGACTATCCAACTCTCAGGGTGAGACATCCATATACACCTAATTCTTTTTTGCGTGGTAGATAGGTCTGGCGAATTCCGTGTGAAAATCATTGTTCAAAAAAAGATAAAAAGCTAATGTCAAATTGAGGAACCGTTCCAGTTCATCGAAAATAGCTGTAAAAAAGAAAAGTATCGATTGAAATTAAGCAATGCTATCACATAAATTCATCACCGCATAAGCAAAAGAGACAATTCATTTTATAACATGTGGATTTGGAAAAATGTTGATACTTTTCAATAAAGATTTACAAGACTTCACTAATTCTACACAGAAATACATGAGATTAAATATAAAAATTTAAACACTACATAAATAAAGACATATAACTGGTGTAATATCAATTCATGGTTTTAAATATCATCATCTTTACGAGTATTTTGATGGTAGAATTCACTGTGAGTGGTATCGTGAACAGTATTAACACTACCTTCTTTAACTGAAATGTTGTGAGTGTTGGTTTTAAGGATTTCCTAAATTCTCGGAGCTTCATTTGGTTGGATATTTAATCAGTTAACAAACTTTGTGATACTATCTCGACCAGTCTCTTGTAAAAATCTTGGTGACGGCCCATACAGAGCTTTAGATTTCGTTGCTCAGTCTGATCGACATTGGGATAATGTGATAGAAAATGAATTTCATTTTTACAAGTGAGATGAAAACTTTCAATGAAACTTGGACGGGACAGGTTATTCATCATGCTCTCTTCAGAATCAATGACCACCTGAGTGGTCTCTATTACTTATTATTTAATATTTTCGCTTAGGGTTTTGCCAATCTGCAATTCATCGACATCCTAAAATGTTAATCGGATAAGCCTTCTCTATCCCTCTCAAATTACCTATGCTATATTAGGAATGATATTGGGTATTGATCCTTATTTTTCATCTTGACTTGGAACATATTCTAACCGAATTTATATTCAACAAGCGTTGATTTGGGTTTAGTTGGCGTGAGTATTGGGTAGAAAGAACAACAACCGCTGCATGATCGGATAAACCAAAACAGGATTTCTATTTGCACTGTCATTTAAAGTTTCATTTGAACCTTTAATTCGGATCGGGTATACTTTTCTCTAAGTATCGATTTACTTCAGAGATGAGCCATTAGTAGAACTATTCAGTTAAAATTTGCATGTTTTATTCATCATTCATGCAGAGGTTTTAGTATGCTTTTGCTTGAGGCATTACTGCAAAATAAAAACGCCTCGCTCTCTTTGGGTACCTTAGATCCTCTAGCAAATTTCTGGAGCTACGTCGCATAAGTCTTGCTTGGCAATTTTTCCAAAATACGCTCGTTCCTTCGGCGTCAAACACTTGATAAGAAGTGGTTCTACCCCATTCAATCAATTTGGCCAGCTTTTGATTTAATTCTTTGATAGCTGCATCACTTCCAGGTACCATTTCACCTTTGATCTTCTAATTACGAAACATATGTAACTACATATAACCTTCCAGCTGAACTCTGGATTAACGGTTCACTATTTCCACATTACTGTAGCAAAAGCTAAATGGGTCCAAATTCGTAGCTAGCGCATTCATGTAACACATTTATTAGCCGTGCTAAAGTTAATTAGTGCAAAATGTCTGTGTAAAAGCAGAATTAGGTGTACTTGCAGGGAATTTTCGACTATTTTCCTTCTCTGAATCGTTTATCCTCCATGGAAACCCTTACTTGACACATCGAAGGCTGATGTCACGAGCTCACGTCACGTGAGATTGATTCTTATTTAAATTAATTCATCACTTTTGCTTTCCGAGTGATGGATATTCGAATGACCTAAATCATGCTCTCTTAGAAGTTTTATAGTGTTTGTCATATGATTTCTTTCGCATGCGTTCGACTATCGGTTTCCATTTCCCTTAGTTAATTAATAAAGCTTAGTTATTCTTATTCATTGCTTCTTTTTATATTAGGTTACCATGTTTCGACTTTTTTGGGAAATCGTAACGACTCTTCAGTTTGAATACCTTCTACTGTATTCACAAATTTCCTATTCGTGGCTTTTTCAGTAAAGGAATGAATTTCTCAGGCATTATTCTCGATAACTTCTGATTAGCTATTCTCTTGCTAAGAAGATTGCTTGTCCACATCATATTTGGGCCGAATTATGTTGGAATTAGTATCCCGTAGCAGAAAAGCTCATCTCATTAAAACATCTTGGTAGCATCCCAGAGTTCATAAAATCTATAATCTCTCATACTTTTTCATGCCTTAACTTGTACACTACGAGTTTTTATTAAGACATATTTCTTATTGTAAAAATTAGGCAAGTTGCGGATGAAATTATGGAAACGTACTGCACTCAGTTGCCACTTACATTTTCTTTCGATAGAAATGCATAAGGAAACACACCGAGTTTTTTTCTCATAAAATATTCAGGTGCATAGCCTCTACTGAATCCGGAAAACTGTTCCCTTTCAGGGACTGAAATATATTTGGATATTTTGGTTCCAAATTATCGGAAGCATGGTATTCGATAAGTTAGCAAATCAACGAGAGTTTTTACCGAGAAAACCTCAGATTATACTCCTGTTTCGCCAAATAAAACTCTTATAAAGAGCTATAAACTTTAAGTATGTAAACATTAAAGGTAGTGAAAGTCTTTAATTTGAGAGGAAGCTCTCTGCTATAACCACGCATTACTTTCGTCATCGAAAAACTCCCTGAATATACTCAATACTAAAAGTGAACATCTGAATATTTGTTAACATTGAGGAATTATTAAGTATCAGTTTAGATATCAGTATCTTTTGAGATAAACACCGGCAAATTTTAAAATTCTATTCTATATTGGTTATTTGCAAAATATTGGATACTATTCGCCTTGAAGGAGGAAGTCGATATAACACCAGAATCATGACCGTGTTTAAATTTTTCATTGTTTGGTTTTATAGGACTTGCGAGTTTAATCCGATCCTTACTTCAACTTCTTTCTAATAAGGAAATTAGAATATTATAGTGCCGATAAAGACATTCTTTTAACTCCAAAATAAATCCATTTCTGTAATTATGTCGGCTTGAATGGGTGTATTTTGTCTTTCTGATATCGTGGATAAAGTTTGATCATTATTATTTCTAGCATGTGATCGAGAAGCCGTTATTTATTTGGTATCCCAAACTGCGGATGTACTTTTTAATTGCGGATGTAATTTTAATTTACATTTATAATTATAAATAATAGATTAGTCTTTATATTACATTTTCTCTCAGTGGTACATTTGAAAAATATATCAAAAGTGTTTCGATTATGGTTGTACATACATATTGGTTTTGATGATAAGGACCCTTACATAGATATTGAATGAAAATTTCTTGGATGAGTTTTCTAGTTTTGCGCATTCTATCGATTACATCTTCTTTAAAATGCTAAACATTCCCATTGGAGATTTGGAGTACTTTGCTTCCTATAAAATCATAGCGTACACAATTACGAGGGATTTACGAATTAACAATTTTTTCCTCTATATTCACATCTTTTGTGGAAATTCCGAAATTTAAAATTAATGCTTCTTTCATCCGATTCTTCAGCATCATTCAATTGCGAACCAGCTGGGATAGCGCGAAATGCAAATAATCTACATTGTCAAAAAGATATGTAAAATTTCCGTCTTAACTTGAGCTTCAACTACACCTAACAAGAAAGTTTCCCTTTAATGACGTTTAAGCCTGTCTCGGTAATTTCATCCGAAGTGCAACGGATCACGCTATATACATCCGAGTGCTTCGAGTCATCGCCATGTCTCAAATGCGCACTCAAGATAGCCAACTAACGCTCAGCTCGTAAAAGGAGCTGCGCTAACGGTCCAAAGCCTCTGTCCTACTCCAGAATACTTCATACAAGCGTCAGCTTTGAAATAAAATATTTACAGGTCGAGAACTGCGATTCGGAGACAAGATACTCTTGCACCAGTGAACGCGCTCGTCGCGAACAATTGAAATCGATGAGCCGCTCCTCCGCAAAGATCAAAGGCGGCGCTCGACGACGACAAAGAGATTTCAAGCGATTAAGATGGCGTAGCGGAGATCCGATAAAATCGAGCAGAAAAACGCGACCTCTCCTTTCTTCTGGGAGCGACACCAAGCCGTCTGCTTTCATCGCCTGCCGTGGCACCCTCCGAGTGCTCCAACGACGCTTCCAGAAGGTCTCTTGACCTTGCCGGAGAGGTTTGGCAAACCAGCCGCTCAAGGAGGTTTCTTATGAGAGGATCATTAGTTGGCTCCACCCCACCTGAACATAGTCGCTCACCTTGTGGTCTGTTTGACACCGCCGAAACCCCCTCTCCTCCCTCTCTGCGCCCCCTCCACCATCTTTCACTTGCGTTCCTCCTCCTGCTCGCTTCCCACATCCAGTTCCAATCCGCTGCTTTGAATGCCGAGTTCTGGACTCGCAGATAATTCTGGTAAATATGACGTATCCGCATTTCCTTTACTTGTGCAGTGCGCGAAATTTTAAAATCGATTCCACCTTAAATTTCGAAGACATCACTGTGATTTTTGGCTGTCAAAGCCTTAGGAAAGATAGCTGTATGTTAATATTAAAGCTTAGTCGGGAGAATTACTTTCCGTATTTACATAATGGTATTATACGAATAGTCTGCAAGTTTAATCTCTAAATATAGTCCGTGTGATGTATCAGAAATTGACGCCACTTCTTCTTAATGTTGATTTTTTAATAATATCCAGTAGCTCGAGATTCACTCTGAATTTTGTTAGTGTTTTCCTCAGAAATAATATTTGCCACGTCCATTTGATCGTTTTATATGGTGTTTGAGGTGTCCTGAAACTTTTATTACTGAAATTATAGAAAAATCTTTCCATGACATTTTTGTATCTATCCTTATCCCCCTCATGCCTCCGCCTCGCTATTCTTTTCGATTTTGAGAATCCGAAGGGTTTTATGCTTCTCCGGAACATGAGCCGGGCGAACCTTTCCAGGTATCTCAGTGATTATCGAGTAATCTCGGCCTAATAGCAAAAGAGAGTCTACTTCAGGATGAACGCCATCCTAAAGAAAAAATTACACTATTTGTAATAAGTTTCAATTGAAGTTTATAGCTCATTTTCATTTCTTAATTATCTAAATCTTCTCGACTATCTTTTATCTCACGTTGTTTTGGCTTTGCGATAACTTCATGTACAATGTTTTAATAGCATAGAGTAACGATATATAATTTACTTTTTTATTTATTTTTATAAACTTTTATTTGCTATGGGGCTCTTAGATTGGACAACACTTTCGACTTCAACGAAATCGGTCCCGGGTTCGAATCCTGGCGAAGGCTCACGTACGAAATGACCTTAGCTCAAGTCAATTTTAATAATACTACCTATTCTAAAGTATTTGCTATGTTCCTGAATCTTCTTATGCGTGTTTCTTTTACATGCTAATAATCTGCCAGTTCTTTGTCTTTAAAATGATTTTTTTTCTTCTACGTTTAGTGCTCTTTAAATTGGATATTTACCGATCTTTTATCAATTACGGAAACTAAGCATTTCCGTTTCTACTCACGAATGCAAGATAGCCCGATTATCCTTCTCTGGTCGATTTTGTAAGTACAGTTGAACGCTCGTTCTAAATGGGGTAAAGAACGAACCCTTGTAAAACAATATTAAGGAATAACAGGTGTGAAAAATAGCGACATGACTGGGACTCGAACCCAGGTCTCCCACTTGTGGGAAACTTGGTTTGCCGTTCACCATGTCGCTATTTTTACTGATACTACTGATGTTTTCTCCTGGGGCTTTAGCCGCAAGGCTCTTCCGTGTTATGTTATTCACCTTTTCCTAATCCTTGATATTATATTATATATGTTCTTTCTTCATTCATCCATCCACTCATTTTACATTCTTTCCTCTTTCGCTCCCATTCCGGACCCACGAATTCTCGTCCACTGCTCGTTACAACGAGGAAATAACTACATGACTAGGACATCTTTATTTTAGTCAGCAATCGAGCTGGCGAATACAAATGATCTCCTTGGTTCTGCTCCTTTGGATTCCATTGGAATGGCGGAAAATCGGATTCTCTTCGCTCTATCGCGAGCGACGAATGAGACGAGAAGAAAAGAATTTCACGATCGCGACCGTGTCTTATTGCCGTCCTTTGTGTGCCTCGCTTTCCGCTTTTCTTCGGCGCATTGTGTTCCTCATTTTACATGCGCATTTACTGCGATAGATGACTCTTTGTCCATCGCGTGCGCCTAACCGGTATGGACTTCCATACCCGATGTAGACCACACTCCATCTTCAGATATTTTCACTCAGAAAGAATGACCCGTTTCAATGGTAAAAGTGGAACACAGTCCTTACTCTGCCGAAGAAGTTAACAATTTAATCCGAAGTATGGATGTTCGCTAAATCTTCCATTGTAAGAGACTCCCAAATTAGTAAATAATAATAAGTAAGAGCCATAATAAACGGTTTCCCACGACTTATCCACCGTCTTCGTTTGCTGTGGTAAAGACATCGCTTTATTATCTGTGCTGGTACATTTCATCCACTGAAAATAAGGTCTAGTCTTTTTTCTCACTTCTTTACTGAAAAAAAAACTTCAAAGGCTGCATATAAAAGCCATTTCATGATTCGCATCGAGTAATACATGCGAATCCACTGCTGTCATATCACAAGCATTGCTTGATCACCTTGGTACTACTTTTCTAAAAGCTCTTCGATTGTTTTATCAGTCATGCACCAGTTTATTTTCTAATTTCATTTCTTAGTTGCAAGTTTATTAGTTTCACAAAAATCCCTTAATGGAGGAGACGGAGAATCTCTCATTTGGTGAGAAATTTTTCTTCTTTAGCACAATATCTGGTCATGAGCATTCCAAAAGCTCACCTTTTTCTGTCGCATCTCATTATTTTTTATTATTACCTATTTCCTTTCTTATGATAAACATTACATTTAATCCTTCTGCAATAAATATCACTCAACTGTTTCAGACCCTTGGAAGAAAATAGGCTGGTAGTACAAAGTAAATATAAAATCCCGTTATAATTCAAGGAGCTACCAGTTGAAGCTTAGCATAAATCTAGAAAACATGTAATGCATAATATTAATGGCGAATTAAATCAAGGGTCTTCGCCAGGGTTCTCTAGGGGTTTCTGAGCAATGGAGTAAACTCAAAATTGCCTGCTTCTCAGGAGCAGTCTAACTCATGCCCTAAATATAATAAAGATGGAATCAGACTTATATTTAAATATATTTCCTGCGAGGTACTAGTGACGTGTGTAACTGTAAATATTTAAAATATCACTGTTTACCTCCCATTGCTTCGACTTTTTAAAAACACATTTTGGCTTGGGGGAGTTAACACTCAAAACCTGTTTTGAGGTTAACCCCCGTTACAGAGTTGATTATTACAGAGGCTTCGCCATTGTTATAATCAACCTGTGCTCGACGTCGACGTATGCCTTCAACGGAGAGAAGACACTTAATAGGCCGATCGCGAACGACCGACCGAATTTAATGGATCCTAAACGCAGTCCTTTATTGATATTGCAGCGTAATACCCTTAATTTCTCTCATTTTTTATTTCGTTTTGCTTATGATTGTTTTTGTTTTTCGATAAGTCTGGTAAATATGACGTATCCGCATTTCCTTTACTTGTGCAGTGCGCGAAATTTTAAAATCGATTCCACCTTAAATTTCGAAGACATCACTGTGATTTTTGGCTGTCAAAGCCTTAGGAAAGATAGCTGTATGTTAATATTAAAGCTTAGTCGGGAGAATTACTTTCCGTATTTACATAATGGTATTATACGAATAGTCTGCAAGTTTAATCTCTAAATATAGTCCGTGTGATGTATCAGAAATTGACGCCACTTCTTCTTAATGTTGATTTTTTAATAATATCCAGTAGCTCGAGATTCACTCTGAATTTTGTTAGTGTTTTCCTCAGAAATAATATTTGCCACGTCCATTTGATCGTTTTATATGGTGTTTGAGGTGTCCTGAAACTTTTATTACTGAAATTATAGAAAAATCTTTCCATGACATTTTTGTATCTATCCTTATCCCCCTCATGCCTCCGCCTCGCTATTCTTTTCGATTTTGAGAATCCGAAGGGTTTTATGCTTCTCCGGAACATGAGCCGGGCGAACCTTTCCAGGTATCTCAGTGATTATCGAGTAATCTCGGCCTAATAGCAAAAGAGAGTCTACTTCAGGATGAACGCCATCCTAAAGAAAAAATTACACTATTTGTAATAATTTTCAATTGAAGTTTATAGCTCATTTTCATTTCTTAATTATCTAAATCTTCTCGACTANTTGAAAAAATGGGTGCATTGTGAGAGGCATTTGTTCACCTTATAAGTAACTTTATTATGAAGCTACTCCAACAAAGGCTCAACTTCGGAACTGCAGCCACTGCCTATTTCAAATAGAGATATTTCTATCCGATGTCACATGCAACATGTAAAACTTATATTCCTTTGTACGTTTTAGTGTTTATTTTTGTAGATAACCATGTGTGTGTGAAAATCCTTCAGGGGGGAATTTTCCCACTGTCAATCGACATCTAAATGTTACAACCTATCGGTTCGGGCATAATTTACTCCCTCCGATTGGGATGTCTTGGAAACCCACGGATGAAATTCCCCCTTTCGGCATGAGCTTAGATGTCGGCGGAAGCTGTAAGTAGTAATTCATTTGTTTTCTTCTCTTTCGTTTAGGGGCGTAGGTAAAAGGAAGGCGCGCGCCGCCGCTACTTCGGGGCCAAAGAGTAATCAAGGGACGCATCAGTATTATTCCCACTACCCATGGACCTATTTGTACGTGTTCAGTTGAAAGATCAGTAAGATAAGAAACAATACTAATCTCAAAATTTAAACCATTAATAATTCAGAACTTAATTTAATCCTGTGCATCATTTCTGGGAATTTCTTACATAACACGTCTTCCAGCCTTATTACTTGCCGCCCTGAATTCCATCTCCAACTTCAGTCTAAAGCCCACTGCCATCCAATCATAGTCTGACAGTGGACAGTATTTTAGTGCTCAACATTGAATGAATGCACTCTATTTGGGAAGCATAAATTAATTAAAATTGGATGAGCGAACAAATATTTCCATAATTTCATTATTTGTAGATGCAACTGGTTTTGACGCACCGCATCATAAAATTAATTTCTATTAAAATGTTATCCATACTGATTTTAGATATAAATATATTTAAAATCAACAAATATTAGTAACCGTTTTTTTATCTTCCTTTAGGTGGAGGTTAGCCTGGTTATTAAATTGATACAGAAATGTGTTTTCATATATTTACTAGAAAATTAAGACATTCATTTTTCCGACAATTATAATAAATATTGGAAAATCTAAAGTATCTTTGATGGTAAAATTGATGTGGGTTGATGGCGTTAAGTATACCTTTTCACAGATTAAGTATTTTGAACTTGGGTAAGCAAAAACAGTTCATAACATGCCGGAAATTTTATAACAATACCATTTCTTATTTTTTGCACAAACAACAAAAACTGTCCATTGTGAGACTAACTAACTCTAAGATTTAGCATAGATAAACATTTTATCTTTGAAGATGTCGTTTTGTTGTATAGCAATTAGAGTCAGAAAAGTTATAATACATTGGGGATATCTTAAATTAGCATGGGCCTTCCCTTATTGAGACTGTTTACCAAGTATCTACTGGTGGTAAGCCTTCTTCCTACGGCAGCATGTCTAATTATAATACTAATATCAAATTCATAGTCATATACCTTGTTTAACTATGTGGTGAATGTAAATTTTAATTTCCATAAAAGTTTTTTTTAGTATTATTTACAAAATATTGATGTTTGCTTCCTTATTCCTTCCTTTTATTCCTTATTTAAAAATTTGTCCGCGGATCTGAATCTTAAGTTAATCGCACAATCAATCAATAGTATTGCTATAATTCATATAATTTAGACTAGAAGCTTTTAGTATGATCTATGAGAAAGGAAAAATATTGTGTTCAAATTACCTTTGCCGATGTTTGTGTATACTGAAAGATGGTTTGTTAAATTAAGATCGGATTTCAAATTTCCTGTCTTTCTTCTTCTTTTCCGTTAATATTCTAAATTAGGAAAGTCTACATACTGTGCTAAAGAAACCCCACTGCAGTTTCCTTTATCTCACTGTTTATCACCTCGTGGTTAAACGGAAGGTCTTGGAAAACGGGATTCTATTGAATCTGGAGGGTCAGAATAATTTTCATACTGATCTAATAGAAAAGAATGTTAGCAACGGGTTTTCCAGAAAAAGAGCTGATCTGCCTTATTAAGATTTTTCTCAAAAAAGCTTCATTTACAGTTTTCCTTTCTCTTGCTTTTAGCGATTTTGTTTTCTCGACGTTATCTTTCTCGGGTTTACAAAAGAATGTCAAATCATATTATGGAATCAGCGATAGATTTGTGTAAAATATTAGAGTTGTCTGATATATAGTTGTCCTATATATATATATATATATCAGACAACTCTAATATTTTACATAAATATTAGAGTTGTCTGATACTTCCACCGCAAAGTTAATCATGATTAATAAAGCTTATTCAGCATTCCAGTCTGGGGCCTAAATATATGTCATGTTTGTGCGTAATACGAGAAAATTATTTAATTTTTATTTTATATTTTAAAATAGAACGAGAACAATATTTTTGATTCGGAAAATACAACAGTTTTTGTTCGGCTAATTATCTATGCTCAATTCGGCTAGATTTAACATGTAAATCAAGAATAGTCGTTAAATGGAGAGTAAGATGGTAACAAAATTCATTACCTTGGCATGATGCTTTCGAAGCATTCACTATAGGAAAGATATATTTCCGTGCGGTGGATTAGCTACGTCCTTAAAATCTGAATCTGATTTCTATTGTTTTATGGTATGCAGAATTCCGTCTAACATATTTAATGGGAAATCAATAGAGTAATTACGTCC
The DNA here is from genome assembly GCA_000376725.2 of Ladona fulva. Lineage (NCBI taxonomy): Eukaryota > Metazoa > Arthropoda > Insecta > Odonata > Libellulidae > Ladona > Ladona fulva. Next base: position 932,023 of record KZ308448.1, read on the forward strand.
TTTTTCTTCCTTTACTCCTAATTAAGTTATTTCTTGGATTTTATCAAATATTTTGGCTCATATTTAAATTGAAATATTATTCATAAAATTTAGAAATGAATCTTAGGTGTATAGCTATTACAGAGCAATAATTGTTTCTTGACAAATACCTAGATGTAAACAAACGAAGCAATTGAATAGACGGAAAAACGTTGCAGAAATCTCACGTTCAAAGGGAAATATTTACTGAAAGGGATATTTTTGAAAATGCAACTTTAATGTTACCATTGGAGTTTTTATGTTGTGTAAATATAAATTATTTTTTCAAGTTTCAATCATTCGGGGAATAGTGTCTTCAAACACAATGAAGTTCTGCTGTGGTAGCATAATTGGTTACAGCCCTGTAGCAGAAAGATTCGGGTTCAAGTCCCGGCTACATCGTACTTTCTCTCGTTCGGTTCTTCCATGAAAAAGATTCGGAAAAGAAGAAATTTCTAATGAAATAATCCAGCAATTTAAGAAAATTTTCTGGAGGTGTTGAGGAAAAGGGTGTTTATTTATTCGCTGTGGTGACACGCATTAGCACCTCGGAGGCACCCATGGAACTCTCTCAACTTCTGGGTGATTTTTTTTGGCGATAATATCCAAGGATAGGTCTCATTTAATCTCCAAGACGGAGAAAAACATTTATTCCCCGGCTCCATCTAGAGCAGCGGCATAAGCAATTGGTCCCCTTTCCAATACGTCCACATCCGCTGGAGCTAGACGCAGCTTCGCTCCACTAAATCACACCTGCCGCTGCCCCCTTCGTCGTCTCCAAAACACCGTATCTCGTGTTCCATTGGCCACGTGCCTTTATGGATCATTCCCTCGCCCTTATCTCCCTTAGGACTGATTCACATTCGTCCATACTCCCTACCATACTAACGTACAAGCAGGGCTAGTCTAAAAGGCGTTAATCCGTGTATCACTTGTACTGTTATACTATGTGTCAACCTTAGGTTTATTGATCTCAGATTGTGCATGAGCTATGAATTTTTCATAGCATTTTCCTTAATTATATTTAGAATAAAAGTAACACTTCCGATAATCCGATGGCTGCGCTTTTAAGATGCTCGTAAAGATACGTACAGTGAGTTGAGGTTTGAAAGCTTGCCGAAGTTCTTAACTTTTGATGTAATTTCAGAGAAAGCACGTATACAGATGTATCCGATAAAATGTGTCCTCTATTACACATAGACTGTTCTAATACTGCAAGAAAGATCAGGGAAATAGGTGATAGAACGAATTGATTGAAGTTTTTTTGAAGACATTTTTCATGATGCGTTCTAGTAGTAAGAGAATTGAAATAACATGTTATAAATGAAAGAAATTTCGGAAATTTTCCGTAATCATCACCCATTTAGAGGTAAATAAAGAGAATATTTTTATTCTTAAAGCCGAAAACTTTAAAATATTTTTTAAAGTTAGCCTGGTTATTAAATTGATACAGAAATGTGTTTTCATATATTTACTAGAAAATTAAGACATTCATTTTTCCGACAATTATAATAAATATTGGAAAATCTAAAGTATCTTTGATGGTAAAATTGATGTGGGTTGATGGTGTTAAGTATACCTTTTCACAGATTAAGTATTTTGAACTTGGGTAANGCTCTACATTTTGACCTTGAGTACTTAGCTGAAGTTTTTTATTTTGGTAAATTACATTATAAGGAGCAGAGAATCCAATTTCTGTGAAAAATGTATTAGCTGCTTTTATTCAGTAACTTAAAATACTTGAAGTATTTTCCCAAAACAATTTGAAGAAGCTTTCATAATCTATAAGGGAATTGTAAATAACGTCGGGTTAATCCTTGAACGATTCTGAGTTTTACCATATTTCATGTTTCAAAACAATGTACTTCAATCTAAAAGCCATACATAGTGACATGATATGTAGACAGATAGTAACAGGATATAGTGTTATATAGTGACAGGATAAGATGGTGGTCCTTCCCGAGTTTTATTAAATGTAAGATTTTAAAATCTCAAAATTACCCATTGCTAATTATTAATGAATGGAAAGTATTACCGAACTGTTGGATAACATTATTCTCTCATAAAAATTATTATTGCCCCTTATTTTATGTAACCACTCTGGCATCCATCGGAAATTTCCGAAGAACAGCTGAAATAATTTTTCGATGAAACTCGAGTTTTTCATTTTATATCATTCACGATGTAGAATAATCGGATGCTTCAGTAGAAATGTTAACCCAAAATACTTAGGGCCTTCTATTGCGCACACTACAGTTGTGGTTAAGAAACCAAACATAAAAAGAAAAGTTATTTCTGATTATGGAAAAATATTATTAATTAAGGAGAATGCATAAGTCTAGTCATAAGAAAGCACAGAAAAAGAGGTATAGGGATACCCCCCAGTAAAGTATTCATCCCGAAGTCCGGGCGGAACCTCATCTCCTCCTGTAGTAGTATTGTTAAAAGTGCTTCGACAGCTAAGGTCATTTCGTACGTGAGCCCCCACCGGGAATCAAACCCGGGATTGCTTTCGCCGAAGTCGGACGCGTTGCCCACTTGGCTATCTGGGAGCCCCCTCATCTCCTCTATCAAGAGTTACCGAGAGATGGGACTAACTAGTAAAGTAATTTCCCTTGCTTTCCTCAACAAAGTAGAACGCTATTATATACTATTTTCTAAACCTCAAATGTAATTCTGACCTCCCTTCTCATATTGCTCTCAAAATTTTGATAGTATAGCATCGTTTATTACTTGTAGGCAAAGTACAAATTGCATGGACCCATCAAAATATAATAAAAATTACATTAGTCTACTTACATAAATAGCAGTGCACAGTAGGCACATTTTTCATTACGTAATATGATATTATTGAACATTGTACAGAAAAGGATAAAGTAATCAAAAATATGATAACAAAATACAATTTCATTGAAAGAACAAGGCATGCCGAAGAATATATCAATTCATATTTTTATCTACGTTATTTATGTACTCTTTACTGTATAAAAGGACCCTTCAATAAAAAGCTACTTAAATTTCCTATTACATACTTTTATATATACTATATATTTCATGCACTGAGGTAGTTTATTGTATAAGTTCACTCCAGCATGAAATGCTCTTTTCTTATTTAATTATGTTCCTTGAAGGGAGAATTTGAGAATCATAACTCTATATTATATTTAACGTTGATAAGAATAGATAAAATTGGGGAAAGTGGCATAATTTTGAGCTCTTTAAAATGATTTCGACAAGAATCGGGGTTTTTAAACTTTATCAGTTACGTAACTTCACCAAAGCTACTTTCTCTATCTCTGTTTTTCCAAAGTTCTTTAATGCGCTGCGTTAGTCTAATTCCCCCTCTCCCCTTATTCCTCACTTCTCTCCCTTCACCCTTTCAATACCACACACCTCTGATTCTAGTTTGTAAGTCGTTGTATTGTCCTTCCTTTATACCTGATGATGGCATGATCTATGCCGAAACCGGCCGTCTCCAAAGTGTTTTTAATTTGTGGAAACCGGCACATGTATTTTATTAAATACTGTGAAAGAGAAGAAAGTTGGAACACGGCTATTAATGAATTAGAGGTTTAGAAATACTCCTTATGTCTGCAGGCGGAACTCGCGTTTAGAGACAAACGGGAAACGAATTACCGGTTTCTGAAAGAACCCAAAACCCAGAGGTCTTTAGACCTCTAAATCATCAATGAAATGTATCCTTATATTAACTCAACTTGAAAGTAACGTCTTCTAGATATTTACCGTAAATTTTCATTGATATTCCAAATTTAATTTATAAAAAAATAATATATATTGTAATTCATGCTTTGAGTTTGGTTGTGTTAAAAAACTAGTCACGAAAAATGCAAAAGAAAGCATAAACCTACGACCTTTATTGAATCCTCACTCCAGAAGAATATATTTTGGGTCATACATGTGGCTGTAATAGAGAAACGGGACAATCTTCTACACATTATTAACATCCTTTATGGTATTTCTTTAGCAAAATTGTTCCTTCTTCCGTATTTTTAGAGCTTATGTTTAATTCGTTTTCGTAATACTTCAATATCCAGATATTAACATCGAGGGGTTTCGATTCAAAAGTATTGAACAATTAAGTTGCAATTTAAATACTGTCTTAGATATTAGAAGGATATTCACTGAAGAGGCAATAACTTTAAAATAATTAATAAATAAATAAAATACGGAAATCAAGGGAAACTAAACTTGCATTTCTTAACTAACTGTAAGTAAAACAAATCAATCGTGAGATCTTGCGGTGTTTATGAATTTAGAAGATCCCTCCTTTTGGTATTTATCCTGTATTATATTTACTCGATCGTAGATTGTTTTTGCTCATTTCTGCATTAACTCTCAATCCAAAATTTCTTCTTGTTCGTCTGTCTCACTAAATTCCGTCGTCACGCTCGATTATCGTATCTCTAGGAATGAGGTATAGGGTGTTAAACTTTGAACATACAGATGTGCGCTTTATAACCAAAGCTTAAATAGAAGTGAAATATATTTACTTGAATGGAATTGGAACCCAGGTCAGGGTCCGATGTTAAATAGTACCTGATGCAAATTACCTTTGAAGAGCCCTCCCACCGTAACTTGGGAGAGAAAAACCATTGACCCTCAGCGCCTCACTTGACATGTGTCAAATGTATCTTCCAGTGCATCTAAACTCGAAATATTGTCGACCTTTACCGTTTGCGCCCCGATCCTCGAGCGTGCATTGTGTCAATCTGTTAGGGCTCCATTCCATTCGCAGGTGCTGCCGCCTATGGGTTGCGACGTCGATGCACTGCTGACAAATCGCGCACCCGGGCACTTTATTTTTAAAACATCTTAAACGTGATTCATTGGATCCGCCTGGCTGACATAAGGACTCCTGCCAACCGTGTTTCTAGCGAACTTATCCGTAACTACCGCGATGACCCCGCAGTATTTCACTTCTCTCTTACCGCTCCTTTAGGCTATTTTTTACTTCTTTTGACATTTTCTCCATTTCCTATTCCCAAAACCTTACCGCTCCAACCCTTTCCATTTTGGATGGGCATCTGGATCCTTTCTCTCTAATGATCGGGTATTTTGAACGTCATTTCTCCATTAGTTGTCTAAACAAATTATTAATAACAAGAAAAAGTATTCAGTTGGGGGTAGAAAGGGCTGATTTAATGATATATTACAGTTAAATTTCATAGAAGAAAAGGAAAAAAATATTTGCGTTACACCAGCATTAAAATGGTTGACTGGACAATTACATTTTAAAGATTTCTGATATATTTTATTTTCGATTTGTTTAAAAAAAATCAATTTTTTATTAAAAAACAACTTAATAATATTCCTAAGACATTCATAGGTTGTCTCGTTTGGTCGGTTTTACCAACTTAAATGTGTCTTGAATTGAAAATAAATGTAAAAATACCACGATCATGATTTCCTTATACAGCATCAATGCACGTTAATGTTTTTCCTCATGTAATGTAATCTGCCTCCGGAAATACATTTCTCCAATTGCAGTGATGTCTATTAACAAATTTTATATGAAAAATATTTTATCAGTTTTGTTATAAATATTGATTCTCAATCTTGAAATTTGCTTTAATTATGAGATCGAGCAAATTTCGCTGTCAAGTGGATGTAAAGGGGAACGACAATTAATCTCACCAAGGAATGCCTAAACTGAAGGCAAATGTTCTTCGTTTTCATTACTTAATTTTTTCTCTTTTGTGCCTTAGAACCTGTGAACTTTGGCTTTCTCTAAATTTTTCAACAAGTTTACACAAAGTTCATTTTCTGTTAGCAGCCTCAATGATTAAATATCGATTCTAGTGTAGACATTCCTTTTAGAGTTGAAAAAAGTCAGATGCACCGCATAGCTAAGTATTGTATGAAATAATTCTTATAGGAACTAAAAAAAAATTTAATAGAAGGTGATATTGGTATATTGGTATTGGTGGACGCTTATGAAGAGCACTTAATTTAGGATTAAGAAGCAGACCTTTAATTCAGACTTCTAAAATCTCGGATAATATTTACATTTAATGGTACAAGTTCCTTACCCCAAAATGTTGCTGTTATTTGAAGGAATCGCAATACTATGCATTTTAGCAGCAAAGGACAGCAAACGCCTAATGATGTCACCCAGCCCTCAGTATCTTTTTCATTTGGAAAGATCCGTGTTCTCCTTTAGTCTAAAAGTCCGCATTCGATCGCGTGGAAACCAATTTTAAAAGATTACCGCTTTCAGGAATTTACAATTGATCTATTGAGGTTTTGTTGAACGTCACAAAAATCCTTAAGCGCATTCAGTGCACGGGTAGCTTATTTGCTTTTTCAAGTATTTTTTTCCATTCCTGTAATACTCCCTTAGACCTAATTTATTGGAGAAAGATAAACAAATCTCCCGGATATCTCGAACTGCTTATTTCAACAAGTCACTTTTATTTCCATCAATCGTCGTGGTAGAGCTCCTTTCCCACTAAAAATGCAACTTTATAACCTGCGTCAAAATCAGAGGAGATATTCTTAACCCGTACTCGTCCGAGTTACTTTCTGTACTGTATACTTCACCCCGACAATCATTTCAGCGGCCACACGCAATTATTATTTTTCTGGATCTCGAGCGATCATCTCGTAAACCGCGGAGCTTCTGCACACAATCGAAATCAGCTCGCAAAAAAATTAATTCTCCAGCAAAATATTCCATTTCCTCCGAACCATCGAGAAAGACCGACCGAGGTATATTTATAGAGTAACCACCTCATCGGAGGAAAAAATGCACGAATCGCGATTACGATCCTTTCATTTTTGGAATGCAGAATCGCGTCGGGTTTATTTTTAGGAGTTTGATATCTTCGTCGACAATGATTGACATTTGTCGGCCTTGTTCTATTTTTATCTTCGTTTTATGGCGTCTTTGCTCAATACTGTGGAGTCCTACCATTTGTACATTTTTCGGTCCAAGTTCCCTAATTCGAATTCTTCTCATGGAGAGGACTTTGGCGAAGGAAGAAGTCTGACAAGTGGTGGTCATCGGGACACGAAGGAGGCATTTAACGAGACAGGATGGCTACACAAGGAAATGGTCGAAATTAATAACAGTAGAAGACTAGCAGTACGGAAACAATGGACATGGCCTCCATTCCACTCCTAATTCTTTCTTTTTGTTGACCACTCAGCCTCCGAGATGGACCCTTTCCCATCTTGCCATTACCATTTCGGTCGCTGACGTTGTTGCATTTTAATCGTTTTGTATACATAGCCAGGCAGGTCACGCATTATTTCAGCTTGTTCCGCAACTAGTGATTTAAATGTGACTTAATTCCCTAGAGCTCTGGATTTCGTACCTGTACCTGGATGGAATTCCATGTGGTATACCCTTGAGCAGGAACGTAGCCGTCTTAAGGGAGATATAAAGACTGCGTTTTGTAAAATCTTTTCCAGCGATAGACCGAGGAAGATCTATTCGGAAATTATACGTGTTTGGGTAATTTTTCTCTATCCGAGAAAGGGGAAATTGTGCGACTCATTATTCATCCCATTTCAATTTTCATCATAATTTAAAATCTTTTGTTTGTACTCTTTCTGGTCACAATCGTTATGTCCTCTTGACTCTCAGACACTGAACCGAAGGTAATTCATCGGTTTAATAAATACCTACATGTAATCTGATTGTAATAAAACCGTAGATTAAAATAAAGATATGGTTCAGTTATTAGGAATATATATGAAGGGAAAAAGCAGGCATTTTTGTAATATTGATGGTTTCGGCCTTCACTTGGTGATATTCTATAACTGAAGACACACCATTAGTTGGACTAAGAATTTTAATTATACTTTACCACAAGAGAATACATGCAAACATGTATTTTTGCCATTTTTAGAGCCTCTAAGGATGCAGTAAGCTTCCATTTCGATTATTCAGAGGGGCTAACATCCATCCTTGGCTGCCAATATGTTTTTTATTGTTTATTACACTTATTCTCTTGGTGCATTAAGGTTATTTACGTCAAACTTAGCTATAGGATATAATCGAAGTTTTGAGGCGTAAGTATGCTGTAATATCCCTCGGAAACAAAAATGGAAATGTCTCCATCTTAAACAGAAGAGCAGCAGTTTTGGAAGTCATATTAAAACAGTCCGTTGCTGTCGCTGGTGGAGGAAAAGGATGAATTTTCCCGAAACAGTGGTTAGGGTTCGCTTTGTAACACTTTGCATAAACGTGTGCGAGTCCCGTTTCAATTGCTTTTGACCTCGAGACAGAACAAGATGGCATTCAAACGTGTCGCAATTTCTTTTCTCCATTCGAATATCCTAAGTCATTGTCTCTACCTTCACTTGTCTTTCCCATTCTCCCCGCAGTGGCGTGCGCACCCTGATATATGTGCCGCTGCCTTCCACGGCCATTTGTTCCTTGCACGTCCGTCATTAGGCTAATGTGTCATTCGTCTCTGTCTCGCTGAGAAGATTTCTTTACCTTCCCTTTATGGACCGAGGATGTAAAGCAGCCAAATGCGTCGACTTTATTGAAGACATTACATCTATTTAAGACTAGCCGAGACGTTTAACACGAGTTTCATTGATGTTGGGAATAAGCCTTTTGAAACGTGGTCAAATGCGCCGCTCGGTATCTCGGAGAGTAATTAGGTTGCTCAAGACTTATTAAATGAGACGAGGCACGTCGCATAAAGTAGCGCATGGCGCGTTTCACATGTTTCCACCGCTTGTCACATAATTCAGAGCGACTGGGAAATTATACTGTGCTCTTCCATCACGCGTTGTTATTGCATATCAGACGGCAATGACGATTTACTTCAGTGAGAATAGAAATGCTTCTCTATCGGCTCAGGAAAACGCGAGGTTATTTGGGCTATTTTCTGTGGTCGATGGATTAGTAGCTAAGATAAATAGCTTATAGAGAATCCTATAACGAGTAAAGAATACTGTGACGATCGAAAATTAAACGCAAGGATCTGCGTCTGTGGGGCAGTACTTCGGCCCTCGTTCATTCTGTAGAGTTAGGCGCTCTAAAATTTCTACCAGACTCATAAATCCCAATCGGCTGCTTTTAAAATCCTTGTATCATCCTTGCGATAATGTAAAGAGATATTTTCAATTTAATATTTCTTTTTTACTATTTACTGTTTATTTAAAAAAATTTACTCTGAATATTTGTATGCACATTCCTTTGAGTCTACTTCTATAGCTAGCGATATATACTTAAAGGAGGGAATCCCTTTAACCGAATCCTAATTCTCACAGTAATTTACGAATACAAGACGTAAATGTAATGATGAATATGTTTCTGTTTTTGGGTGTCGAAAGATTTGCATTGATGCCCATTACGAGGGACGATTTCATTCGTGGAGGTAACTCATAGAGAATGTCCGTCTAGAACACGAACTTTCTTTACATTCTAATCAAATTTTCTAAAATAATTTCCTTACTTTTCTCGAACAATCGGTGAATTCCTCGCTGTTCGCCACTTTTAAAGACGTTTTCTGGAGAAACAGTTGATTCTGAATTGGAAATTTTAATTGTTATACTTGTCACTCTTGGGTATTCTTTGGTCGAATATAAACAGTAATAACAGTATTTAAGATGCACCATAAAACTGGAATCAACTAAACCTTGCATTTAATATTAAAACATCCTACAGTCTTTTCGAATATTTTTGGCAAATGTTCGCTGTGAGAGTGAATAGAATGTTTAGGAAAGATTTTGAAAATTATGTCTCAAAAACTAGGTTTACGTAAACTTACCCTTATGGTAAAATTAGGCATCTAATACAAGAGGCAAAAGCAATCAAGTAAACTTAAGGATTTGGCTGAGAATTTTGGCTTAGAAATTTATTTTGATAGTGCTTAGATGACCACTAAAAATTGCATTACAGAATGGAAATTGTTAACTTAAATTAACTGGGTTACTCCAGTCAGAAATTGCAAATATTGGTGGCAGACGCCGTCCGATGCTCCACATTTGAATTGCACAATTTATGTTTCCATCTCTATCCTTATATCTACGTTTTTGATTTTCAAATAAATGAAACGTACCTCCTAACCTTGCGATAAAAGCTATAGTCGACATGAAACATGCTTCCTTGCCTTCAAAGCACGAATAAAGTAAAGTTGCATAATTTTTCTCTTACTTTAGTTCATTTATATTTATTTATGTCCTGAATAGTTTATTCCCACCGTATACTTTCTTCTGGCTCTCGAAGACATTTGTAGATCATAAGTGATCGTTTAAAGGTTAGGAATTTTATTAATTACTACCACCTCTACAGTTGCCCATTCAATTTAATAGACCGGTTTAATAAACCGGTTCTAACCGGTTTGAGGTGCGTGCCCACCCTGGGGCAACAATCACCTCGGTATAAATTGCTGAATTTTACTCTATATAATCACATTTTAATTTGTTCGGTGTTAATTACTATTCCTGAACCCTATATTTGTTGCAAACAGAGCGGTGTTAATTGCGCTCTCTTTTATATTCTATTTTTCCCACTCACATATATTATCAATCTAATATTTTTGTGTAAAGCTGAATCAGTTTCATCCAGGGCATTGAACTGTAATATTTTTCCAGTTTTGACACAATTTCAACAACAAAATTAAAATTTCGGTTCAGTTCCGGTTTCGGTCCTTCTAACATTATTGAAATTGTTCGACCGTTTTTTTTTCTGCTACAACCATTGCAATAATAAATCCCCAGAAAGTCAGTTTCATCATTTCTAGCTTTTATCATATACACTAAATTTAAGAATAAAACATTAATATTTTGCTTCAAATCCTAGTTACACATGTTTAGTAAACCTTCCCGATGCCCTATTTTCAACAGTTACCTATTAATTGTTTGCTTATTGTCTTGTATTATTTACCCTGATTATTACTTTTATTAGCTATTATTATTAATTAGCCTTAAATCATACATAAGTTTTATACCTTTCGGTAAGTTCATGTGCCCTAATTTTCTCCCTCATCGCAATTTCCTTCACCTCCTGGTGACTTACCCAACCTTTATGTCGTCTAATAACTTTTGTCTTTGTCTTCTGCTTCTCTCTTGCATTCTTCCCTCAAAAATATTCTTTAACAGTCCCTCTCCCTCATCATTTGGCCCAACAATTTCCTCTGTCGACGTTTAACTGCTTCGATTAAACCTTTCTCTTCCTCGGCCATCTCTAGATCTATGTTCATTTTTCTAGCAACCCAACTCGCCCTTTTCATTCTACGCCATACCTACACCTCGAAAGCCTCTAATCTTTTTATGTCTTCCTTTAGTAAGGTCCACCTTTCACACCTATAAAGCAAAACACTCCACACCAAGGATTTTTCCAATCTTTTCCTGATTCCCTTCCCTCCTGATAGCCTTCAATAACAAAAATAACTAATGATGACCGGTTCAACTCATTAGGATAATGAATAGGTGTATGTGAAGGTCAAATAAATCGAAAATTTATGAATGAATAGTGCAATAGAATATGGCTGTGGTGGGCCTTGCACACATGTTACATGTTGTCTGACCCACCGACTATATAGTTTGGATGCCACTGCTTTCACTGCGTAGGCTTGCATGCTGCCGATTTTTCACATGGTGCTAGATGCTATGAGTTGAGATGGATGAGAATTCATCATGTTATGGAATCCTACCCAATGTGATACCAATTCCCCCAAAACTCATAAGCAATACGAAAATATACTTTCCTTGCCTCACAATGCTTTAAAAATCAGTGCACATTATAGCAGGTCCCAGAACAGCATCCAAAAAAGAGCAATTGCCACAAGAGACCAAGTACCGAAGTATCTAAGACTCGAAACAGCAAGCACTGTTCGTGTTAGAATTTTAATTGTTCGTTCAAGTTGTTAAAAAATACAATTGGGATTACCAGTTTCTGTTTATAAGCATTGTAAAGCGTTGCCACCTTCCCAGAAGGCCAAAATGCAATTTTACGGCTAACTTTAGGATATAAATAAATTTATGTTCATAAATAGCATCATAAACGAACAAATCATAAGACTATCAAATTAAGTTGCAAATGGGAAATGTTAAGATAGGTTTTGATGAGAATAAGGATAACTTTTAAATATGAAATTATTTCCATTACTGTTGGTGAGTAGTTAGTGACTTATTGGGTAGAAATCCCCAATTGTTTCCGTTACTTGTATCACGGTTATCACTAAATAGCTGATCCTCTATTTACATTAGAAGCTTTTATTAATTTATTATTTTTTTGGTTGGAGAAGAACGTTGTAAAAATATTCCATTTAAATATAGCAAGGCAAATTATAAGAGTTTAAAACATAAGTACATCAAAAGTCTTCTATGTGCATGTTATTTGATTTTTGGTCAATTGTGCTTGCTGCTTTGAGACTTACGTTTTTGAAATGTAACCTCAACAGAATTGATCGCCACCAGGTGAGCTACTTCCACTCTCTCTGCTGGAATATTTTCCGCATTCTCCGTAAACCACCGCGTTCTCAGGGGTAGGGTTAGCTATAATCCTCGCCTGCATTCCATTCATCATAAGCTGCTCCAGCGCGTTGAGGGAATGGAGCTTCTAAAGGGTGCTGCGGGGAAGAAAGGCGGTCGCTGGACGGACGGAATGCTTCCGAATGGAAGGACTTCAATGGGTCGGCATGGAAAAGCGATCCGCTAACCATTTTGCAGCGAGGCTTCGACTTACGTGTCTGGGAAGAGACGTGGATCATCGGATACCATCTCTTCTGTTTGGTGTGTGGCGGTTGATAATCGAAGGTTTATCAAATAAGTAAGGTAGAATATTGAGATGTCTAGGTCGTCTCTTAAGCAACTATTCTCGGATAACTGGAAAATCATGATCGCCAAATCCGTTGCATTTTAACAACGGCATAGAAGTTGACCTTCATTCTTAGCAGCGAAGGATGTCCTGAGATAAAAACTGTGCTAACCTGCTTATACGACTAAGCTCTCACACTATGGTAAAATGAATAATTTCGTTCAAATTAAAGTAGAAATTTTTTCAATTAATTGTGTTCATTGAACATTTTGAATTTTAAAGCAGAAAGATAGGTATCATAACATGTAGAAATTAAAAAAATAGAGACTGAAAAAGATTTATGAGTACAAAACCGCAAAATATATAATAAATAAATCGTTTCAGCTAGCTTTCTGGTCTCGTTATGGGTAACTCCCAGTTTTAAGTAAAGACTCAAGAAGCAGGCAGTCCTAAAATAATTCTCATTATGAACGATCTGGTAATTTCCCGGCATAAATTAGACATATTTAGGTTGTCAGTCGGGCTATTGCTTCGATTCTATCGAAATTTCAGGGCTTCCTCTTGTCTAATTTTCAGGATGGTGTGATGATTCTGATTATGGCTTCAAAAGAATTATTTTTATTATGGAAATGTCTTAAAACGTGTTAGAAACAATAAATCTTTCATTAAGAACTTAATTCAAATTTGGCCCATCTTAGAAAATTTCAGAAAGCATGATGTCGGTTCACATATAGCACATTTCTCCCACCTGTTTTGCTTATAAATAGATACAATAGGTGGGAGAAAAGTAGCGTGAAATAGAAAGAAATTATAGGTTCAATTTTTCAGTTTGAAACTGATACAGATATTTAGGCATACGTTGCTGAAAGAGTGCATTATTGCGAAAAGGCAAAGAAAGGGGTGAGAAAGATCATGGAAAATTATCAAGGAAACACAAAAGGTTTCTAGATATCAGGAAATGGTTTTTGGGGTTCGCCCCTTAAATTATGCAATGGAATTTAATGAAAAATAAAAGGCTCGAAAAAGTTAAAACCGAGTAAAAAAAAGGAAGAAAATTCAGCTGATAGATGAGCTACAAAAGAGAAAGAGAGCAAATTTCTGCTCGGAAAGTCACATAAGTTTACCCGAGGATAAGTGTGAGTGAAAAATGTCGACGTGCCTGAAGCTAATACACATTGACATCGATCATCGAGCACTTTGACACATTCCTTAAATTTGACATCCAGTACAGCGTAAAGGCAACAAGAGAGGAGTAGAGCAATGAATTGTTTAAAAGTGTCAAAGAAAATGAATAGCGAATTTATTTGTGCAAATTTCAAGATGTTATCCGTAAGATAACCAGTTCCAGTGGTTAACGTCATGAGCAGACGTAATCCCGGAAACCGGTACTCCACAAAAGCCAAAGTGGTTTATGTAAATGACGACTGACTTATCCGCAGTGAAACAAATGGCTAAATAGTTACACGGCCACTTCAAATGAGATAAATTACTTCACGTTGAATACAACGATCAATTAACATTTTATGTTAGCTTAACTCTTTGTTGTTGCCGCTGTTGCATTTCCTTTTTAAATTGTTCTAACAATGCTTTTGTAAAGACAATAATGTTTTCCTCTGGTGATTTTCCTTCATGTTTCCTAATTATAGGTAAGGGCCATATTTTCATTTAATTTGGAATTTTTACGGATCACTAACTGTTAGATTCCGTAGATATTCATTTCAGGTCTTAATATAGAATTGGTTATGCAACCATTTTTTAACGGACCACCCAGGACCACTTATCTAGTCTTAACATCCTACTTCGTTATCAATGATGATAATTTTGTTCGCCGCATAACTTTATCCTATTTTATTTATATTACATTTATTTATTAGAGAATCACAAGGCTATTAAAGATAGGACATGGAAGCATTTTTTACGTGGAAGTCGTATTGGTGATTAATTTTCTCTCAAAATTTATATTCTATTAAAGTAGTCCTGCGCAGATAGTACTGACATTTAAGCAGCAGAAATGCTGCAATTAGTCACCGTGGGTGATTGCACAGGGAGATAAGGAGATGAAGAAGTATTATTAAGAAAAATACAAGGGGAAGTATCAGTAGGAACGAAGGCGGTTGCGTTCCTTTGCATAATCCACAATGTCGTAGATGAAAACAAATTAATTTGTGCATATGATTTTGTTGAGCACGTTTACATCATTAGGTTAAATACTATGAACAGAGGTGCGCAGATCACGGCCAAAGTGCTGAATTCAGCCGTCCACATGCCTTCATTTGTCACGGGAAGACGTTGGTGACGCAAATAACGTAGATCGCTTAACCATTGGGAATGTTTATTTAAAATCTCAAGAGTCACAGGAATAGGAAACAAACTACTTACATCGAAGGGTTCAAAACCTCAGATTTCCTAAGAACTACCCCAGACTTCTTACTATATAGTAAATTCAAGTGAATTAAGTACAGAATGAGGATCAATAGAGGGCATAACGTTATATTGTGAGTTCAACCACTTGGCTAGAAAATAAGTGAGACTGTTTACAGCAAAGGAAATATGACTCATTGCTTGATTGATTTTGATAGCTTGATTGAATTTTTAGGCAAATAGTAGAGCTTATGAATAGAAGGATTAGAAACAGACAGTCTTAGATTTTAGAGCAGGGGGAATAATACCAGAACAAACTTTAAAGTATCTTTAACTTGTAAAACAAACTTACTCAATGGACACTTTGGCATCAGAAGATATGGACCCTCACTAATCAAATGTTCACAATTTTAAAAATACTGTTCTTTTTATAATATCACAA
Source organism: Ladona fulva (assembly GCA_000376725.2). Taxonomy (NCBI): domain Eukaryota; kingdom Metazoa; phylum Arthropoda; class Insecta; order Odonata; family Libellulidae; genus Ladona; species Ladona fulva. Next base: position 947,589 of record KZ308448.1, read on the forward strand.
CAGTGTTCCCCTTATGAGCCTTAACATAAAAACAATCCTTAGTCTTCAACTGCTTAATAATACTGTATTTTGGTTTATAAGAAGTAAGATTATCTTGAAATCTCGATTCACAAGAGACTCTGAGGAAGTTTTTAGTACGGCTATCTAAGTACTCAATGCCTGTTTCAATATCAGCAGCAACTTTTTTAATGGGTTTCTGTTTAGGTTTTAAAGCAAACTTTACACCCAAATTTAAGAAAGAAAGTTCATCAACAGAGATTGAAATGGTATAGAGATTTTTAACGAATTTAAAATCATCAGAAACAAGATTTACATGCTGTTTGGCCTTCAGAGGCTGGGACAAAGCCTCATGATTAGAGACAGAGTGTTCAGACAAGGCCCTAACATTTTTATTCAAGTTTTGAGATTTTCTGCAAAATTTGAAGTGGTTCTTGTCATACATCTTGAGGGTGAAATTACCTCAAGCCACAAAGCTATGTAGCTGGTATGCCCTGAGCTCCAAGTTGCTTCTTCTACTGTATAATGACTTGATCTCCGAAGTAAACCATTTCAGGATGGCAAAGCGTATGCTTTTCTGAGCATTAACAGATTTGACTTTGGAAAGATGTCCATGAACCTGGGAACACCCTATTGGCTCTGCAACGCTTTAAGGACTGTATGTCAGCACCAATATTATTGATTCTGGTATGTAGACTATGAAATTTATTTAAATCCTTAGACGGAATGACATAACTAAACCCCATGTTTCCTTCGTAAACCCCTTCAATGACAATGAAGCTGGGAACAGCACACAAAAACCAAAGATGAAAAGGAAAGAAGAAAAAGTATGCTTAGCATACGTTCCGTTTTGACCGGGACTGCCCCGGTTTTGGGGCATGGTCCCGATCAACGTTTTGGTGAAAAAACTGAGAGAAAAAATACGATGTATGTTACTGAGATGTCAATGAGAGTAGGTACTTAGACAAACATTTTCATAAAAATATGACGTGCGCATTCTTCGAGTGTCTTATAAGCACATGAACGTAACTCAATCTAAGTTTCAAAGCAACGCCTCATTATCGTCTCGATTCTACCCGCTCAAGAATTTTTTATCCCGATTTCTTACCTTTAGAATAAAGTTCAAATGAAAAAGGCTCCTTCTAATAGATGAGTTTGGGATGATTAAGGATAATCTATCTCAATTGCATATGAAGGCAGGCAGATACGTAGAATCTGATATAACACGTTATCACTCGAGGAGGGTAATACCAAGGATGATACAGTACAACCTCCTTTCTTGCCCAATTATAATATTAATCAATCGAAGAAGAGTGTAGTTTTACTCTTCTTTCCCTCGGAATGTGCTCTTGCGGTTTCCCATCCACTTTCATTCTCTTCCTCTCTCCCAACCGCACTCCATTTATGCTCTCGGAAATCCTTCACTCGATTATCTAACAGAGCGGGAGGGAGAGGATTCTTTCACTCTTTCCCTTCCTTTTTTCTCGCTCTGTGAGGAATGCCGCCCCATTGGAAGGAGATAGAAAGATACCGCCTTAAGCATCTGGCACCCTACGCAAGCCCCTCTCCTCCCGTGTGTGAATGAGGCAGGTCCATCCCCTCTTTTGGCAGCCGCCGCCGCTGGAGCAAACCGACTGGGTATACCTTTGGAGAGCCGGTGAAATATTTCTTCTTTTCCATTTCCACTTTCTCTCCTGCGCTATTGGATCCCAAGTCGCTCTTTGCCTCTACGCTTTAAGCTAATTCTCTCCTCAGAGCGTCGAAGAGGTCTCGAAAGGGAAAGCCGATCGGAAGGAAGGATTACTTGGAAACAAAGGAAGGGAATGCCTTGATAAAGATATTAGAAAGGGTCTAGTGAAAATCATGATCCGGGAGTATAAAAATGGTAAAAGAGAAAAGGATATGAGTGGATTCAGGTAGTGATAGCGTAAATAAATAACAGAGAGAAGGCAGTAGAGATTTTCTCGGAGAGGGAAGCAGGAAAGGTCATAAAAGAAACTGAAGGAAGGCCGATTTCCATGAGAGGGAATATAAGGTACTTGATCATTTATATCGCAGTGTAAAATCTAAAGTTACGGTAAGGTTCTCTTAAATTTCCCAGCGTCTGAATTATTAGCTCACTCAGTTGATTGCTCGTAGGAAGCAGACTTATCCGAACGTGAGTAATAAAACGAGTGAAACCAATGTACCGATCTTGTTGCATCTCTTTTATGAGATTCCGCGATATTTTTGCTTTGATCTGGAATGTTTCGGAGGATTTTTCTGATGCCAACTTTTATGATGTTGAGGCCCGTAAAAATTGCGGCCGTGCAATTACCCGGTTCATGGTCTAGTTGTCCATTCTCTTACCCTGCAAAATCAGACGATGCTAAGAAGTTAGAGATATCAAAATCATTTATTATGCAGTTAGCATATTTAAATAATTAAAAAATCATACAAATATTGTTACATGAGTCTTGCAAAAGCTAATTTGGTCCTCCTAAGCCAAAAAGACTCATCAGAAGGTGTTTAATTTTACATACAATAATATAATAAAACCGTTCTTAGAAGGCTTAAAGGAAGTTAAAAGAGTATGACATAAAAAATGGAATAGCCGAGTGGGCAGCGCGTTCGACTTCAGAGAAAGCAGTCCCGGGTTCGATTCCCTGTGGGGCCTAAGTGCGAAATGACCTAAGATGTCGAAGCACCTTTAACAATACTACTACTACTAAGAGTGAATGTATAATATAGTTGGTAATTAACAAAATTATATGCTTCATAACTTACAATATTACACAATTTACAATATTTCTTACTATTTAAGTTATTGTAAAATCGTTGGTTTCATAAAAGAACCGGAAAGTAGACCATGTCACACTTGCGGTTCAGCAAAACTCTTTGCTCACTTTCGATGAGCTTCTTGTCATTTACCGTATTATTAGTAGGTTGGTAAGTTTTATGCATTATCAATATAGATCTTTCGATGTAATGTCAGTATATGCCTGTAGGGTATTCAGCTCGAAGGAAGCTGCACTCCTTGTGCAGAAGCAAATTACCTTAATATACGAACCAGAATGCTACAAAAGGGATATATCCTAATAAAGCAGTGTCAAGATCAGGGCTAGATTTAAATGAAAACAGGTCCGAGGTTATTCCACTGGTGCTGTCCCTCCCGATTCCCAGACACCACGACTATGGAAAGATGGAAGAGATGATTACACAAGATTGTGACAACAGTAAAATAAAATTTCATTGTAGAATACAGTGTTAATAATAAAATCATATAAATATTAAAATAACAATTTTAAACGCTTTTGTAATAACCAAAATTTTAAATTTTTTTTGGAATAAGCATGTTTTTACGAAAATTATTTGATAAGTTTACTGTAATATTATTGAAAAAATTGAGATCACAAATATTATTACCTAGGTAGTACTGAATTACTCGCAAAGGTCTGTTTCAAGTTATCTCCCTCACTGCTTCCGTCAAAAGACAAAATATAGGAATCGATGTTTTATCGAAAATGTATTGTATTATTCTGAAATGAACCAAATTATGTGAGAACATTCCTTTAGCATCCATAGATAATTCTGAATTTTATAGTTGCAAAATAATTTAAAGATAGTTCAAAGACTAAAGTAGCTTATGACAGAATATGGGCCAATGAAGGCGTCAAAGTATCATAAACCATGAATATTTAGGCCCAAAGCCTTCTGCCCGTCAAACCTATAGGTAAATCCAGCCGCGACTATGACTATATGAATAGCACTTTTCATAACAGTTAATTAGGTGTGATCTAAATGAATGCCTTGCGCAGGATCAACTGCATCTCTATAGATTAAATTATTATATAGAACTGACCAGTGAAGGATGCGTTGATCTCCGCATTGAAATCCATATGAAATGTCTGCTTTACCATCATGCATCATTCATCTTCGGTTTTTGTTATTTTGTTTCCTAAATTATTCTTTTTTCTACTTTTCAGAAATCAATGTCGTCGGAAAATTTTAAGTCCCTTATATTCCTGTCTAAACTCATTCAGCGATTCTAAAGCAGAGTTATCCCACCTTAATTATTGTATGAATTAGTGTTCGTGATGGATCATGAATCATCCCTCTGTGGAAAATTGCACTTACAAAATTACAACTTCAGTTATTCATCCGACAAGTAAATTATTTATCACGGTAAAATATAATTCAAAGTTGGAGTCAATTTCTAATTATTTTTCTACATGCAAAATATTTAAAACTTTATGGGAGTTTTGCAGATTTATAAAATACATTAATATTCTCTCCAAAAAATATAAGAGGAAAAACAGATTAAGCCCTTTCTCAGTTATTATTAAAGACATAATAATGTGCTAGTTATGATTAATGGATGGGCAGTGGCATACCAGTAGCAAAGGTGTGAACTGACGTTGACAAAATCTGTTTCTTTGTATGCAAGCATCCTCCACAGCGGTTTTAGTGGTTTTATGAGCAATATTTCCCAGCTTTGCTGTTTTTAAATTAGTGTGGATACCATAGGACTTCCCTTCTTTCCATTAGCCATGACAGCTTGAGAATTATCTCGTGCGACTCGAATAAAGTAAACATATTTATGGAAACTGAGAGGAAATAACGGTCTCCATTTATATATAATACTTCTTATTTTTTCTTGGCAAAATGAAACTGCTCTTACACTTTGTAGAGCGTTAGTTAATAAAAGAATAACAATACCTCAGTTATATGTTATGTTACTTCTTTTCGAATGGGTGAATTCTCTTTTCTCTGTTTACCATTCTTTTCTTTGAAGATTTTTGTTACTTTTCAAGAGCTTAAATCTATCAATCTGTAAAATTAACTCATTTTACGCCCAGATAACATAACAATGAATCCCTCGTTAAATAGTCTTCCTTGATAGATAACATCCTTAGAATTCGTGAACTACAAACATGTCAATTATTGTGCGAGGCTTGCCATTAATAATCCGAATAATGCATCGGAAATATCAAATATTTACTAAACAGGATATTTTACATAATGTCATTGCATGGAAGGGAACGGTCTTAATTAGCATCACAGAGAGCGGGAGAAATCTTATTGGATCTTAATTAGGATCGCTCTCGCATAAATAATCGCAGCGCAAAAAACGAAGGGCCTCTGATCTGCATAAGAAGACGATCGCGTGCTGAACTCAAATAATTGGATAGCGAAGCGTTGATTGTTGTCGAGGGCTCTCCCCTCTTCGTCCTGCCCTTTCATCATCTCCGACCGACATTCTCCTTTTTGTTTGCTTACTTAATCTGAAAATCCCTCTCACATTCGCCTCCCCTTCAGCATCATGCATCGAATTTCCCTCCGCTTCCAGCATCATGTAGTCGGAACGAGAATTCCTTTCAGAGGAGTACTTGTTAATTTTGCCGTTACCTATTGAGATGCACTTCTTTTTCTCATTTTGATCCTCGAAACAGGGTATGATTTTTATGGGGATAAATTAGCTCATAAATTACAAATGTATCGTGTTCATCTCATAATTGCATTTTGCGGAGTTTATTTGGGATCAACTAAAATTGCAATTTGTAGTAATTTTTGTAGTTTGTATTGTAGTAATTAAATTATGATGATGAGATATTGGAAAGATTTTTCCGAATAATACGTAAGCTCTGAATGAGAAACCATTTGACGAACAGATTTGAGTTCTCCACCCGGGTATTTTTCAGAATTCAGGTCGTAAGAGGTTAGTCTTATTGGTTTATCTCTCAGATGATGCATTTTCTGTGAAATTTCACCTTCCTTCGGTAATCTGCAATGGAGACATTTATATGTACTTCAATCAGATTATTCTTCGAGGATATGGGATAAAATAATATTTTTCGCTTGATAAAATAAACGGTATGTCTTTCGTGAAGGAGCGAAGTAAACGTGGTTATTATCAGAAAGAATTATTAGAGAATTAGAGCATTCGTTAAAAACACAATTATCTCCCTGTTATTTAAGAGTATAATTCATTTTGCATCAAAGAAATATGCATTAATTAAATTTCCGGGTTCGAAATATCATCGAAGATTTCCTATACCTAACTTCGCAAAACTAAGGAATGGCTAAGAAAACGAGGGCGTTTATTTCATTTACAAAACTTTAAGAAGCGATACATGTATGAAAATCATAACTATAAATACCTATGATACATTGTTTGAGAAAAAACAGAGAAGGGAAATATAACTTTTTTTAGTTTTGCGTCGGTGGAAAACACTCAACAATTTACTCAATGGTGCGCTTTATCATCATCATCCTGATTATTATCTTAACCATCATCTAGCGTATGCAGGGTACTTAACATGAGTGGGGTATACAAATAGTCTATGATGAAATTGAGTAGAATAAGGCTTGGTTAGAAGCACATGACTTCTCAAACAGCCTACACAAACCAACCTATAGGGCAATGCAAAAGGGAATGATGGTGCATAAATAAATGACCAAATCTATACGAAATTGTCAGCAATATTTGTCATTTTTTTCCTATCGTTCCAATCGTTTTATGTAATTCATTATCTCAACCAAATTAGAAGAAGATTTGGTCTACACAATTATCTCCCAGCCTTTATGGTCTCAAGTCTCACCTTCTACGAGTATGTTCCCAAGACAACCAAGTCTCAGCAAAGTGCAAATATCTCTTTCCACTAAATTATGTAATTGAAAAGTTTAAGAATGCTTAGTTTGTCGACAAAGAGTAGTGTAACTATTAGAATATTTATTTGAAATGAAGCAAAGTATTAGAAAACTAAAAGGTAAAAGAAAAAGACGTCAATCTGCTCGAGTCCCCCCTCACAGACTCGCAAGTCCCACTGGTGTGACGCGTCTCACCGGTTGTCTATACCAAGCTGCTTATATCATCATTAGCCAGTTTCAATCGGACTTCGGATTTAAGCTTCCCCAAGTGTTGTAGAATTCTTTCTATTTTGAGCTTCTCGTTGCCATGTTACCCATAAGTACTTAATGAAATCTTTGTTCCATTAGAATCACAGTTATTGAGTCCCACTTACAATTAGCGATGTAAGTCTAAGCTCACATGTTTTAAATTAAACGCTTTTCCTTGTCATAAGCATAAGCTCTAAACCAGGGATGCCAAAACCTTACCCCCAGTGGGCCAAAAAGTTCCTAGGAAGACTACGAGAGCAGCGGACAATATACCTTGTATACAGTCTTTTAGTCGAGAAAACGTGCTATTGTTAAAACAGTTGTCATGGCAAATACAAATCATAATTCGAACGACTAGAATCAGGGTTATTCTTTTTAAACGAACCAGTTATTTCTCCAATTCTGGCTGCGTCAAAAGTTTTCAGAAAATACATTTCGTAGTTGTAATTTTTAATTATAAGCTGCTTATAAAAGGTAGTATAAATTGCGTACAGCTGTTTAAAGTGTTAAATACTTTTAGTTATATACACGCAGTCTATTTAGCTGAATCTAAAAGACTTCAATCGGTCTATCTGAGTGACTGTATCATTGCTCTACATCCATTCCTGATCACATTACCATATTATCAATACCTGATCATTCTGTTCGTAGCAGTATCTCTCAAGATAGGAATCCCGTTGATGCGAGGCTGCTATGGCCCCATCATTGTCCCCGGAGAGTGTGATGTCGGAATAGAATGCTTTAGTAAATGAGATAGAGGTTCCGTAAGATACCCAAATATTCATCTCCAAGACAGCGATCGCAACGATGGTGAGGGTAATTATTAATGGAGACGCGATGACGGTATTGGACTCGGAGAAAATCAAAAGGAACGCTTTAAATTATTCATCGAAAGAGATCCGGGAATGAGAAGATCATGAATGGAGAGAGGAGAGCTTAGTCGCTAACTCTCAACTCAAACACGCACACGCTAGAGACCCGCCACTCCTCGCTCTCTAGCTTCCCCTTTTCACTCTCTTCTCTTGAAACACACACGTTGCTCAATTCACACCTCCCCAAGGAGTTCCTTGCTTAATTTTTCTCCCGCCTTCCACTTGTAGAGAGAGGACCGTGCAGCCGCCCTTCCCTTAATGGATTTTCCTAACGGTTATTCAATGTAAACCGTATCTATTGTGCGTCCGCCGACAAAACCCATTCTAATGAGCAATGATTAGGAAGCCCTCTAACAGCCGGGATTGAGTTTCTATTGCTCGGCGGAAATCAAAAAAGAGCTGTTTGGTACGGATAAACGTGTTTTTTACTCTGCTTCTTTAAAAAGTGTGTGCGAGCCGGTTTGCTTAGTGCGTTCCCCATTTTGTGCTTTGTCGTGGAGAGGTTTTTTACGTTTCTATTTTCCTTTAAAACATCTGTAAGAACATCCTCGCCTTGCTTAGAACGTGACTCCTAATGAAACACCAGAGTTCGAATTCTGATTTTACTCTTTGGCTTCGACTATATTAAATCAAGGTTCAACCAACTGGTGATTCTCCTAGGCCACCAACTCCCAAGGTTTAGTATTAATTATTGGTACGTGAGCATGGTTCTTAAAGAGTTGTAAAATTAACCGTCTCACTGATTCAGTCCTTTTCAAGGATAAAGAAAATTCCGTGAGTGTTAGTGGAGCATTCTTCGTGAGATTATCGTCAGCACGCCAACCAGCTCCCATGAATCTATATTCGCTTTCAATATTCAAAGGAATCCATTCATAAAGAATATTTATCTGTAGGTGTGTTTGCTCTCTTCGGTCCTCTCTCCAACCGGGCTAATGACGATTATGACTTCTTTCTTCACTAATGAACGCCGTTTTAAATAAGTACGAAATGTGTCTCGCACGTTAAACTCATTATTTTGGTTAATTATTGAGAAAAGTTAAACAATTTAAAAGTGTACGCACGCTCCTGCTTACCACAGCGTATGATGTATTGAGTGGAGTTTTAAAAAAGTAATCGATTCACACGCGTTCTCCCGTAATAGTTGCAAATTTATGAATAACTGAAGAGTTTTGAGTTGATACAAAATAAGCCACAAAGTGTCTTGTTTCTGTGAGATGAAATAAAGTTACTTTTTTCTGATTTCGTCACGTAAAATACATATATAAGCAAAATGGTAGCGCCATGGTTCAGCACGTATCTCCATGTATATACGTACGCTCAAATATCAGCATATTTTATAATGCACTTGAAAAGGTCACTCCGGCTGTACTGATGCAATTCAACCGTACTCGCTTAGTTGAAAATGAGAGAGAGAGGTATAGAGAGAGGAATATATGTGATAATTTATTCTACTTCTGACAGGCATGACTATGTTCATTTTTTGATCCGCGTACGATGGAGAAGGTTATATCATACCATTTCTTCTGAGAGACAGTTGAGAGACCCTCAGTTGACTCACATTTGTAAATCCTTGGTAGCTAAGATGTTCTCCGTCAAACCATCAGCCTTTACTCTCCGTGTATACATTTATAATAGCCTTCTCAGTGCACTGCTTCCGAGAATCTCTAACAGGCATTTCCTTGTAATACTTCCAAGATACTGCGGTGCATTTAGAGCCGAATGAAGAAATTCGAACATCTTTCAAATTATGTACAGTGGAACCAGATTGAAACGTGCTTAAGTTAGAATTTTAAAAGTTTGAATAAACAATTATTCGGGATCTATGAACGGACTAATCCGTTTATATTGATTTCATTGGCAAGAACAGTTTCGTTTTACGAACGTTTCGGATGACTGAGGGCCATCAGACGCAAATCGAATTCATGAACCGAGGTCTCACTGTATTAGGAATGAGCAAATTTAAGCAGACATTTTTTCCTCTCAGTTTTATGAATATTCAGCTTTTTCACCTAATTAGACTTTGATTTATTTACAGCTTATCGAATCAGAATCAGTTTAAAAATTAGGGTAAATTGCGACACTCCATCGGCATTTAACAGCCGTGAAGGAGTTACGGCCCGAGAATTCAATACCAATCAATAGCAAATCTAATAATTTCTCATAAATTTTGTGTCCCAAGATATATGGCATTTCAAAAGAGCCAAGTGAAAGTCTTTCGGTCCCAGTTATTATTAATCTTCGTTTTTAAGCGGAATTGCATTTTTTAATACTAAATTTAAATTCTAATTATACGCTCTGGTGATAAAACTTATCCTGTAATGGAACGTTGACTCAGCTATCTCGACCATCTTAACACATCAGGTGTAGTAGATGCACGTTAGAAGATAAACCATAATTAAACGTAGTCAACGTACATTCACTCTGCGAAAGAATAGAAAAGGAACGTATTTGTCCGGTAGATGAATCGTGTTAAGACCTTTGAAGATAGTGGTTTTTAGGACCCTGTCTTTGGTTCTCGTAACTTTTTATAGTAATAAATATGCACGAAAGACTCTAACTAATCAGTGAGATAAAGAAAAAGATATGCGTTCAGAATAGTGGTTACATGAGGGTCAAAAACCGTGACAGTTCGTAATTATCCTCCTTTTTCTTCTGCTATATGTGTATTCTAGCTCATGACTTTGCTACCCAGCGCGGGCCCTATATGGCGACTTGAAGGTGAAGTTCCTCTGAAAACTACCCCTAAAGACATTCATATAGCATTTTCTCAAAGGCTTTTCTAAAACCTTTACAAAACATATAACAAATATCCTGGTCAAGGTTTTCTTATCAAAATGCATCGTAATTCTGGCGCTTAGTACAGCTTTAACATGATGTTCGTATGATTTTATAACACGAAGAATAACTAATGGCAACGACTCTTAGTTAAAGGAACGAAATAAAACGAGCGAATTGATGATCGATTAAATTAAACCTCCATTAAAATACTTTGACGTACGGTTGCAGGATGCACGATGATGAATACGAACATATATCCACTAACCACTGGTATGGAAAAGCTTTTAACGGTGTACTAAAATAATGAGCCTTGACATTTAATTTTGCTATGCAAATTCATCATAGTTAAAGTTATAGCTTCGCACACATAAAAATATGCAATTTGCATTAATCTGCGTCTTGATATTTAGTTTATGTTAATATTCTATTCGTAATGAGAGATTCACTGCTGTTTTATTTATTCAGTTATGAAAAAGTTTCGGATGTTTAAAAAACTATCACCTTTGGACCCACAGATTTAACTGCCGTAATAAATCATAACATAAATCATATGAGCATGCTGTATCATCAACCGAAAACTGATTACATTCCCTATTAGTAGTACATTGTAGCTGTTTTAAGTTTCGTAATGAGATATTTCAGTTAGAGCAGTAACTCAGAGTTCATCCCATACATAATGCAATCGCCAACTCCTTTCATATTCCATTCAAGAATCTTTTCGAATTTATACATCCTCAAGATATCTACGACAGAGTTTTTCAACTAGTGCTATGCTTTAAATTACCGCATCATATGCATGTGTACCATATACTCCCAATTTGGTATGATTTATGCGCGTTATGTTACTTTATATTTATATTTTTTCCGTGTTCAGGATTTTTGTTCGAGAAATGCAAAATTTTTATTCAACATATGGTGATCGTTAATTAAATTCGGACTTAAATTAAGTAACCTGTACTTAAAAGTTCCGTGAAGGTTGTCTTGGCCCGTAAGAGTGTATCATAGAAATAAATATAGGAGAAAATTCATTTAGAAGAAGGTATCTACATTGTAAGGATAATTCTGTAAAACTCTGCCGCTTAATCATTTTAAAACGACTATTTCATTCCCTTATTTTAAAATTTGTATCATTTTGTTCGAGAGCTCTCGTTGTCTCTATCGAAGATTAACGCTCCCTTAGTTTTTTTCTCACGGAGAATGTTTTAGTCCTCGAGATTCATGCGTCTCACACGCGGAAACTCCTTAACAACTCAGGGATGAAAAAATCTCATTCGATAAAAGCGATATAGAAATCTAATCGAAATTCTCCGCGCGATTCATTCACCCAATATATTTCATAGCCCGTCTTTCTCGATCGCCTTCGTCGTTTATAAATTCGGACGATCGACGGAGAGACGCTGCATTCACCCGCAATAAACATGTCCTGGGCCGATTTTTTTACCCTTTGCGACCGCTTGAATGGCACCGCAGCGCCGTCGACGGCATCCTCGTTACTTACTCGCCGACGTCACCGGATCGACGGCCATGTGGCAGTGATATAAAGTGCGCAAAACCTTCCGAGAAAAGTAACCGCGACGCTTGTGCATTCTCATCACAAATGGGTTTAAATCGGCATAATGGGCGAGTCATAGGGAAATGCCTTTACCCTCAGAACCAGTTCTTTTTCTCCGCGATCGGTTGTGCGGCGACGTCTGCAGGCAAGCGCCACTCGGGCGCCTCCCCCTTCCTTCCCCCCCCACACCATCCGCTCCTCACTCCTGGGAAAAAGGATGATGAGTCTCATCCCCGGCGAAGGGACCTTTCTGAAAGCGCCTGCATATGGGTTTCTCGGAGATCCGTGTTCGGAATTTCTGAGCAATTCTTTTGCCACTCGCCTCGGGATTCTGCAGTCGCTTCTGTTTTGGATGCAGCGGATTCAGTTTCCATCTCCACAGCTTGTATGTTAGTCGGAGTCTCTTCGAATTAGCGCAAAAGGTTGGCGTATGACGCATTAGAAAGGGTTAGTCCGAATTAGTTAACGGGAGGCTAAGAGGAAAGCTATCAGTTTTACCACAGTTCTTTGAAAATTTTCTGAAACTTTTGACTCGAAGAAGTAATAAATTTTTGCATATGCTAATTTTCATAGTTCTTTGAAATGGGATGGAACTCGAGTTTATTCGTTATTTTTTTCGGAGCAGTTTGTTTACAAACCTTCCCTTCTTTTCTACTTTCTGAAAAAATTCTAATAAGACCCTAAGCTAACCTAAAGCTTTCATTCTAACATATAACTGAAAAATTCTATCATATCAGGCCGGACTTCATGGAACGACAATACAAAAAAATAAAAAAGAACTTTGAAATATCATAGCAGTTTTGAGCTCAAATTGAAATATCATAGCAGTTTTAAGCTCAAAATTGCTATGATGGTATGTATATGTATGCTTGCTTTTCGTGTACCCTTTACCTGATGATGGCGATGTAGCCGAAACCGGTCGTGAAATATGATTTAGTGTGTGGAAATACGAAAAACCTATTCCAAATGGTATTCAACTTTGATATTATTTTATTAAAACAGTTCATCGTAGGTTTTCTGCAGATTCTGCGCATTCTTATCTGTACTACGCTTTCAAGATTTTCCCGAAAACTTTTTCGGAGAATTTGTATCCCCGTCAAGTATATGTATTAAAAATGCATTCTTTATTTATCAACATTCATTCCCTTAATGAATTTCATTCAATATACTGGATTTAAATTTGAGGAGCTCGAGTAAACGATTAATAAATTTATGTATGCAGGTGAAGGCGACACGAGGAGTCAAAGTATTTTTCTCATTCAGTGAGGAGGAATGAGTCTGAGTTTCACTAGAAGTTTATTCCGTGACCGGTTTCAACTGTGGTGCAGTCTTCCCTTTACACTGTCAAGGGGTTCCACATAGTGACCGCTTCTTCAATTGATTGTAAATGTCTCATTCATTGAATGGCAAATCTCTAGCCGAGTTAATTCTTCTAAAAATAAGAAATTCGTTGCATTCTTTTGCTGTGAATAATTTTAGCAATATTTGAATTTTTTATTCGAAAAACAATATACATAGGTACAAGGTCTTTCGTCAGTAAATACAATAAATATATAAATGGCACAATGAGATACCATTAAAATGAAAACAACAATCTTTAGCCATACAAAGTATTAAAACAACCAATACGCCGTAAAAAATACCTAGAAGAATTAAGACGTAGACTAAGAAATACACTTTAGTTTCTTCTTCATTTTCCTATAATTATTTTGATTGGGCTCAAAGATTATCCTGAGAAGGTAGTTCCAGTTTCTTCCGTTTTCGAGACAATTGATTTTTTTTCCAACTTCTTTTTTCCTCAATTTTGTGCACACCTTGTAGGAATAGTCATTTTTCCCGTAAAATGTTGGGTGTCTTTCTTTACGTAGCTTCATTCCCTTTTTATAAGTGAAATTACTGTCTTAAGACAATTTAGTTTTTCAAATATTTCTGTCCTATATCCGTGTTGCAAGCCGACTACTATGCCTTCTTTCATTCCAGGTTACAATATGGTATAATGTGTTGGAGTGGTGCTTATCATTCTAATATAAAAGTACAAACGACGCCCTCCTCAAGAATGGAGTCATATTTTCCGCTATACAATAAGTTAAAAGTTCTACCAATTATGTATCTCTTTGTATTAAGGGTTATAAGATTTTTTAATGGTGTGGACATGTTGATAAGCCTCGTTTGTTTGTATACAATTTGAGAAGGATTTTTTATTTTGCTATCCCCGAACCAAATTTACAGGCATATAAGAAATTTTACTTATATATAGCAACCAAGTTGTTTTCTTTACTTCCCATCATTGTCCCCGGAGAGTGTGATGTCGGAATAGAATGCTTTAGTAAATGAGATAGAGGTTCCGTAAGATACCCAAATATTCATCTCCAAGACAGCGATCGCAACGATGGTGAGGGTAATTATTAATGGAGACGCGATGACGGCATTGGACTCGGAGAAAATCAAAAGGAACGCTTTAAATTATTCATCGAAAGAGATCCGGGAATGAGAAGATCATGAATGGAGAGAGGAGAGCTTAGTCGCTAACTCTCAACTCAAACACGCACACGCTAGAGACCCGCCACTCCTCGCTCTCTAGCTTCCCCTTTTCACTCTCTTCTCTTGAAACACACACGTTGCTCAATTCACACCTCCCCAAGGAGTTCCTTGCTTAATTTTTCTCCCGCCTTCCACTTGTAGAGAGAGGACCGTGCAGCCGCCCTTCCCTTAATGGATTTTCCTAACGGTTATTCAATGTAAACCGTATCTATTGTGCGTCCGCCGACAAAACCCATTCTAATGAGCAATGATTAGGAAGCCCTCTAACAGCCGGGATTGAGTTTCTATTGCTCGGCGGAAATCAAAAAAGAGCTGTTTGGTACGGATAAACGTGTTTTTTACTCTGCTTCTTTAAAAAGTGTGTGCGAGCCGGTTTGCTTAGTGCGTTCCCCATTTTGTGCTTTGTCGTGGAGAGGTTTTTTACGTTTCTATTTTCCTTTAAAACATCTGTAAGAACATCCTCGCCTTGCTTAGAACGTGACTCCTAATGAAACACCAGAGTTCGAATTCTGATTTTACTCTTTGGCTTCGACTATATTAAATCAAGGTTCAACCAACTGGTGATTCTCCTAGGCCACCAACTCCCAAGGTTTAGTATTAATTATTGGTACGTGAGCATGGTTCTTAAAGAGTTGTAAAATTAACCGTCTCACTGATTCAGTCCTTTTCAAGGATAAAGAAAATTCCGTGAGTGTTAGTGGAGCATTCTTCGTGAGATTATCGTCAGCACGCCAACCAGCTCCCATGAATCTATATTCGCTTTCAATATTCAAAGGAATCCATTCATAAAGAATATTTATCTGTAGGTGTGTTTGCTCTCTTCGGTCCTCTCTCCAACCGGGCTAATGACGATTATGACTTCTTTCTTCACTAATGAACGCCGTTTTAAATAAGTACGAAATGTGTCTCGCACGTTAAACTCATTATTTTGGTTAATTATTGAGAAAAGTTAAACAATTTAAAAGTGTACGCACGCTCCTGCTTACCACAGCGTATGATGTATTGAGTGGAGTTTTAAAAAAGTAATCGATTCACACGCGTTCTCCCGTAATAGTTGCAAATTTATGAATAACTGAAGAGTTTTGAGTTGATACAAAATAAGCCACAAAGTGTCTTGTTTCTGTGAGATGAAATAAAGTTACTTTTTTCTGATTTCGTCACGTAAAATACATATATAAGCAAAATGGTAGCGCCATGGTTCAGCACGTATCTCCATGTATATACGTACGCTCAAATATCAGCATATTTTATAATGCACTTGAAAAGGTCACTCCGGCTGTACTGATGCAATTCAACCGTACTCGCTTAGTTGAAAATGAGAGAGAGAGGTATAGAGAGAGGAATATATGTGATAATTTATTCTACTTCTGACAGGCATGACTATGTTCATTTTTTGATCCGCGTACGATGGAGAAGGTTATATCATACCATTTCTTCTGAGAGACAGTTGAGAGACCCTCAGTTGACTCACATTTGTAAATCCTTGGTAGCTAAGATGTTCTCCGTCAAACCATCAGCCTTTACTCTCCGTGTATACATTTATAATAGCCTTCTCAGTGCACTGCTTCCGAGAATCTCTAACAGGCATTTCCTTGTAATACTTCCAAGATACTGCGGTGCATTTAGAGCCGAATGAAGAAATTCGAACATCTTTCAAATTATGTACAGTGGAACCAGATTGAAACGTGCTTAAGTTAGAATTTTAAAAGTTTGAATAAACAATTATTCGGGATCTATGAACGGACTAATCCGTTTATATTGATTTCATTGGCAAGAACAGTTTCGTTTTACGAACGTTTCGGATGACTGAGGGCCATCAGACGCAAATCGAATTCATGAACCGAGGTCTCACTGTATTAGGAATGAGCAAATTTAAGCAGACATTTTTTCCTCTCAGTTTTATGAATATTCAGCTTTTTCACCTAATTAGACTTTGATTTATTTACAGCTTATCGAATCAGAATCAGTTTAAAAATTAGGGTAAATTGCGACACTCCATCGGCATTTAACAGCCGTGAAGGAGTTACGGCCCGAGAATTCAATACCAATCAATAGCAAATCTAATAATTTCTCATAAATTTTGTGTCCCAAGATATATGGCATTTCAAAAGAGCCAAGTGAAAGTCTTTCGGTCCCAGTTATTATTAATCTTCGTTTTTAAGCGGAATTGCATTTTTTAATACTAAATTTAAATTCTAATTATACGCTCTGGTGATAAAACTTATCCTGTAATGGAACGTTGACTCAGCTATCTCGACCATCTTAATACATCAGGTGTAGTAGATGCACGTTAGAAGATAAACCATAATTAGACGTAGTCAACGTACATTCACTCTGCGAAAGAATAGAAAAGGAACGTATTTGTCCGGTAGATGAATCGTGTTAAGACCTTTGAAGATAGTGGTTTTTAGGACCCTGTCTTTGGTTCTCGTAACTTTTTATAGTAATAAATATGCACGAAAGACTCTAACTAATCAGTGAGATAAAGAAAAAGATATGCGTTCAGAATAGTGGTTACATGAGGGTCAAAAACCGTGACAGTTCGTAATTATCCTCCTTTTTCTTCTGCTATATGTGTATTCTAGCTCATGACTTTGCTACCCAGCGCGGGCCCTATATGGCGACTTGAAGGTGAAGTTCCTCTGAAAACTACCCCTAAAGACATTCATATAGCATTTTCTCAAAGGCTTTTCTAAAACCTTTACAAAACATATAACAAATATCCTGGTCAAGGTTTTCTTATCAAAATGCATCGTAATTCTGGCGCTTAGTACAGCTTTAACATGATGTTCGTATGATTTTATAACACGAAGAATAACTAATGGCAACGACTCTTAGTTAAAGGAACGAAATAAAACGAGCGAATTGATGATCGATTAAATTAAACCTCCATTAAAATACTTTGACGTACGGTTGCAGGATGCACGATGATGAAGACGAACATATATCCACTAACCACTGGTATGGAAAAGCTTTTAACGGTGTACTAAAATAATGAGCCTTGACATTTAATTTTGCTATGCAAATTCATCATAGTTAAAGTTATAGCTTCGCACACATAAAAATATGCAATTTGCATTAATCTGCGTCTTGATATTTAGTTTATGTTAATATTCTATTCGTAATGAGAGATTCACTGCTGTTTTATTTATTCAGTTATGAAAAAGTTTCGGATGTTTAAAAAACTATCACCTTTGGACCCACAGATTTAACTGCCGTAATAAATCATAACATAAATCATATGAGCATGCTGTATCATCAACCGAAAACTGATTACATTCCCTATTAGTAGTACATTGTAGCTGTTTTAAGTTTCGTAATGAGATATTTCAGTTAGAGCAGTAACTCAGAGTTCATCCCATACATAATGCAATCGCCAACTCCTTTCATATTCCATTCAAGAATCTTTTCGAATTTATACATCCTCAAGATATCTACGACAGAGTTTTTCAACTAGTGCTATGCTTTGAATTACCGCATCATATGCATGTGTACCATATACTCCCAATTTGGTATGATTTATGCGCGTTATGTTACTTTATATTTATATTTTTTCCGTGTTCAGGATTTTTGTTCGAGAAATGCAAAATTTTTATTCAACATATGGTGATCGTTAATTAAATTCGGACTTAAATTAAGTAACCTGTACTTAAAAGTTCCGTGAAGGTTGTCTTGGCCCTTAAGAGTGTATCATAGAAATAAATATAGGAGAAAATTCATTTAGAAGAAGGTATCTACATTGTAAGGATAATTCTGTAAAACTCTGCCGCTTAATCATTTTAAAACGACTATTTCATTCCCTTATTTTAAAATTTGTATCATTTTGTTCGAGAGCTCTCGTTGTCTCTATCGAAGATTAACGCTCCCTTAGTTTTTTTCTCACGGAGAATGTTTTAGTCCTCGAGATTCATGCGTCTCACACGCGGAAACTCCTTAACAACTCAGGGATGAAAAAATCTCATTCGATAAAAGCGATATAGAAATCTAATCGAAATTCTCCGCGCGATTCATTCACCCAATATATTTCATAGCCCGTCTTTCTCGATCGCCTTCGTCGTTTATAAATTCGGACGATCGACGGAGAGACGCTGCATTCACCCGCAATAAACATGTCCTGGGCCGATTTTTTTACCCTTTGCGACCGCTTGAATGGCACCGCAGCGCCGTCGACGGCATCCTCGTTACTTACTCGCCGACGTCACCGGATCGACGGCCATGTGGCAGTGATATAAAGTGCGCAAAACCTTCCGAGAAAAGTAACCGCGACGCTTGTGCATTCTCATCACAAATGGGTTTAAATCGGCATAATGGGCGAGTCATAGGGAAATGCCTTTACCCTCAGAACCAGTTCTTTTTCTCCGCGATCGGTTGTGCGGCGACGTCTGCAGGCAAGCGCCACTCGGGCGCCTCCCCCTTCCTTCCCCCCCCACACCATCCGCTCCTCACTCCTGGGAAAAAGGATGATGAGTCTCATCCCCGGCGAAGGGACCTTTCTGAAAGCGCCTGCATATGGGTTTCTCGGAGATCCGTGTTCGGAATTTCTGAGCAATTCTTTTGCCACTCGCCTCGGGATTCTGCAGTCGCTTCTGTTTTGGATGCAGCGGATTCAGTTTCCATCTCCACAGCTTGTATGTTAGTCGGAGTCTCTTCGAATTAGCGCAAAAGGTTGGCGTATGACGCATTAGAAAGGGTTAGTCCGAATTAGTTAACGGGAGGCTAAGAGGAAAGCTATCAGTTTTACCACAGTTCTTTGAAAATTTTCTGAAACTTTTGACTCGAAGAAGTAATAAATTTTTGCATATGCTAATTTTCATAGTTCTTTGAAATGGGATGGAACTCGAGTTTATTCGTTATTTTTTTCGGAGCAGTTTGTTTACAAACCTTCCCTTCTTTTCTACTTTCTGAAAAAATTCTAATAAGACCCTAAGCTAACCTAAAGCTTTCATTCTAACATATAACTGAAAAATTCTATCATATCAGGCCGGACTTCATGGAACGACAATACAAAAAAATAAAAAAGAACTTTGAAATATCATAGCAGTTTTGAGCTCAAATTGAAATATCATAGCAGTTTTAAGCTCAAAATTGCTATGATGGTATGTATATGTATGCTTGCTTTTCGTGTACCCTTTACCTGATGATGGCGATGTAGCCGAAACCGGTCGTGAAATATGATTTAGTGTGTGGAAATACGAAAAACCTATTCCAAATGGTATTCAACTTTGATATTATTTTATTAAAACAGTTCATCGTAGGTTTTCTGCAGATTCTGCGCATTCTTATCTGTACTACGCTTTCAAGATTTTCCCGAAAACTTTTTCGGAGAATTTGTATCCCCGTCAAGTATATGTATTAAAAATGCATTCTTTATTTATCAACATTCATTCCCTTAATGAATTTCATTCAATATACTGGATTTAAATTTGAGGAGCTCGAGTAAACGATTAATAAATTTATGTATGCAGGTGAAGGCGACACGAGGAGTCAAAGTATTTTTCTCATTCAGTGAGGAGGAATGAGTCTGAGTTTCACTAGAAGTTTATTCCGTGACCGGTTTCAACTGTGGTGCAGTCTTCCCTTTACACTGTCAAGGGGTTCCACATAGTGACCGCTTCTTCAATTGATTGTAAATGTCTCATTCATTGAATGGCAAATCTCTAGCCGAGTTAATTCTTCTAAAAATAAGAAATTCGTTGCATTCTTTTGCTGTGAATAATTTTAGCAATATTTGAATTTTTTATTCGAAAAACAATATACATAGGTACAAGGTCTTTCGTCGGTAAATACAATAAATATATAAATGGCACAATGAGATGCCATTAAAATGAAAACAACAATCTTTAGCCATACAAAGTATTAAAACAACCAATACACCGTAAAAAATACCTAGAATATATAATAGAAATAATAGAATGAGAGATTTAGAAGAAAAATTAAGACATAGACTAAGAAATACACTTTAGTTTCTTCTTCATTTTCCTATAATTATTTTGATTGGGCTCAAAGATTATCCTGAGAAGGTAGTTCCAGTTTCTTCCGTTTTCGAGACAATTGATT
>KZ308448.1:971634-998445 GCA_000376725.2 Ladona fulva
ATATAAGAAATTTTACTTATATATAGCAACCAAGTTGTTTTGTTTACTTCCAAGAAATATATCTTTTTCGCCCAATGAAAGGGTATTTATTTGTTAAGTGAAGGAATGGCTATTTTTGCAAAACGACATATCATTTTATGTAAAGTAACTGTAAGCATTTTTGTTTTACTTTCTTCATTTTTATTGTATTTTCTTACTGTTGTTTGTTTGTATATATTCAATTCCATATATAAGCAATTTCTATAAAAATAATTTCTCTAATACATGCGCCAAAAAACATTCCCTTTTACTTAAAGTGATGGCAATCCCTACAAATGGCTTTTCTTCTTGGATGCCTAAATTTCATTATTCGTTTTTGTTAAAATTTTCTTATGCATGTGTTTTTTATGGAAGTGAAATAATAATTATATTTTATATCCAGGATGATTGAAATTTTAACATTTGTTCACTAAACCGGTTTGGATTTTGCGCGCTAATTCTCTTGTGTACCGCTTGAGAAGCATCTATTTCGGATTATATTTTTCTCTCAGCCACTTTCTCTCTCGGTGCTCCCAACATTCCCTCGCCTCCTTTAGGGATCTCATCTCTCACTGCCCTTGTCTCCCTTTCTTCTCTGCAATCTGTATTCGCATCTCGCAGAATTCCGCACGTGAGGGATCGGCCGAGGTGATAGAGGGGGAGGGGAGGGGCAGAAGGGGAGGTTGGAAGCCATCCTCTATTTAATGTCGACTAGTAATATGGTAAATATAAAAGAAGAACCATGATTTTATAACGAATAATAAATGGCGCAAGATTATTTTTGCCGGCAATAAATACGATGCGGGCATAAATCTCGTCGAAAATTCCGCGGGAGGAGGAAAGGGAAACCTTGAGTTGACGGATAAAAGTCAAATCAAATTCAAAGTGACAGGGATTTCAAGGATAGAGCATAGCAGTCATGAAGAAAGGGAAGATTTGTTACATATTTGCATAACGTTTAACATCTTGATCGAGTGGATCCTGAGTCTCAGTCCTGGCATAGAGCGGTTTGTTTAAAGAAAACATTGAAGATAGTTTTGAGGGAAATCGGAAGGGCACAAAGAATTATTAAGATGCTATTTAAATCTTACTCCGTTAAATTTTTACGGCGTTTCATATGGTTCGTATTTTCTCCAGAAAAAAAACATCCGTAACCGTAAAGGTATTTGAATTTAATTCGCGAAAGAGATTAGTTAATATTGTCGAAATAGATTTATCCACAGCTTCTCCACAACTGTGCCGTGTTAAAGTTTATGTCACATTTCTCATATTTGCATATGATACAGCTGGTGATTTTGCATAATATAATGCACATTCAATCCTGTCAATAAAAATTCAAAAGCCGAGGTACAGGAAGACACAATAATTATGCTGTTGTTTACAGATGATACAGCGTTGTAAAGGAGTACTTGCGTTTCGGAATAACTAATGTGTAGAGCGTTTGTTCATGTCTGTAAAAATTCGGCAATATCAGCAGAAAAAAAGATTAGAAGCGATAGAAATGTGGTTCTACAAAAGAATTATGAAAAGAAAATCTGACCGAGTGACTAATGAATAAGCCCTTCGGCGAACAAGCAAAGAGGAGGAAGCCTGTGGAAATCTTTGATAAAAAGAGGGAAATTGACACACTTTGAGAGAGTTTCTGTATTACCTCGCAATATCTCATCGGCCATTGTAACGGAAGTGGACGCATAATATTTACTACCTCTTGCAAGAGCGTATTATCTCTTAATTTATGGAAAAAGTTAAAGATAAAATTTAAAATATCATTTCATCTATCGATTCTCATCCTTTATCTTGGAAACGCTTACTGATCCGTTGTAACAGTTCTAAAAAACCCACGGATTTACGTTGAACCTTTTCTAATTTACAAATGCAACGATTATTTGCAGTTCCATGTTCTAGATTTCATGTTCCTAGATTGGGAATAGTTAGCGTCAAGTACTTGTATAACGACTCTCGGATTTCTTCATCGCTTTTTCCGACCATTCCTTTGCCGAAGCCGAGTTTCACGTGAGTCCACCCACAGATGTTACGTATATAGGTATCCCACATTGAATCATTGGTGTTGGTATGTACATTCCTCCGAGGGGCTCGCGATAGCCAAGTGGGCAACGCGTTCGATTTCAGTGAAAGCGGTCCCGTGTTCGATTCCCGGTGGGGGCCTTCGTGCGAAATGACCTAAGCTGTCGAAGCACTTTTAACAATACTACTACTACTACGTTCCTTCAAGTCTATTGCTATTAAGTTATTCACTTGGGGGCTGTACGTATATTCATCCACAAAAAAATTTTCCTCGAAAATTATAGCATCTGAAAATTAGTATACATTTTAACTAAATGAGTCTTCTGAATTTTAAACGACTTGATAACTAAAAAAAGTTTTGTCATCTTGAGTAAAAGATTTATTCGACACAGCAAATTTCTAGGCAGATTAGCTGTTTGATTTAGATTTTCTTCTGTGTGTAACACATCTGTGAGTAAAAGATTCATTCGACACAGCAAATTTCTAGGCAGATTAGCTGTTTAATTTAGATTTTATCCTGTATATAACAAATCTCATTTTACTGTGTATCTACATCTATATCAATACCCTACAAGCCGCCTTTCGGCGCGTGGCAGGAGGTGTACACACCGGATGTTCGAGCTATTTCTTTATCTTGTTATTATCGCGTATCGCTCACGGAAAGAGTGAGTCCCTGAAACGACTTGTCCTAGCATCGATTTCCCTTACTTTACGCTAATTGTCGGATCGGCTAAAATAGCAGGGGGGTCGTATAATATTGATTACATCCTCCGCAAACGGATGAAACGGTCTCGAAATTTATCAAGTAATCTTAGCCTAGCTTCTAATCTCCTTTCTTTCAAGGATTCCCAACCTGCGTCCGAGAGCATTTTCGTAACACTAGATTTTTTATCGTAGTATTTTTTAACAAAACGTATTTGTTTATCACATTAATTTGATCGTTTTTGACGTTCGTTTCGCCTATACCTCTCTGTTCTCAGCTTTGATGGTAGCAACGTATGTGATGGTGTCGGAATTTAATGATTTATGAATAGGAATGTAAGCTAATAATTGATTATTTTCATAGATATTCCCAACGGTGGAAAAGGCTCTTTGATAAGATGTTGACGTTAGTCTAAGTTAAGTTCAGTGAGATTGGATTAGCTTGGAGAAGATTCTTAGGAATACTGTAAAATCTCCATACATTCTCAAGTTTTGGCCTAAATTAATTTGGGTCTACATCAAAGTCATTATGTGTCTTAGTTTAAGAAATGTATAAAGTGGTTATCTATTTGCCACATTTTTACTAGAAGCAAAGTAGAATATTTTAGTTGCAGTCAAATAAAATTTCATATAATGTTATGTGTAATATTCGATAGAAAATATAATATCAGTCAAAAAATGATTGAGTATGCCTTCGAAATACCAATCCTGGCAACTGGGATAGGTTTGGAGGGTTACCTGACTTTCTGTTCTCCGCTCAGCTTGAAACTACTGGCTTGCGTTCAGCTGAGCTGTGGAGTTAGTGACGGACTTGGGGATGAACAACGAAAACCTATATTTATATTGTGTGATCGACAAAGGTTTTAATGTACCTGTTTGCCTCGTTGTTTTATTATAGCATTTTTTGTTTTATTATGGTATTTTTAAATATGGATGTATGTTGAATCCTTGTCACCCTAATATTATTCTACTTGTAAGGTTTATTAATAACGATAATAATATTGTTCTGTTATCAAATAGTAGGTTGGATAATACTAGGATTCAGTGTGAGAACTTAATTACAGCTTGAATACAATTGAAAGAAAGCATCACAGTTTCAGAAGTGACAACAAGTTAACGCAGGAAAGATAATAGAAGTACCAGTAGTTATGAAGCATTAAGAGAAGAGCCGTGACATTTGGAGAAGCAAGGAATTTTAAATCATTGCCGTAGTAGTGGTAAAATTAGAATTGGTATATTATTTCCTTTCTTAGATATATCCTTCTATGATATGTGTTTACCAAAAGGCATAAAAAGCAAATCAATATAATGGCTGAGACATTTGTTACTTCCGGTGATCAAGGAAGATATTTACCATCTGAAGTACATCTTCAGGCCAAGAGTTGTATTCCAAAGTGTAAATCTTATTTTCCTTTGAAATATTCATGTAACTCTCACCCACGAAGGGACAAAAGATGTTCCACGTTGAAATGGAGATGAATAAAGAAGGAAGAGTTGTCTGATTCAAGAAGTTTGCCGTCATTCTCTATTGAATTCATCTGTCAATCTCTGGCGCTGTTTCAATCCTTAGATCAGCCATATTGCTTCCTTCAACGCAGATCTGTGTTGACGTCGCGACAGCTCACGAGTGCACCGATTGTCTGCTGCACCTCGCGCCGCTTCCATAACAATGGCAACCCGTCAAATGTCACCTTTTCAGTTCGCACAAGGAATACGTCCACCGACGAGTGGCTGTCGTCTTCGGAACAAGCCTGGCTCTGCTAAGGTTCTAATCATTATCTGATAGATGTGGCTATTGTGAGCTTTGGCAGTGATCCAATGAGAACCGATGGCATTATCGAATGCAAAGCAATTCACTCGTTTAGAATTATCGTTTATATAAGATCAATACTAAAAAGTATACATAGGGCGGTGTGTGTATAGCGAAAGTTATAGGTAGAGGTGGAAACAACTTAGCCCAAGTTCCACAGCAAATGTATTTATTAGCGACCGGTTTCAACTAATGATAGTTAACACCGGACTTAAACAGGAAAAGTGCCGGATAAAAGTTTTCCGGGAAAATGCCAGGAAAGTTTCATAAATATGATTTTAATTTGTGGAGCTCCACAAAGTTTCTGCCTAGTCAGAGAAATATGCGTACTGTCTTTCATTTTTTTCTTTTTAAGCTCGATATGAACGATATGTCTAAATCAGAGAATTATTTTGCTCTCCATTACATAAGTACAAATTTATGAGCGATTGGATCCTATCTCATTCGTATGCACCAGTTTTATAAGGAAATATTTCAAGTGATCTCCTATATAATTTGTATAATTTAAACAAGTGTAAATAGTTTAACTTAATACATTATTCAATTAAAATCCTAATCGATAACATTCGGTAACATTCGAGTATTGGATTAGCCGTGTTCATGATGCTGATTTCCAGTGATTTTATTCCTATTCATATTTCATTGTAAAGCAATTGTTTCGATTGTATTATATAATAAATCTATGGATATTTACTGTTTTATTTTTACCGACTGATTCCATATTTAAAATCGGGTCAACACTAATGTTTCGTATTTGAAGTGATTGCAAGGAGAAATCGCCCATAACGTTCCACCTAGAATTCTTTTGAATACGTTTTTTGACTCACGTGTAGTTTTAACTTGAGGTTTTCGCTGATTACCGAGAGACTGAACAATCGAGTATGCTAAATTAGTTTTAGTGATTAACTGATATGCAATTAATGCAAAATACTTACCACTAAACAATCGCGGACCCTCTTTCTAGCTGTGCTGCTGAGTTTGTTAAGCTGGCGAGAAACAATCTCTGACAATAAGAGGCGATTAAGAAGCAGGCCGTTTCAACTATTTTTATCTCCCGAAACCAATTTGAATCTTATTATTCACTCACAGAAATGTCGATCACGCTAAATGATACCTTGGCGCTCTTCGGAATCCCATCTCTTATTACATTCGTAATGGAAAGATTGCGAAAACCGTCGAAAGAGACTCACCACTGCCATAAAAAGTGCACTTGCTCTGAGCACTGTGGTAAACATTTCAAAGAGAGAATGTAATAAAGTTTTTGCTCCGACCCCTTAACCGTTTATTCTTTATGGAACGATATTCGTGTACGTACTTATACTGTTAACCATTCCTTCACCGCAGATTGCCATTAAATTATCTAAGGAAATACATTAACGGTGTGAAAAACTTTGGAAGGCTTCCAAATGTCTTTTAAATCCGATTTTTATAGTCGTTCTTTACCATTCATAGATGTATTTCAGAATTAACGATGCTGGAGATGACCTTCGCAGCCGATAAGGGGATTTATGGGAAATTCATTTATAAATCTTAACCCTCGATACCGTTTGCAGCTGCATAAATCGGCAAAATCCTTCTCACAACCTTACTTCGTACCTTGATCAGTCTGCGCTTACCTTGGAGGAAAACTGATCAATATTACTCCGGGTTCATGCATTACCACAATTCTTACCGTAAAGAAAACTTACTACACCTGACATTACTTTAATATACCAATATAGTTGGTTTTGCTACCAAGTACTGATGGATGGAATATTTTTCTTTTGGTAAAGGATAGAGAAAAATGTTTCTTTCACTTACATTTATCTCAGTTTTGTTCATGGCTGTATTAATATGAAAGTTACTGAGTTATGAGTAATGCTGAATAACGACATTGATTAAGGTCTCTCCTTTTCGGAAAAAACGAAAAAGGTTACTTTTAGAGCCATTGTGCTTAACTTATGTGGATGCCGCTATTATCTAGTGGCCGACCCCGGCGGCGGAATGGTCAACTTTCTAACACTGAGGTCTCAGGTTGGAATATCGGCTAACCTAGTTTTTCTGGGAAAGGACATGGATGTTTGTGTTCGTCCTTCGTTCGTATCCATCAAACATGGATGTTTGTTTCGTTCGTTCGTTTGTGTTTAGTACCTGTGACTGTCTGAATTATTAAAACGAATATAACTACAGGATTCTGTTTCTGTTAAATAAATAATGATAATTATCTAATTTGTTTGCTATAGATGATGTTGATGTTTGGTATAGACCAATTCTGTGGTTTTTCTTAAGTAAATTTCTCTGCTTACGAATTTTCGTGCATTAAGTCCAACAAGAATCAAAAGAATCGTGTGATCTTTTCTAGTGGACCTAACTTCTCGTTTTCACCTTCAATCTTTTCTGTTTTACTTTTCACACTATCTCGCATGGCAGATAAAACCGTCTGTGAATTATTTCCGTACACACATATAAAAGGATCTTTTGCTTCCTTTATTCCCTGCTGAAATTGGATTAGGTCAGTGCTTCCTGACCCCCGATCCGCGACACCCTGGGGTGTTGTAAACAAGCCCTTCATAAATACTTTAATCACCGAAATATTTTATCGTTCTATGGGATTTTGTTACGAAAATATTTAAATTGCACATTCTACATGATTCTACTCTTCTCTACCATGAAGCCAATTAGCATGCCGCGCACTTTTGAGCGAACGAGTAAGTGTGCCGTGGATTTGAAAACACTCGTACAATTGCTCGTAGAAAAAGAGTGAAACTGAAGGTCATCATCATCATCTTCCTTTCAAGGATTAGGCATTCTGCCTGTTCCGGCTTCACCAACGTAGTCTTGGTCGTCCTATGCTTCTTTTCCCAGATGGCTTATATTTTAAAATCTTTCTAGGAATCCTTTCTAGAGGCATGCGACTAACACGTTCTCTCCATCTTTCTTTATAATTTGTTGCTAACTCTGTCACTGGTTGTACTCTTAATTCTACTATAAATTCATCATTTTTATGTGGTCCAGACGTGTACATCCTTTCACAGATCTAAGAAATTTCATTTCTAATGTTTCTATCTGTCTATAGTCTTCTTTTCTAGGAATCCAAGCTTCTGATCCATATAGCAATGTAGGGACAGCCATTACTTTGTAAAAGTTTATTTGTGTTTCTTTGGCAGTTTTTCTTTTCAGAGTTCTCCTTGTGGTCCCACACATTCTTTGGTAGTTGGTTATCTTATTTAAAATATCTTTATCTTCTTCATAGGTGATATTGCATTCTAATAATTAAAGTGCGAAACCTGTTCTGTTATATTATTATCAATCATTATTTTTGTGCGTATTGGGAACTTTCCTAGAAAGGCCATTGTCTTGATTTTTTGTACAGAAATTTTCAAGTTGTAATCTTTAGATAACAGATTTAGTTTGTGGACTGCCAATTGTAAGTTATCTTCACTTTCTTGAATTATGACTTGATCATCATCAAACAGCATTGAACTTAAAAATTGATTTTCTCCTATTTGTATTCCTTTTGGTGTAACTTTTCTCCATTCTCGCAAACAATCATCTATGTATAAGTTAAATAATGTAGGCGCGACAGAGGACACCTTTGCCTAACACCTTGATTGATTATGATTTCCTGTGTTGCGTTTTTGCCAATACCAGTATCAATTACTATTTTTGTATTTAAATAGAAAGATTGAATAGTTTTAATTAAATGAGTTGGATATCCCCGCTTTTCCATTATGGACCAAAGTTTGTCTCGGTGAATGNATTGGTTATGATTTCCTGTGTTGCGTTTTTGCCAAAACCAGTATCAATTACTATCTTTGTATTTAAATAGAAAGATTGAATAGTTTTAATTAAATGAGTTGGATATCCCCGCTTTTCCATTATGGACCAAAGTTTGTCTCGATGAATGCTATCAAATGCCTTTTGATAATCTATAAAGGCTATGTGTGTCTCCAGATTAAACTCTATTCGCTTCTGTATTATCAGTTTCAAACTAAAAACATCGTCCATACATGAACGTCCTTTGCAGAATCCTGCTTGTTCTTCAAGGAACAAAACTTCTGAAATACTTTGGAGTCGTTAATTGATGATTTTACTGTATATTTTGTAGGCTGCGTTTAATAGGCTAATAACTTTATAATTTTCTGGGTTATTTCGTTCATCTTTTTTAAAAATGGGAATTACTTTTGCAATGTTCCATTCGTCTGGAATTTCGAGGCATGTCCAGCACATACTATAGAGATGTAGCAATCGCGAATGAAAAATAGGGGGAGCATACTTAATTAATTCCGAATTAATACCATCTAGTCCAGGTGATTTTCTGTTTTTTGTTTCATTTAAAACGATTTGTAATTCTGTCATATTGATGGGATCTAAACCAGATGTATCTGTTTTTTCAAATACAGCTTGTTTGTGTGGGTTGTACCAGAGCTGTTGGTAGTGTTTGATCCAATCCTCTTTAGATATCATATTTATCCTTGCGATATCTCTTTCTGTTTTGTTCAGATGTTTTAACATTTTATAAGCAAATTCTTGTCTGCCATAGACATCGTTTTCTATATTACTTATGAATGTATCCCACGCTGTCATTTGCGCTTGCCTTACGATTGATTTCGTTCTGTTTCTAATTATATAGTAAGTTTGTCTTGCTTCTTCCGATTTCTTTTGTAGGTATCCCTTATATGCTCTGTCTTTCTGTTCAATGGCTTCTTTTATTTCTTAATTCCAGATTCTTAAACCTCTTTTTCGTTTGTTTTTTGTTCTCATGCCCATTACTTCATTTCCGATTTGATTTGTGGCATATGCAATATGTTTCCATTCTTCATTAATATTAGCACTTGAAGGCATTCTTTGGAGTAGTTGTGTTAGTCTCTTTTGATATAAGTTTCGGATACTTTCTTCTTGTAATAAATGTACCTTGTAGACTTTGTCTTCCTTTTGGCATTCTTGAAGTTTGGGTAAACTGACGGTAATCTTACTAATTGTAGATTTCAAACATAGTCCTGTCCATTTCTGTTTAAATCTGAAAGAGGATTCCACAAAATGCCATTGAAAACGGGTTTTTTTCTATTTTAACAGACACAAATGCTCCTTAATAAGGATGTTAATCTCTCTGGCGGCGGAAAGTACAAACTAAACCTTTTACGGCGCATCAGCAAATTACACAGGACTGTGTGAGTTTGCCTTCACACATATCCTCGTACTCTATTCGTTCTTATCCATGTATTTATTTTACTTTCTCTCGGCCACTTTCTATATTCACATTGCATATTCCTGTACTCATAAATTCATATCTACCTAAATAAGCTCAAGATTAATATATTTAATTCAAATTGTCGCTCATATAATTTAAATGGAATAATTTCCAAGATATCCTTTTAGAGAATTTTCTAATTTCCGTTTCTCAATTATGGGGGAATTGAGGTTTTAAAATTTAATGGCGTAATGACTGTGAAGTTAAGATTAGGTATTTCATAAACATTACTAAAAACGATTAGGTATTTAGATTAGGTATTTCATAAACATTACTAAAAACGTAGGTTTTCTGTTCTTGATGTTATTCTTTATCTTGCCAAAGACAGCAACTTTGTAAACATTCTTAAATGTTATGTATTTCCCTTTGTTTTCTAAGATAAGATTACATTTTTAAATTTATAGTTTTAATCATGAACGTGCCTTCATAATAATAATTATATCGCCTTTATTTGACGATCTTTTAGCCTAGAAAGGCCACTTTAACAATTTTTTATGCACTTTATCGAAGTATTCCCTTATTTAACTACAAATTATCTAAATATGTTTATTCTCTGAAAATATCTATACGAGTAATGTTCATTATATATTGCTGGATAATTTTTATATAGACACTCCTTGAGCCGTGCTGAGCGTGTGTTTAATATTTATTAGCGAATGAAACAACCTCAGCTCCCTTCACCATCTAATGTAAGTACTAAAAGATTGTAAAGTAACCATACGCAACTATTGAACAAAATTCAGACAAGAAATTCTTATCTTACATTTAGTTCATAAGGGGGAAAATAGATAATGAAGAATATACTGGGTAGCGAAGGTTATAGTTACTTATGTGATCAGGTTGATAAGAAAGTTTTCCATGAGAATTGTGGATATCTTACTGAAGATACATTCGAAGATCTACATTCTTTCTGTTTTAATGTAGTGGAGCCAGCCAATGCTTTTTTATTTTGGAATAGTACACTGATATTTTTAATTATTTGACTGGAATGTCATGAGTTGCATTTCTGCGTTCGTTATACGATATTGCACGCAATTTTGCTCACAGTTTTTCTCGATGCCCACGAAAAACTATGATATTTCTCTACTATCATTGCCTTCAGATTTGTATGAAATATTAATTTGGGAAAATTCTTGGCGAATAAAATCTCTCTTACGAATTACGTCAACTTTTATTTGTAGTTATTTTTCCCCAAGTTATACTTTCCACGTGAATCAATCACATTTTCACCCCCTCGTCTTTGACGCGTATGCTATTTTACATCTCTCTTCTCTACGTGGATAATTTACGTGGTCGGTCTCTTTCCTCTGTTCTGAAAAATCACGGAAACTTTACATCACGGATCACTACATTGACCTAAATATTTCTTCCTATTTATCTTCATGATTTTTCTTTTTGTTATTGCTGCCAACTATCCTTATTATTTTATGTATTTGATGCATCACATCACTCGTTCATCATCCGAAGCTCTAGCATAGACATCTATACGCTTATTTCACAACGATTCATTCTTAGTCCACCAACTTCTATTGTAATCTCTTCTACATCTCTTTATACATGCATCAAATTGTACACAGTCTTAGAGTCATCCTCAATAATTCTTTTCTATCTACTCCTTTATAATCCTCTATTTCTCAATTTCTATATTGAGCGCAAAATTCTCAGTTTGTACTATTCTTCCATAAGAAATGGTCACATTATAATCATTTCATTATATATATTTCATTATAATCACACCATGTCATTCTGGGAAGATATACAGTGATTGACGAACATCACGTAGTAATTGTAACAGCAGAAATCGGTTGCAGTAAATTACATTCATTTTGACAAATTTTGTGGTAAAAGTTTTATTTTCTGAACCTCTTTAATGGTATTTGTGGTTGACAAATAAATTACCATGGTAAGACATACATGATTGCGATAGCCATCGTAATAATATGTTCATTTAGAAACGCTCACATCTTTCGCCAATACGTATAGCCCTTTTCGTGCAGATATCTATTATTCCTCAATATGTATATCATTTTCAGTAGGAATAATCTATTTTTCACGTTTCTTGAGAAGAAGTATTGATATACAATGCCAAAATTCACCTATTATTAGCCAATTAATAATTAACATTGCAACAATTTCTTTCTTACATCAAAAATCGGTGAATGTAAATTACATTCATTAATGTTACATTTCAAATCAGAGTTTAGCTCCCCTGCGACCCGCCGAAAAGAGGCTTGCCAGAGTACTTACGTAAAGATGTAGATATGACCACATCAAAACCGGTAAGGTTTGTTTTCTTTTTCTTGTAGACTAAGTCTTGTTATGTATCTTAATATTTAATAAATTATGGACATGTTCCACTAAATTTCGACATGTTTCGTTATACCAATGACTAATGAGACAGCGATATTTTATTGAAGTTTGTTATAATAAGTTTTGATAATTTGGTGAAAGACAATCTGCGAAGACTTTTGATGAAAGCGGATTATCAATTTACCTTCCTTGACCTTTGCTATCTACTGTAAGTTAAATGTTAGACAGGACTCCGAAATCTCAATTTTTCTAGAAAAAGTCGACACGTTTACATAAATGTCAACCTACCTTAAAGGAAAAAAATGATCAACCAAGTGCCCAGTCTCACCTTCCCACACTAGAGCCGCCGTTCTTTCATTATGTCTTATTTTCCTCTTCTCCCTTACAATTTCACGTACTTGCACAGCACCGGGAGATGAGGCAAGATATTAAGTTGTGACTTAACATTTGACGGACGCCCACTCGCTGCCTCTTCAAGTGTATTCGCGCATCACAATGTGGAATGTGCGTGCACCTGTGTGCACGAAAGAGGCGCTCGACAACATTTCGGAATGCTCTGCCGAGATCACATGTCTCCTTTCCAATCTTCTCAGGCATTCCGGAAGGCCGCGTACGTGGGGGAAATCCTCTCAGGGAACGTGGCACGCAATTTAAGCGGATCAAGAAACAATTTATAATAATTTCAAAGTTGGTATATTTCACTTTATTGCGCAATTATCGTCCGGGAGAGGCATTTTTAGCGGTCGGCGAAACCTTTGAGGAAACAAATGGTATGAAGAAAGTAATGGAGTTGGACTGTAAATCTCAATGAGATACGTGAGCTGGTTTTCATAAACATACCCGCGGAGCGTTTAATAAATTTCTCTTTCATCTCTTGATTCCGAAAACGTCTTAATAAATCTCTTGTGCATAAAAGGACGTTACCTTCCGAGTATTAGGTTTTATTAGCTCGACGAAATCCTGGAAATAAATTTATGTATGTTGCAGTTATGCTTTTAAATATACCTTGATGGTTTCAAGTTATTATAAACTTATACTAACTTACACTATTCGCTCGTATCGGATATCATATACTACCCAATTTTCTCATAACTTGTCATAATATTGGGCTAAAGGACTGAGATTTTGTTAGAGAACTGTTCTGAGGTAAATAGTTTCATGAAAATCCCCAAATTTTAATGCCCACGGCAAAATAGAAGAAAATTACATCGGGTTTAGCAAATGTGCTTTGAATTATGTTAATTTATGAATTCAAAGTATTCATGGTGACAAATGCAAGTCGAAACAGACGCGTTTACAATGTCGGAAAGGAGGGTAGCTATATTTTCAGAAAACTACTTATGCTATCATTTATTACTGTTTACCATTTAAAAATAAATTATTGAAAACAAAATTGGACTTTTGAAACAAATTATAGAGACTTGAAATTTACTATAACTATCTTCCTTCTTCCTGCATATATTACTTATAAATGTAGAATGAGTTGTTCTTAAATATCGTTATTTCCTCTCATTTTCAAGTAAATAGTGTTTTAAACAGCACCGTAAATTAGAAATAAAACAATATAAAATTAATAAATGCATCGTTAAAATTTACTCATTAATGACGAAATCTGGTTTGATTTCTGGTTCCGTTACACTTTCCATCGCAGTGTATATTCGGGATATCCATGATTCCATGAAATCGCAAATTCTTCTGCCAAAGATCTAGTCTAGTTACCGGTTACCTAATCCGATGCATCGTTAGTTAACGTCGAAGTTAGGTTTTGAGAGTTGCGCTTTAATCTAAACAGTCGTGCAATCAACGCCCTGATTTTCTTAAAATTTGACATTGAAATATTTCAATTCACAATTCTATATCTTTAGATGGTTTAAGTTGTGTTAATTCGGTTCCTTGAAAAGATTTATCCTGGAAAAAATATAAAATCAACTCTCCAGTAGATCTTACATAAATATTTTATTAATTATCTTGGCTTATTTCACCATTTTTACTCAATGGGAGAGTAGACTCAATTAATAATATCTAATTTAAAGATATAACAGTTTCAGTTTATAACACTTTAAAACATTGAGATTATTCGTATAATTAATCAGGCTGGTGTAAAATAAATCTTTTTTGTAATTTCGTATTTCTGGCGAAGTAGATGCAGAAAGCAGAAAACTCGCTGATAAAGTCATCTTCGAATGCGGTCACGTTTGCCTTCGTTGGAAAATTCTGTGTGGCTATAAATAAGAAGAGTAATTGTTCACAAGCCTCTCCAGTTTTGCACCGAAAGGAAGCCTCAGTATTCCGTAGATTTTGTCGCTAAAATAAAACAATCGCAATAACAAAGTTCTTTTCTTCCGGAAGACTTCTAAACGCAAAGAGTTACTTCATATTACTCTGCCCATAAGTGTAGCCTCCCATTTATTGTTAGGAGAATACGGCCCGGTATTGTAATGTATACTTAAAATGAACCTTGACTAATGCTCACTTAAGGGTGCGATATTATAATGTGTTATGCGAAGAGTTACAAAGAGTTATGGTGAAGATTGCAGTTAATCTCCTATGCATATGATGGATTATTATTGGGATAAAATGTAATTTTCACTTTAATTCTAACAAAACCTATGTAATACCTGGTCTAGAGAAACTTTACATAAGTTAAGATCCATTTCAAATATACTTCATAATACAAGGCCTATGAGTAACAGTTACGGAACGAGTGTTCACTCTTTTTCGTCTTCCTCAAAATGCTCTCGACAATCCCTTCCACTGTTCTCTTCCTCATAGCTCACTTCTCTAATCTTCGCCGCCCAAAACAATCAAAGATTGGACCGCTTTTTTGCGATCATAATACCTGAGCACACTCAGTGGTACACAGTCTTGTACATACATAAGACGAGCATGGAAAGGTAAAAAGCAAGAAAATGCGTCGTCCTTTTGGCAGATATACCGCTCTCTTCAAACTGAGCATAATTTCTTTTTTCAACTTCTCTTACGAGTAAAATCGGCGTTGCTTTATTCTTTCTTCTACATGCTATGAATTAATTAATTTTCCGGATTATATATATCAGATTTCCAATGACTCTCCAATAATGATTTATTGCGCAGCAAATTAAGCAGATATTGAGATCGAGTGATAACAACGATGTGTCTGAATTGACGAATTTGACGGGCATCGCTTAGGGGTTCAACATAACTGCAAATACACTCATGGCAAAATTTTCCTCACTCGCAAACGGAATGCATAGGGAGACCGCAGAAAGCCATGCGTTATGACAAACAGTCTTTTGAGCTCGTGTCTTGAGCGTCGCGTCATTATTTATCTATCCCCTTCGTAACGAATCTTGCCAATGTGTTAAACGTGGTAAAATATTCTGTACATAAAACATAAATATTTACAATCCTCAAATAATGCTTTGTATCCCTCCTTTCATTTAGAATTGATAGTGGCTTATACTTCAAATGCCTTATACGGGTATTTTTCGTACTTGCACCCATACTTTTCTATACTCATTGTTATTTCTTGATTACTTATCTATCCACTTCTTTGGATAAATTTATTAATTATGTACTGGTTAACGTGAATTTCATATATTTCCGAAGAAGATTAATATCCTATTTAGAGAAAACTAATAAATAATAAAGATTTTTCTCTAAATCTACATACACATATGTATCCCTAAAGCATTTCGACGTATGGCAGGGGGTGCAAGCACTAGGACTCTACTTCCTCGACCGATTTCTTTCGTGTATTGTTAGCGGACTTTATTTCACAGATTTAAAACTTCAAAATTATTTAATGTTTATGGATTCAATAGGAAAACAGGACAATTAAAAGTAGCTGTGCTAGTTGGCGCAAAAGGTTAGAGTGCTTCTTTCCAAAAAAACAAGATGTGTTTTCTAAGATGTATATTCTCTAAACGAACTGAAAATCTTACAGGGGTTATGTGATAATGATCCCTATTTCAGCTGAGAATTTTTCTCTTTTAATGCGCATATTTTCATCTATTTAATTCCTAGATATAGTTTCATGCTTCCTACAGTTTTTCTTCGTAGATCATTTCCTTCCAATATCTTCGGCGGTGGGTGACTCGCAGAATGTTGAGATAAACCACGCATTGTGGTCCTGAGGATCAGAGGCTGTTAAGACACAATCATAAAAAGAATACACTTGCACATTTAACTGTTATGTATTTTGAATTTAATAGTTTTTGCACTTTCCATATTAGTTTGGTAGTTATGTCCACGAAACTATTGACTCAAGATTTTTCATATTTTATGTTTACCGGTTATATCCCTGATGGAATATCTCATCGGTTTGGTTTGTCATTTCTTAAATGGTATTTTCGATGGATTTTTTTATTTCGAATTGAAAACTGAAAGGGTTCAAGGACTTTGGTCTACAAATGATATAGCAAAAGGTTTAGGTCCGGTTTAGGTCACGCAAGCGAGTCACGCCTTGGATAGGAAAATGAAAGCGTCCTTGCGGAATATACCTGGCGAACGCTGAACGCAAACACGTTATTATAACTTAATCAGAA
Source organism: Ladona fulva (assembly GCA_000376725.2). Lineage (NCBI taxonomy): Eukaryota > Metazoa > Arthropoda > Insecta > Odonata > Libellulidae > Ladona > Ladona fulva. Next base: position 988,256 of record KZ308448.1, read on the forward strand.
ATGCTCTTCGTATATTACAGAGTAAGTAATCAAACAAGAAAATTAGACTGTCTAGAGGTTAGATATAGCGAAGGTCTACATTATACTCTTGGTAATATTAAACCAAATAGGAGACCATGTATCCGAAGTTATTGAAGTTGCGGGCGTTTTTATCCTTACGCAATTTATGATTATATAAAAATGAAAATGTTAAAATATATTCCGTAGCATTAGCGGAAGTATGAAAAGTATCCAGTTTCAACCCTAGATTTTGCGTCAAATCAGTCGTACAGTCGTACAGTTGTTGTTAGCTTAGCAATGTATGTATGTATAATGTATGTACTTAGCATTTTCTTATTACTAGAACATTTAGTTTAACAACTTCGAATAAATTACACTCATTCATCAGAATCTATCTATTAAGCTTCCATCAAGTAAATTTGAGTTCAGATTCTGTTCTAGCCGTGCACGCAAACTCAATGTATGTGAGAGAGCGGTCCTAGGAGTCCGGAACATGATAACAGCTTGGCAGCAGCTATTATAACCGCTAAGTAAAATGAGAATTGTCAAATATGGATTTCAACAACTATAGTACTATCTTCAAGTAAAGGTAAACTAGCACACTCCTCATTTTCCATTGTAAGTCTCACTCCCTTTCTAATCAGGCATCGGGCTAGGTATAGGCAGATTACCATCTTCAGTGGTTGAAGAGAACAGAATCTCGAGGATTACCTTCAACCACCTAAGAGAGCACAGCGGAGTGTAATATTTTACTCGTAAATTCCGTCACGATGCCATTTCGTGTAATTACACCTGCCACCCATAATGAAGAAAATGCTAAAGGAATAACAAGTGTGAAAAATAGCGACACGACTGGGACTCGAATCCAGGTCTCCCACTTTCCGGGCAAAGCGATTCACTAAGTATAGTCAGCCCAAATAGATTCAAATTCTGAATTTGTATGATGACTTTTTTTGCGTTAATCTTACAATGCTTATGTCTCTATTCTTCCATAATCATGTAGGTAAGGAGTCTAGCAACGCGCATCACATATCACATAACGCATTCGGTGATGTTGATGAATGTGCTGGGAGTAGTAGAGAGAGATGTTTAAATGTCGCCTGAAGGAGAGAAAGAATGAGGGATGGGGAAGACGGGAACTTAAAGAAGGATTTGGGAGGGGTGGAGTGATGGTGGATGAAGGAGGAAATGGAAATGAGCTGGGGTCGAGCGTATCCAATCGGTCAAGGTGGTGGTGGAGAAGGAAGGAGTTAAGAAAGCTGGAAGAGTCGTACGGGAATAGCAGCATATAGCGGAAGATAAACTTAAACAAGCGGTATGTCAGGGCACTGGAAATGAACGATTATAATCCCGCATTCTCGGAATTCTGGGCTACAGTATGATCCTCTCTCTAGGGATGCACGATCCATAGTTATGAACTGAAATAGCGCGATGAAGATTGCGTGAATGATCTTTATGATGGACATCACTTTTCTTGAAGATCATTCATAATCTAAAGGCGGTGCGACCATCCTTCCCTCATTTTAGCTGCTATTTTAATTCTGCTGTAATTGGAATATTCAATTCTTGTTCCTACGCCCTCGGAATACCTCTTTCTTAGTTTACCCCTTCCTTTCTTTCCCAGGATCTTGCCTTCAAAAATGTTGGCTTGAACACTGTATAAGGCACCGTGCCTTATAAATCGTTCTATAAATTTATTTTTTTCCATTTCATTTGATAATTTTATTTCCTTATCGACTTCCTTTCTAATCTATACATTTAACCTCTTTTCTGCCCATTTTGTTCTTTTTATCTCTCTCCAAATGCAAAATTCTTCAGCTTCGATCAAGTTTTTTTTTTTTCCTTTCTCCTCAGTGTCCAATTTTGACATCCATAATTTTTAATGCTCCGTGATATGATATCGCAAAGGCTTTTATTAATATATTTCCTTAAGCTATGTCCATGTGTTTACTTGTTTATAGAGATTTGGTTTCCATAAATGCTTTTTTAGCCTCGGCTATTCTTCTTTTACATGAACTGAGCTCCACAGCTGATTTCTAGAGATACACTAGCGTATTTTGGAAAAATATCTCATTCTTCTGTCATTTCATTGAAACTAGTGAAAGATTACAGAACAAACCTCCAACTGAATTTTTTAAACTTTTAATAAAAGTCTGTTTTTGAGTATATTATTACTGACAAAAGTACATTTCTTTCGATTAAGTTTTTTTGGAATTCGCAATTGATCGCCATTGTTTAACTATACTTCTATACAACAGTTATTAATGTAAGCAAGTGCCTTTTTCTATCTTTTACCAACTGAATTTGCCATTCCGCAGTTTACCTATAGAGAAGTGAAATCCTATTCATTATTCCATTCATCTTTAACATCAACGAGTAAAATGTAACATTATTCTACTCTATCAGATTAAGTGGAATTATTCGTGGTTTTTTCTTGTTTTCATCTTCCTCAAAGTCGCGCCTCATTTCAATAATTTCATTAATTTCTGTCCATCAATCTCTATCTCTATCTAGTTTTTCCTTGTCGGTAAAAACGTATATTTTCATGTGAGTAGTATGTAATAAATAGCATTTGGTTGGGTTTAGCAGAATGAAATTATAACAGAGCGAAAACTGTCACAGAAGCGCTTTAGTGAAGGCAATGAAAGTGTTTAATTGATTTTTTTTTAAGTGAAACGTTTTCTTGTAACCGAAGTCGTGGTTCAAATCGCCCGCAGCTCCTCTGCGCTCCGTGGGATTGTCGCAGCCTCCGTATCACTTTCAATTCCCTATCTTTTCTCGCCGTTTTCCGAAACACTTCGCCTGTTTTGTGAGCTAAAAAGACTCACCTTTGCTAGACCTAGATCCGACTCTGTCCGATTCGGGGGCATCGCGGGACGATTGCGTTCGAAAAGGGCAAAGGGATTTAATTAATGCGGGAACAAAGGCGAGAGGCAGAGGGGGGTTGGGTACGTTCGCGGAGAGGAATGTGACTCGCAAAGGGGAAGAGGTGGGCGTGGTCGGCGCAGGCGCAGTGGCCAATGGGTGTCCCCGCCCCCTCCCACACACATCTAACCGCGCCTCCTCTTCCCCTCTCTTTTCTCCTCTTAACCTAGTAACTCCTTTCCGCCATTCCAACACTAACCTCATTCTGTCTTTCTCATCTTTAATGAACATCTTCACTTAGTCTCACCAATAAGTTATCAGCAGATGAGAACGTATTCTTTCTTCTCTGTTTCTTGGGTAATACTGGTCCATTGCGTCCATTCGGAACAACTTCGTATGGGCGGACCGTCTTACCTTCGAGGTCTCCGCTGAGACGGATCATAAAGTAAACATTTGAGGAATGATATAGATGGTGAATGGCTATCGTAGCCAGTTCAATCAAGACACTTGCGACATCGCCACATTTCTCTCTCGACTTGTTCCCAATTTTCATCATTCTCAGTCAATAATTAAATACATTTGATGCAATGATGAAGGTTAAGGTGACTTTTCACGCAAAGGCGTGCACTTATGAACAGTAGAATAAACATTATAAATAATGGTAAGAAATATACTGAGTTATTATGATCTTACGACGGAATTTTTTGCGCTTAGGAGGACCCTTTTAGCCTAGAAAGGCCACTTTAACAATTTTTTATGCACTTTATCGAAGTATTCCCTTATTTAACTACAAATTATCTAAATATGTTTATTCTCTGAAAATATCTATACGAGTAATGTTCATTATATATTGCTGGATAATTTTTATATAGACACTCCTTGAGCCGTGCTGAGCGTGTGTTTAATATTTATTAGCGAATGAAACAACCTCAGCTCCCTTCACCATCTAATGTAAGTACTAAAAGATTGTAAAGTAACCATACGCAACTATTGAACAAAATTCAGACAAGAAATTCTTATCTTACATTTAGTTCATAAGGGGGAAAATAGATAATGAAGAATATACTGGGTAGCGAAGGTTATAGTTACTTATGTGATCAGGTTGATAAGAAAGTTTTCCATGAGAATTGTGGATATCTTACTGAAGATACATTCGAAGATCTACATTCTTTCTGTTTTAATGTAGTGGAGCCAGCCAATGCTTTTTTATTTTGGAATAGTACACTGATATTTTTAATTATTTGACTGGAATGTCATGAGTTGCATTTCTGCGTTCGTTATACGATATTGCACGCAATTTTGCTCACAGTTTTTCTCGATGCCCACGAAAAACTATGATATTTCTCTACTATCATTGCCTTCAGATTTGTATGAAATATTAATTTGGGAAAATTCTTGGCGAATAAAATCTCTCTTACGAATTACGTCAACTTTTATTTGTAGTTATTTTTCCCCAAGTTATACTTTCCACGTGAATCAATCACATTTTCACCCCCTCGTCTTTGACGCGTATGCTATTTTACATCTCTCTTCTCTACGTGGATAATTTACGTGGTCGGTCTCTTTCCTCTGTTCTGAAAAATCACGGAAACTTTACATCACGGATCACTACATTGACCTAAATATTTCTTCCTATTTATCTTCATGATTTTTCTTTTTGTTATTGCTGCCAACTATCCTTATTATTTTATGTATTTGATGCATCACATCACTCGTTCATCATCCGAAGCTCTAGCATAGACATCTATACGCTTATTTCACAACGATTCATTCTTAGTCCACCAACTTCTATTGTAATCTCTTCTACATCTCTTTATACATGCATCAAATTGTACACAGTCTTAGAGTCATCCTCAATAATTCTTTTCTATCTACTCCTTTATAATCCTCTATTTCTCAATTTCTATATTGAGCGCAAAATTCTCAGTTTGTACTATTCTTCCATAAGAAATGGTCACATTATAATCATTTCATTATATATATTTCATTATAATCACACCATGTCATTCTGGGAAGATATACAGTGATTGACGAACATCACGTAGTAATTGTAACAGCAGAAATCGGTTGCAGTAAATTACATTCATTTTGACAAATTTTGTGGTAAAAGTTTTATTTTCTGAACCTCTTTAATGGTATTTGTGGTTGACAAATAAATTACCATGGTAAGACATACATGATTGCGATAGCCATCGTAATAATATGTTCATTTAGAAACGCTCACATCTTTCGCCAATACGTATAGCCCTTTTCGTGCAGATATCTATTATTCCTCAATATGTATATCATTTTCAGTAGGAATAATCTATTTTTCACGTTTCTTGAGAAGAAGTATTGATATACAATGCCAAAATTCACCTATTATTAGCCAATTAATAATTAACATTGCAACAATTTCTTTCTTACATCAAAAATCGGTGAATGTAAATTACATTCATTAATGTTACATTTCAAATCAGAGTTTAGCTCCCCTGCGACCCGCCGAAAAGAGGCTTGCCAGAGTACTTACGTAAAGATGTAGATATGACCACATCAAAACCGGTAAGGTTTGTTTTCTTTTTCTTGTAGACTAAGTCTTGTTATGTATCTTAATATTTAATAAATTATGGACATGTTCCACTAAATTTCGACATGTTTCGTTATACCAATGACTAATGAGACAGCGATATTTTATTGAAGTTTGTTATAATAAGTTTTGATAATTTGGTGAAAGACAATCTGCGAAGACTTTTGATGAAAGCGGATTATCAATTTACCTTCCTTGACCTTTGCTATCTACTGTAAGTTAAATGTTAGACAGGACTCCGAAATCTCAATTTTTCTAGAAAAAGTCGACACGTTTACATAAATGTCAACCTACCTTAAAGGAAAAAAATGATCAACCAAGTGCCCAGTCTCACCTTCCCACACTAGAGCCGCCGTTCTTTCATTATGTCTTATTTTCCTCTTCTCCCTTACAATTTCACGTACTTGCACAGCACCGGGAGATGAGGCAAGATATTAAGTTGTGACTTAACATTTGACGGACGCCCACTCGCTGCCTCTTCAAGTGTATTCGCGCATCACAATGTGGAATGTGCGTGCACCTGTGTGCACGAAAGAGGCGCTCGACAACATTTCGGAATGCTCTGCCGAGATCACATGTCTCCTTTCCAATCTTCTCAGGCATTCCGGAAGGCCGCGTACGTGGGGGAAATCCTCTCAGGGAACGTGGCACGCAATTTAAGCGGATCAAGAAACAATTTATAATAATTTCAAAGTTGGTATATTTCACTTTATTGCGCAATTATCGTCCGGGAGAGGCATTTTTAGCGGTCGGCGAAACCTTTGAGGAAACAAATGGTATGAAGAAAGTAATGGAGTTGGACTGTAAATCTCAATGAGATACGTGAGCTGGTTTTCATAAACATACCCGCGGAGCGTTTAATAAATTTCTCTTTCATCTCTTGATTCCGAAAACGTCTTAATAAATCTCTTGTGCATAAAAGGACGTTACCTTCCGAGTATTAGGTTTTATTAGCTCGACGAAATCCTGGAAATAAATTTATGTATGTTGCAGTTATGCTTTTAAATATACCTTGATGGTTTCAAGTTATTATAAACTTATACTAACTTACACTATTCGCTCGTATCGGATATCATATACTACCCAATTTTCTCATAACTTGTCATAATATTGGGCTAAAGGACTGAGATTTTGTTAGAGAACTGTTCTGAGGTAAATAGTTTCATGAAAATCCCCAAATTTTAATGCCCACGGCAAAATAGAAGAAAATTACATCGGGTTTAGCAAATGTGCTTTGAATTATGTTAATTTATGAATTCAAAGTATTCATGGTGACAAATGCAAGTCGAAACAGACGCGTTTACAATGTCGGAAAGGAGGGTAGCTATATTTTCAGAAAACTACTTATGCTATCATTTATTACTGTTTACCATTTAAAAATAAATTATTGAAAACAAAATTGGACTTTTGAAACAAATTATAGAGACTTGAAATTTACTATAACTATCTTCCTTCTTCCTGCATATATTACTTATAAATGTAGAATGAGTTGTTCTTAAATATCGTTATTTCCTCTCATTTTCAAGTAAATAGTGTTTTAAACAGCACCGTAAATTAGAAATAAAACAATATAAAATTAATAAATGCATCGTTAAAATTTACTCATTAATGACGAAATCTGGTTTGATTTCTGGTTCCGTTACACTTTCCATCGCAGTGTATATTCGGGATATCCATGATTCCATGAAATCGCAAATTCTTCTGCCAAAGATCTAGTCTAGTTACCGGTTACCTAATCCGATGCATCGTTAGTTAACGTCGAAGTTAGGTTTTGAGAGTTGCGCTTTAATCTAAACAGTCGTGCAATCAACGCCCTGATTTTCTTAAAATTTGACATTGAAATATTTCAATTCACAATTCTATATCTTTAGATGGTTTAAGTTGTGTTAATTCGGTTCCTTGAAAAGATTTATCCTGGAAAAAATATAAAATCAACTCTCCAGTAGATCTTACATAAATATTTTATTAATTATCTTGGCTTATTTCACCATTTTTACTCAATGGGAGAGTAGACTCAATTAATAATATCTAATTTAAAGATATAACAGTTTCAGTTTATAACACTTTAAAAAATTGAGATTATTCGTATAATTAATCAGGCTGGTGTAAAATAAATCTTTTTTGTAATTTCGTATTTCTGGCGAAGTAGATGCAGAAAGCAGAAAACTCGCTGATAAAGTCATCTTCGAATGCGGTCACGTTTGCCTTCGTTGGAAAATTCTGTGTGGCTATAAATAAGAAGAGTAATTGTTCACAAGCCTCTCCAGTTTTGCACCGAAAGGAAGCCTCAGTATTCCGTAGATTTTGTCGCTAAAATAAAACAATCGCAATAACAAAGTTCTTTTCTTCCGGAAGACTTCTAAACGCAAAGAGTTACTTCATATTACTCTGCCCATAAGTGTAGCCTCCCATTTATTGTTAGGAGAATACGGCCCGGTATTGTAATGTATACTTAAAATGAACCTTGACTAATGCTCACTTAAGGGTGCGATATTATAATGTGTTATGCGAAGAGTTACAAAGAGTTATGGTGAAGATTGCAGTTAATCTCCTATGCATATGATGGATTATTATTGGGATAAAATGTAATTTTCACTTTAATTCTAACAAAACCTATGTAATACCTGGTCTAGAGAAACTTTACATAAGTTAAGATCCATTTCAAATATACTTCATAATACAAGGCCTATGAGTAACAGTTACGGAACGAGTGTTCACTCTTTTTCGTCTTCCTCAAAATGCTCTCGACAATCCCTTCCACTGTTCTCTTCCTCATAGCTCACTTCTCTAATCTTCGCCGCCCAAAACAATCAAAGATTGGACCGCTTTTTTGCGATCATAATACCTGAGCACACTCAGTGGTACACAGTCTTGTACATACATAAGACGAGCATGGAAAGGTAAAAAGCAAGAAAATGCGTCGTCCTTTTGGCAGATATACCGCTCTCTTCAAACTGAGCATAATTTCTTTTTTCAACTTCTCTTACGAGTAAAATCGGCGTTGCTTTATTCTTTCTTCTACATGCTATGAATTAATTAATTTTCCGGATTATATATATCAGATTTCCAATGACTCTCCAATAATGATTTATTGCGCAGCAAATTAAGCAGATATTGAGATCGAGTGATAACAACGATGTGTCTGAATTGACGAATTTGACGGGCATCGCTTAGGGGTTCAACATAACTGCAAATACACTCATGGCAAAATTTTCCTCACTCGCAAACGGAATGCATAGGGAGACCGCAGAAAGCCATGCGTTATGACAAACAGTCTTTTGAGCTCGTGTCTTGAGCGTCGCGTCATTATTTATCTATCCCCTTCGTAACGAATCTTGCCAATGTGTTAAACGTGGTAAAATATTCTGTACATAAAACATAAATATTTACAATCCTCAAATAATGCTTTGTATCCCTCCTTTCATTTAGAATTGATAGTGGCTTATACTTCAAATGCCTTATACGGGTATTTTTCGTACTTGCACCCATACTTTTCTATACTCATTGTTATTTCTTGATTACTTATCTATCCACTTCTTTGGATAAATTTATTAATTATGTACTGGTTAACGTGAATTTCATATATTTCCGAAGAAGATTAATATCCTATTTAGAGAAAACTAATAAATAATAAAGATTTTTCTCTAAATCTACATACACATATGTATCCCTAAAGCATTTCGACGTATGGCAGGGGGTGCAAGCACTAGGACTCTACTTCCTCGATCGATTTCTTTCGTGTATTGTTAGCGGACTTTATTTCACAGCCAGTCGATTTAAAACTTCAAAATTATTTCATGTTTATGGATTCCATAGGAAAACAGGACAATTAAAAGTAGCTGTGCTAGTTGGCGCAAAAGGTTAGAGTGCTTCTTTCCAAAAAAACAAGATGTGTTTTCTAAGATGTATATTCTCTAAACGAACTGAAAATCTTACAGGGGTTATGTGATAATGATCCCTATTTCAGCTGAGAATTTTTCTCTTGTATTTTCTCTTCTTTTAATGCGCATATTTTCATCTATTTAATTCCTAGATATAGTTTCATGCTTCCTACAGTTTTTCTTCGTAGATCATTTCCTTCCAATATCTTCATACTGTTATGTATTTTGAATTTAATAGTTTTTGCACTTTCCATATTAGTTTGGTAGTTATGTCCACGAAACTATTGACTCAAGATTTTTCATATTTTATGTTTACCGGTTATATCCCTGATGGAATATCTCATCGGTTTGGTTTGTCATTTCTTAAATGGTATTTTCGATGGATTTTTTTATTTCGAATTGAAAACTGAAAGGGTTCAAGGACTTTGGTCTACAAATGATATAGCAAAAGGTTTAGGTCCGGTTTAGGTCACGCAAGCGAGTCACGCCTTGGATAGGAAAATGAAAGCGTCCTTGCGGAATATACCTGGCGAACGCTGAACGCAAACACGTTATTATAACTTAATCAGAAATGCTCTTCGTATATTACAGAGTAAGTAATCAAACAAGAAAATTAGACTGTCTAGAGGTTAGATATAGCGAAGGTCTACATTATACTCTTGGTAATATTAAACCAAATAGGAGACCATGTATCCGAAGTTATTGAAGTTGCGGGCGTTTTTATCCTTACGCAATTTATGATTATATAAAAATGAAAATGTTAAAATATATTCCGTAGCATTAGTGTTAATTCGGTTCCTTGAAAAGATTTATCCTGGAAAAAATATAAAATCAACTCTCCAGTAGATCTTACATAAATATTTTATTAATTATCTTGG
>KZ308449.1:0-10381 GCA_000376725.2 Ladona fulva
TAACTAAAAAAAGAGCGAAATCGTTGATAACTACTTTTGGCATAGGTAATGAGCATGCGTATCTTTGTTAGATCATTATTACGAGTTATGAAATACTTATAGATTTCCAATTATTTAGATTTGCGGATTATCTGTAAAGGCATTATTGAAATATACTTTTACTGTGGAATCCGAGTTCGTTTAAACCGGATAATTCCAAATCCACTTTCCAGCGTCTTCCTTATGGGAATTTAGCCCAACCTCCTCTAATGTCTTCGGCCAACACGATCTATTCTTTCGCCGTTCTTCGTTTATTTTCAATTACACAAATGACGCAAGGAAATGCTTTTGCCAGGAAATTGGAGGCAGAGAAAGGACTGAAAAAGAAGAAAGATTTTTCCGAGTGAAGAGATTCGATTTGGAACTTAATAAAGAGAAAAAGGGTTGCTAGTGAAGGGAGAGATGTAAAGAGTGGTTAATTGGAAGAGAATCCCACAAGGCACAGCTCCTCCCAATGAAATTCTATATCCTCATTTAAGCTGTCATCCTGTCCTTCCTCTCTTTCTGCCCCTAAAACTTTCCTTCGTCCCTTCCATTCCCAGACACCTACGGATCACTTCCTATTTTTCATTTAATCGGCAGTCTACTGCTAGCTCTTGGAAATTGATCTTTGAAATTGCAATTTACTTGCCTTTTTCAATTTTCTCGCTCCTCATCTCCCGAACGACGATAAGATATCCGCCACAGATTTTGCGACAAAACGTAGCTTAACTCCACTTAACGTTCCAGTCTCCACACGCCTCCTCTTATTTTAAAAACAAATGAATGAGTGAAGAGAAAATTAAAAGCGATATTAGCGTCTAAAACTACAAAGCCAACTTCAGAGAGAAAAAGTTGTAAAATATCGTACCCTGAGTCTGATTGCTTTCGCCAGTTAAAATGTCAAAAACATGCATTAATTAAAAGAAAATTAATGAAGAACTGAAAAAATACAAAAGAAGTTAGAAAAAGTTCCGATTAAGTGACTGTTAAACCAAAATCACGGCAAGATAAAAGGAACCCTAATTAGAGCTGACTTAAATAGAGAAAATAGAAAGAAAGTAAATTATGCAGATAATCAATGCGCAAGAGAACTTATCATAAGCTTAAAATATTTATAGTGGCTATTGACAGTGGAGATATAAAGATAATTGACCACATTACTATAGATGACTGCATCGTCCTACGATCACTGACAGACAGTGTATGTGTATATGTGTGTATTTATATAAAACACGTGTGTGTTGGTGACAGTGAGTGTGAGTGATACATGTAATGAGTGTGATTTTGTGAGTGATTTTCTTTTCTTTCCACCCCTCCCTTTGTGAAAAGTGCCTTTTTTTTCCTCTTAATTTTTAATTAATTTTCTTCTTAATTTTTTAATCTTAATTTTAAAACATTTACTTATCCACATGTAAATATTTTTTTTCTCCCCCTATTGTATATATATCTGCCTGTAATTATTTTTTACCTATGTACAAATTGTATATATGTATTTTTTGTACTTGACCTTTAGAGAGAGCGCTGGGCCAGGGGAAGAGGGGGCCACTCGGCTTCATCTGGCCCAGCATAAATAAACAACAAGTCAAGTCAAGACAGAAAAGTGAAAACCATGGCAGTGATTCAAAGATAGAGGTCTTTAAGCACTGACTGGGGAGAGAATAGAATGGACTTTCGTTAGAGAAGAATTCTTGATGAGGTGGACCGTTGGATGTGCAAGTTATATTGAATTTTTAAAAATGTCTCTTAAGTTTCGAGGACTGTTCTGGGATTTGGAGCTTTGAGACCGGGTGATTATTCTGGAAGTGGCAATGAGCGAGGAACGACGTTCAAACCTACTTCGCCATGCGAGTGAAAAATGAAGAGCAGAGAGGCTGAGAATATGGAGCTTCCTTCTGCAAAAGTGCATGATTATGGCACTAAAATGGTCGTGGTGCTGGAATTCAGAAATGATGCCATACAATAGATTGCTAATCGGGTTCTTTCTGCGACCGACTTATTAGAGATCATTTACGCAAATCCGATCCACTAAGAGAAACAAAATTTGAAATTTATTCAAGGGAAAATTATTAAAAATTTTATTTTCCAGTATTCGAATAATATTTTTAATTTTATCGTATTTTATATTTATATTTTCGATTTTGTCCAACCTCTGGAACCTTATGAACGGGTATGTATCAGTATACTATATGGATGAATGGCGGAGCCGAAGGAGAGGCCGGAGGTGGGGTCAGAACCCGTTAAGGGCTGATTAATAAACACTTATCTTGGTCGTCAGTTTGTTCTAGCAATTTGTTTACTGCAATTGGAATGATTGTAGAGAGTTACCTCATCATCAAAAAGACTATCGCCATCCTACCATTAATTTTACATGGCCTTAAATTCCAAATATATTCTTTCAAGCTCATGCATGAAATCAGATTCAAATATCACGTTCGTCAAACCAGTTGATTATAATCTAAAAATTTTAGGAAATTTCCGCTTTTTTAATCTCATTTCCCGTAATAATGAATCCAAACTAAGATACCACGACAAAAATTAGGATTTCTCTTCTTTTGGAGCCTGTCTCGATTTCATAAGACGATTCTTTCTAATTAAATTTATAAAAGAATTAAAAGTCTGGGAGCGATAGAAACATTACTCATATGAGAGAATTTCCGAGTCATCTTAATTCGATTCCAGAGTACTTTTTATAGTAGCGATGAATAATAATAGCCAATTAGGCCCTTGTAGATATCCAATTTCGTAATTCTCTTTTATCGGGATGTACAGAAAAGTATTTCTTGAATTAGTTCCTCGATTCATTTGTTTGGAGTTACCAACATGTACAGATTTAACAGTAGACCGAAATACCTATGCTTTCTCTTAGGATGAATATATTAATTAAAAATACCGTTTTACACAAAAAGTATTTCAAATATCCAATACTAAAACCAAATTCCCGAGAGACCCTTGCAAATGATTGAATTTTTTTTTAATCTTGGATTGCAAAAGTGTATTTAGGACTCTTCTTTTGCTATAGCCTTTATTAATTATATATTGTCGGTCACTTCATTTTGTTGCAGCGTTAGGAATATGTTGGCTGAGACCCTTTATTGCGTATCAATAGATTTTACGTTATATTATGTTAGAACGGCTATCAGCAACCGGCTGTCCGCGGATAGCTGATGGTCTAGTAGAGCTATTTGTGGACGGTGTAGACATTCTGTTATTATTTGATTTTGCTATGTTTATTATACCCTTTCAGTATATTCTGAATCCTTTGCGTGACTCCAACACAGAATAAACAAGTGAAAGCTGCAAAAAGGGCAGAATAATTTTTTATATATTCGTAAAAATATTATATATTTTAAAACATGCCGACCCTTTTGCGTTAAAATCCGTATTATTCATTTACTAGCTGTGTTTTCCCCACAACGGACTACTGCATTCCTATTTGGAAATGTGCGTCCCCTTCGACCCTGGAAACCCTAAACCTTCCACTCAATTTTTTTACCACAGCACTCTGTCTTCGCGTTTCCCACTTCCACAACCGCTCCCGCATCCTTTCTTCTCTTGGATGATTTTTTTTAACGTTTTTTAACGTTTTTTAACCTTTCTCAACGCCGCCATGCATTTTATTTAAAATATTTACATACAATATTTAATGGCCGATGCATATCCGACGACATCCTTCCTTGTTTCTTTATTAGAGTTCCTGTTCTACCCGTAACTCCAACCTGCTTCACTCACCTCGTTGTCGACTCTCCATCTCCCAAAGACCCATGTTCTACCGCTACCCACAACTTTGAAACTGCCTCCTTTCTAACAACCATTCTCTCGAACTTTTTCCTCCAATCAATACACTCTTATCTTTTAAAGATTGATAATGCACTATTGATATTTTTCTAATTTGTCTGTTCTTGTTTTGGTTTTTCTTTAATTTTATTAAACGTTTTGACATTCTTATGTGCTATTTTTAATATTGTTATGTATTTTGTTTGATAATTTCTGACATTATTGAATCCTATTAAATAGACAAATAATAACTTGCATTAGTGGTCCGCGGGTTTCAAAATAGTCAGTTTAGTGGTCTTCATGTTATGAATGATTGGCAAACGCTGGGTTAAATGATTTAAAAAAATCACGATTACATGACGGTAGCTGCGAAAGAAATTTGAAATTCTAAAATTTTCCCAAAATTGGTAGTTTATCATTAGTTTAACTTAAGGATAGAAATAAAGAAAATTTTGATCGAGAAAACCTAGAGTACCATGTGTTAGGAAAAAATATCCTGCCACCAATGAACCGAGCGGAACAGAATCTCGGCCGAAGCAGAGCGTCTGCATTTGTTCCGTTTTCTTTTTCTGCGTTTGACTCGAGAGACCTCTCTGCGCAGAAAATCTTTGACAGAAAGAGAATCTTTTGAACGAAGAAGGCTTTGCTGTCTGCTCCTCCCTTTGTTATGGACCAAACCCAAGATTTGTGCCAGTCTCTCTGCGATCTTAAGTCGTAGAGATTTCTGAAACTTGTTCCCTTCAAAAGAGGAGATCGCTTTTGTTCTTCGAAAGGACTTTTCGATAAACTAATCCTTCTCGCTGACGGATGCCAAAGCTTAAGTTTCCGGGGAAATTCCGTCCTCTGTCCAATTAAGAGCAAAGGAAGACTCGCCTGAATTCCCTCGATATTTAAGTTTTAACTGTACCCGACTTCCAAGAAAGGAGAATGGTCTGCAAGCATATGCACGTTCATAGGGGATCGTCTTTCGTATACGAAAATTGCATCGGGCAAATGATTTCTCGCAAGAATAAATTTTTTTTAAACTGTGAATGCACGAAATAAACGTAAATACATGTAATTTTTAAAGTTTAAGAAAGAGTAATCGTTGGAAATGTGCAGTAATATAATTATCAATAGCATCATAGAAATGTTACAAGAAACAGCTAAATCTCGTTTTCAAATTATCAAACCCATAAAGGTACACAAGAGGTATATTATATCATATCTGTACTCTATCACTATTGGGGCACCCGGATAGCCAGGTGGACAACTCTTTCTGCTTCGGTGGAAGCGGTCCCGGGTTCTATTCCTGGTGGGGGCGCATTTGACGAAATGACTCAAGCTGTTGAAGCACTTTTAACAATACTACTACTCCATCACTATTCAATATATCTTACTTCCTAGCCTTTGGGAGGTATTCTATATACATAACTTATTTGGGTGGTTTTCTTCCCAGCATGCGCAAACCTCACTTGCAGTATGTTATAACTGTTGCAGTATTCATATTATTTTCTTCCGTACTCTTTCGTGGGCAATGCAGATACTTCTAGAATACGTATCTTAGTTAAAGTCGTCTTATAGGTTGGTTATATAAGTTAATGATAAAAGATTGCCATGAAAGCTTTGAGGCAATCGGTTTTCTTTGTGGAGTTTCCTTGAGACTTTTCTTCGCATAAAGTAAGAAGTGGAAAAGTACAAGATTATGTACTTCTAATCTTATACTTTGAGTTTCTGATTCTGTATTGGAAGTTATTAAAAGAAAATTTACTTCTTATAATTTAGCTACTAAACTAAGTATAATAAAATACTGATATTAATTAAATTTGCTGGTAGCGCTAATATCCCGAGAATATTTTAGGGAGATATTAAGTTACTAGAGAAAGCCAATGGGAGAAAGAATGGACAAAGACAAATCGGAGAGGGCAACGCTGATCTCTTACTAGCGAACGGATTAGGGATGAGATAGGGTGCATGTTTAGATATATGCTATCTATCAGCTGTCCGTCAATTCATGCTTGTTCCATGAATATTATTCGCACACTAGAAACAAAAGATGCCGGTAGACCTGCTGGCAGATAAATGCCTTTCGCAAAAGTCAGCGACTCCCAAGGATTCTTTTCTTAGTGCCCCTCTTTAATTAACTCTACCCAACTTCCCGCACCTTCTTCGATATTTCTTTAGCAACAACGCCTTCACAAGTTTGGTTTTTGTTACGTGATATCTTTCGGAGGCAAAGTATTAGGCTCTAATGGTACTCACCTATCGTAGTCAGCACCGTCAATGAATAGAGGAAGGCCCTCGCGAAGTTCCACTCATGATAGACTTGCGGCGTCGGGATCACTGCCTCAAGGGAGCGGGCCGCAAGAGGAGCCGGCTGCGTCGGTGGCGGTCCCCACTCTTCCGCGAGTCTCTGCACCAGGAACTCCTGGAATTTGGCCACTTCTTCCGCCGCAAGTCGCGTCCAATTCTCGCGGTAGAGGATGTTGAGGCTCACGGTAATGTCCCATATGCTCTCGACGGTCCTCTCCCGAGGGCCCGCAGATACGCTTAAGAGCCAAGGGGAGGAGCCGACGGAGGAAGAAGGCAGAGGGCTTTCTCCGTGGGTCCCATTTGGACGTCGGGAAGCTGAACGACGCGAATCAGTCTCTCCACCGCCCTCTATAGCCATGAATATGAACGAGCCAAGAAGAGTGTAAGACAAAAGAAGAGCGCACACACCGAGGTTACTACATAGTCCGGTTGCGACGCCGCGGCAGCACCTCCGTCTCAACTTTTCCTCCGGCACCGTCTTCTTGGTCTGCTCGCCGTACTGCTGCAGTTTGGTGGCTTCCTGGTGCAAGTTGTGGTGTGGATGCGCGTGGTGTGTTGGGTGGGCCACGTATTGGTGCGGGGGTGGAGGAGGATGGTGGTATGTGTCGTAGCGGTAGCTCCTGGTCATCGTTCCTCCACTTTTCTCCATTTCTGTCTGTATTGTGGTTCTCTTAGCAACGAGGAAGCAAAGGAATGGAAGGACGTGGATCATCCGCCATTGCGATTTCCATTGAGTTGAGTGGGCACTTTAAAAACTCCGCTCAAAGAGCCGTATGTTTCACATGCCAGTTTCCTTTTGGGAATAAGTGCTTTTTTCTGGGAATACACAGTTTGACACCAATGAACACAGAATAGAGGAGAAATTGGAAGCGCTCTTCTGATGGATGTAGGTAGGGAACTATACGAGTATGTAAAGACTGCTGCAGAAATGTGCAAAAACAGGAGATCACAGAAAAACCATCGACAGCTTCACCGTTTTAAGATGCGGTGATTTCCGGAAAGTATTCTCTGCAAAAATAAAAGGAAAAGATCAGTGAATGTAATCATTGATGACTTAAAATGAAACTGAATTATAGAGAAACAAAGGAATATTACATTTATATAAAACACCTAAAATTAAGAAAGTGTTAAAATATTATTGCAATTAGTTGGTTTATAAAGAACGTTTTCTGCCAATAAGATGCTAATATCTGTGTTTTGTGCTCTCTGATTTCCTTTGGAAAGACAATTGGAGAACATATCTCTATTGTGACACCCGTTTGCTTTGATTCGTCATGAAATTGGTTCACCGATATGCCTTGTTTTACTTTCTCGGTCACCTTTCATGTTCATGGGCGAAAAAGGCCTTTTAACATATACCGGCCCCTTTCAGACCCTATCAATTATTTCTATAAACAGAAAACTTACAACGATGCTCGTTTAATAGAGTATCAATATAAAGCCTATCTTAGCTAAAAGAGTGGGAAAATATGAGACCTGTATCTGCGAAACGAAGAAAATAAGGTGGTTGATGGGATAAAATGGATGCAAGGCCATCTATGAAAGGCCGATCAAACGTTGTGAGAGAGGTCAGATTGATCAAAGGCCACGGCGGTGCAGTGAGAGCTTTCGATTACTTCCCCAGTGTGAAAAACGTAAAGTGGGGCGACGAGAGGATGGAAAATGATTTTTATGCGTTTATTTTACTGCAACTGAATCTCATCTCATTGCTTTACAACGAACTATTAAAGGCTGAAATCCACACCTGACAGTGTTACATGTCTCATTAAATTTAAATTTTCGTTGCCTGAAACACTCACGTTCAACTATATGCAGTGATCTCCACGAGAAAAAAATAATTTGCAATGATGCAGCATAGTGAACATCTCTGACGTATGCTTGACAGACGATTACAAAAAGAATGAAACATTATGCGACCAACATACGGAAATCATCCGAAAAATTCAGTACAGTTTTATAACTCTGACACACATAAATTACAGAAAACATGCAGCACTCAGGAGGTCAATATCATACCTATAACGAGCTGAGCATTTAATGGTTAAAAATCAACAAATTTATTCCCAGACCCTCAAGAACATACCACCAACCTAAAGAAGTGATTCATGATCTTAACCAGTAACCAAAGTAGACTTGTACCATCTAATCATCGTATGAAAATACAAACATTTTTATTCTGGAGTTCTGCAGTATCGTCACGAACAACTTCTGCACTAACCTCGCGTATTCTTTATTTCACTCTTAAAACCTTCCCTTAATGGGAAGCGGGTCCTAACTGTTAGAATATTGTGCGAAGATATCGGAGAGAGTAATACTGGCTTTAGGGGTCTGATTTTGTACCTTGTCGATTCTCGATATCGGTCGACAAGTCGGCCATCTTTTCGATCGATCGATTAGTCGATCAAAATCTACCTAGGTGATTTTGCAAACAAAGTTATCGATCGTGATCGATCGATCAAAATTTGGCACTCGAGAACGTACGAATCCGTCGATAAGCAGAAGTAAACAAACATGGCAGAGCGTTCAGTCGCCTATTTCCTTGCGGAAGACATTGAAAGGGGTGAAAATATCACCCGTAGACTTATTACGGATACTTTAAATCCTTCTGATGTTATGAAGGAGGAATTCCTACGAATATGTTTGTTGTCAAATATTTGATTGATATTTAACATCTCGCGTGAGACAACCTATACGCAATACCGGAATTCCGATTCATTTAAGGGTATTCATTCTCATTTTCATCATTAATTCTCATTTAATGAATTCATATAGCAGTTATTACTTTAGTTACTGCACTAACAATGATTCCTTAAAAGAATTACTACAGTCATTATGTGCCTTAAACTTCGCAATCGATAGCTATCTGAGGAGACTTGGACACTTGCATGCTCTCTCGCAGTCTGAAGTTTGCTATAGCACATCTCGCAGTCAATTAATAACAATATCAATAATTAATTAATATCAAGTCTACTTTCTCTGAATTCTCTGAACTTCTTCGTTTCTGGGTCTGTTTGCTCAGATTTTCACCGTCACTGAGGCAGTTTTCCTATTTATGTGCTATTATTTTTCTGCATTGGAAGTGTATTGCAATGTTAACAATACATCTGCGCTTTCTATAATTTTACTCCACTTTTTTTATTCCAAACTCACATATAGATATTTATGGAGCATTACATGTCTCTATTGCTATAATGCTTGCAGTTGCTTCAAATTTACATAATGTTTTGTTTACATCATATCGTATTAGAGTGGAGGTATATTTATCATTTCGAAACTATTATTGCACCAACAGAAATGAAGTATCGCATGGAAATAACATTAGCATTGTGAGATAGTCACTTCTTCATTCTTTATTATTTACCTATAGGTATGGTGAGTTAAAGTATAACTATATAGTATACTATAACTATTAGAAAACATTCTGTTATGTATAGACGAAGGCAAATATTGTATATACAGTAAAAGATAATATAATAAAATAAAAGATTGTAGCTGGGTTCATTATTAACTGAAATTTTATGACGAACAATGCGCAGGATGAATATAATTCAAATATGTTTATTAAGCACATTGTACACTGTAGGTACATACTACGATGATTCAATAGCACAAAGGGTATATAATAGATATGCAGCAAAAGTACTCGAAAATTACTATAAATATATAAACAGACGATATTAATTTATACTGTACTAACTTAGGAAATCTAATATCAACAAATCTTGCTAAAATGAACGATTCATACCGAAAATAATTATCGCTAACGTTACTAAAACTAAGAATCATAACACGTGATGCACATAATTTATCAATTCACAGCAATACATGCACAGTAATTATAATTTTAAAGAATAAATGGTACTTATCCGATATGTTAAACACCCCATCGTTTCCAAATGGTTATCTTTCTCCCGAAAACCTCTAGTGAAGAACTGGAAATGTTTTCTTTAACTTTAAGGTAAATGGTTTGCAGCTCTGTAGACTATTTAATCAAGCTAGTCAATCCAAACTAGGTAATCCAAAATACTCTGGTTTTCAACTACCCGGGTTAGCGAGTAGTTATTTTCGAAATACCCGGGTACCCACGTACTCGGGTTTTCTAATAAACACTGTATAACATTTAACTACTGTTTATGGAATTTTCAAGTTATGTTCATCATAAAAGAATATATAATTATATAAGTTATAAGCTATATAATTTTAAATGTCAATTATATTTATTTGCGAATTAAATATTTTTAAATGTAACACCATTAATTTCTTTTGGGTTAAAGTGGCTTCGTACATTATTAAT
>KZ308449.1:27405-89048 GCA_000376725.2 Ladona fulva
TTTAGAAGAAAATGACGATATGAAGAGGATGAAAATTTTCAGAGATATCAATTATATTAGTCACGAACAATTTGTAGTGATGAATTACAGGGGCAACAAACATGCGTAGCACCGTAATAAATTAGTGGAGATGTAGGAGCAACTTTTTATTTATCATTTCGGACTCTTGACAATTATACGATTAAAGTTACCAGAATCGGAAGTTGAAAATCTTGCTAACTTTCACATTACTTTGAGACATGTTAATAATAAGAGGGAAATTCCATAATGATTCACATTCTTATTGTTGATTGTAGATTTCGGCCTCGAACTTTGATTAGAAAATTTTTGTTTTCGATAACCTGTCCCGTTGGACTAAACTACGAGATGATTCGACATGTTATTTTCTCTTTTGTACAAATAGGCATACTACATATAATCCGACATCTATTTTCCCCGTTGAGAATCAACGGGCACTTCAGCTAGTAAAAAAATAAAGCATAAAGATTGGTTTTTATGTTGTAATCTTTCATTTTACGTTATCCTCGAAGATTTTATAATTTTTAATAATAATGCCATGAAATGAATCAAAATTAATCTTAGTCCCGAGACAACTAATAAAAGAAAAAAATCACGTAAACTCCTAACATAAGTAATACCTCAGCCAAGATTATTGAACCTGAAATAATATCAGTCTGAAGGTTACCTTCAAGCTATTATTCAACAGGCAACCAGGTGTAACGCAACAGAGTTATCATCAGGTTAAAGGCGTCTTCCCAAACAAGACATTCATACCGTTGAAAATTGGGGAGGAAGGGAATAGAGGGGAGAAACAGGAATCAGTCCTTAATGAAGTTGACAGGCGTTGAAAAAGGGGAGGCTGGAGTTCAACGGAAGGAATCAACGGAGAACAATTCGAAGAAATCTAATTTTATACACCAAGATGTATCCGTAGTTTTTCTTTGGAAGCACTTGCATCTTGGATAAAGTTTTGAACATACCGCAACATTAAGATTTTTACTTTTATATTGAACAAATTTGCAGGTAGTACAGAAGAAGAGGTAAAAAATTATTTTTTTACATTTTCAAAAATTAATTCGTTAGACTCTTTTAGTAATAACGGCTATCTTCTCAAGCGACATGAAATCGAGTATCTATTTAAAAAATGTTGAAATATGAAAAATCGAACGGTTATGAAAGGAAAAGAAAGTCTTACTTTACTGGTACTTTATTCTCTAACTCTTCAGCGAAAGCACATTTTGTATCCCTTCGTTCTTTTTGTATAATTCATCGATTTCTCTTAAAAACTGGATTCCAATACAAATATCAAAATACAACTAAATTTATTCATCTCGCTTTATATATATTCACATAATATTATAGTTCTTTAAATCCTCATTAGGGTCCCTTTGAGCGTAATATCTTCATTCCTTCGATGTTTTCTCTTTGAACTTTACTACACTTAAAAGAATGTCTCCATTAATCTCCACATTTAACGAGCACCTCACTTCTGGATAACTAAAATTGTCTCTTAAAAATATTCAAGGTCCTAAGTTAAGTGCCCGAATTGACCCCACTTTCCCTCCTATGAAATCTAAGAACGCAATGATAGCAATGTAAGTATAACCGCGGGGGGCAGACGTCCTCTCTTCTTGGCGTCCGCAGACAGCAGCGGAGGCATCATCTCGCGTCAAACAAGCGGCATTCGGCTTAAGGGGAGATTAAGTGTAGGTGTGGGAGGGAGGGGCCGACGCCCTGACGTCACACGTATGCGCTCCCAGCGACACAAGCGGATCAATGGGGACATGCGAGGAATGAAAAAGAAAAGCTGGGCTTGTTTAGCGGAAGGAAGGAAATTGAAATTCGCGTGTTGGTTGGAGGAGAAAATTCATCTCATCACGTTGACGTGCGAAAGACACGTGTAAGATCGTTTCGCTCCAAGAGAGAGATAAGAAGGGTGTTGTACGCGGAAGCCATCTTCTTCTTCTTCTTCTCCTAACGCAGTTCGCCTCTCTCTTTTGTGGGAGGCAAACAGATGAAGGGAGTCGTGCGTGCGGTGGAAGACGCGGAAGTGAGAGACGTCGGAATCGCCGCGATTAAAGAGTCGGATATTGAAAACCCGACAACTTGCGTTCTTTGTAAGGTAACATATTCCCCTGCGAATATTTCCTTTTCGCCGAAGCGAAGAGGATGAAATTGAGTACCGATGAGCGTAAAAACGGGACAGAACAACGCTGTCGACGCTGAAATGTGGGAACATTTCTTCGGAGTCAATCGCAAGGAATATATTTCGGAGAGAATTCGGGAGCGTGGAATGCTGGATGAGGAGGAAAGTGAAGTAAAATTTTTGTAAATACAAAATTACTACGATTTTGATGAAAAGAAGGAAATGCCACGGGAATAATCAATCTTAAAATCCCTAAGAAACAAAATATGACGTAATTCATACCATAGTTGCAGTTAAACGAAGGCAAGAGTCCAATGTAAAATTAACTAGTCGTGCTGGGCTAAAACCGTTGTGGAAAAGTACAAATATAGTCATTGTATGTTATTTTGAAGTCCAATGTAAGTAAGAAAATATTCCAAGAGCCCAGTGTGAGTCCAATTTGCAAATATATGCATCAAAATAGGGAGAAATTATGATATTTCAAGCATAACACAGAAAATAACGGTGATCAGGAAAAGCCTTTAAGTTGCCAAAACCACTGTATTTAACTGTGGAGGATTAAAATCACAGGCTCTTACAGATCAAATGCAGAAAAAGTTTGCGGTTCGTGGCATAACATCCAATATAATATTTATATTTTGTTACTTTGCTTAGTGAAAATTTTTACTGAAGATGAAATACTGATGGTGATATCGAAGTTTAACATAATATACAGAGGCGTAGCCAAAGAGGTGGTTTTGGGGGTTCAAACCCCCCCTCCCCTCTCCCATGAGAGGAGAGCCAGTAATAAACGCATGCGAGAGGATGGCCTCTCGCAATAACTCCATACAAGAACCGCTGGATATTCGCAAAGTACCTATACATGATAAATAAATCAGTTTCAATTTTCGGTTAATTTTGGGCAGAAGTATTCCTGCCCCTGGATTGCAGGCAATACCGTATTTAAAGTACTTCGGGTTATCATGGGCATTGATTCATTTAATTCGGCTTAGGTGTTCATGGGATCGAAAGAAAACCGTAATATCGAAAAGCCACGAGTTATATACAGGTTAAATCTCCCAGATGAAGTTAGGAAATGACCAATAGAGATATCCTGCATTTCCGAGGAAGATCAGAGAGACTAATAGATAAACTTTGCTTTACCTAAGAGGCCTTTTGTCATTTACCACAAATCGGGGGTTAATTTTTATTGATAGATTTTTGGACAATACTTGTCTTCAGATGGTTTCTAATATCCCTTTCGTGATATATTAGCAAAATGATATTAGTTTAAGTTAATGTAATAATATAATTAATGGTAAAATTAATCTTGGTAAGCGATATTTGGTGGAATTCCATCTTCACAATAACACAAACTGATGATATGTTGCCACCTGGCCAGATAACCAAATTGCAACGTGAATACAAATTAAGATCTTAAGCATAAAGATAATTTTGAATTTCAAATAATTTCAATAAGAAATTACAAATTATGAATGAATTGCAATTGACCGATTATACAGTAATCACAGAGATCACCATCTCTTTATCTCTCCTTCTCATTCGATACCTTATTTACTGGAATGTGCTCAAACTTCATTTTAAAATTTCACTAAGCATTCCTTGAAGTAATGTTCTTTCTCTTTCCATTTTCCATAACAGCTTCCTCTGTTTATGAGCAGAAACTATTTTCAGCGGAAGTCATGTGTGAATCTTTCAGTATTCGGAGAGAATTTGGGATGAAGCTAACAAATGAAAGAGCGATGTAATATACCCTGAATTATATCGTATTTCTACAGACTGCTAGTTTTGCAATTTTCACCCGATTTTGACTGAACATTTCCGGGTGTTAAAATTATGAGGGAAAACAGAATATTTGAGCTGGTAATCGAAAAGTTTGGAAGTAGTGGCCGTAAAGATGGATTTTGCTTCTAAGGAATTTAATACTGGATCAGAGAATATCGTGAGCCTTTATATCTACCCCTTTTGATTTGAGTAAAGAATCTTTTAAAGTATTGCAGGCCAAGATTCAGTTTTTGTGAATTCTCCACATTAATATTTAGCTACATATACTCGTATTTTCAGTTTAAATATTTTAAAGAATTACTTACATGAAATCCTTTCAGGAAGATTCCGTTCTTTCATTTCTTGTAAAATGTGCTCCTCGTCCTCGCAAACGAGTTGAGAGAGACACCAGCAGTTATTATAAGCCTCCTCTATACCTTAGAGTTGATTTATACGACAAAAGACTTCTAACATTCAATCAGAGCAAATATGTATAAAACACTGAAGTTTTAGGAAGACACTGGATTTCCTTAAAGTTGAAGAATTTAACACTTAGAGATTCAAATATCCCGTATTAAAGGTTAAGAATTAGTTTTAGTATAGATTAACGAAGCGGCATTTCAGAATGCTGCCAAAAATATCGTTGTGGTACGAGCTGATACTCGGAAGAAATTCACTCGAAGATGTCCTCTCCAACCGGAATCACATTTCCTGTAAGAGGAAATCACTGCATTAGTTTCATCTGCAAGTTAATTTTCTATTCTAATAAATTTAGAATTTTCAAGAGACAAAAATAATCATAATACTGAGAAATATTTATCTTTGATATTTTTTTCTCTCCCGATCTCTTTCCACTCACAGTTATTGCCGTTTAGTTTACTTTAAAATTATCCCCAAAATGAATAGATTGTATTTTAATAATTTGCAAGGATTTTCCAGAATATTAGACGACACTATTTAATGAAGGATGGGATTCTTTGCTCATATTAATGAGCAGTATCACAAGTAAGTACCCTTTCTTAATTCAACTTTATTAGGTTCATTTCAGGTGATGTACAGGAAATATAGAACCCAGTACATTTACTTTGTAATAGGTTCTCATTAGATTATGAAAAATATGTAGATATAGTTTTTATTTGATTTGGTACAGTAGAGAGGTAAGATTTTTTATGATGAAGTATATAATTCTCTTAAAATTCTGAACAATGATGCATTCAGTACAATGAATGTCTCTTCGTATCATACCTAACTACTTGTTATTTAGACAGCACAGTTATGTTGCAATAATAACGTCACTATTTAAAAATTAATTAAAAAATATTTTTTCATTCAATTAAGCTATATATTAGAAGCCGCTGAACCACCATCTTTTTTTACTATTTTGTTTCTATCGATAGCCCTCTCAGTGTCAATTAAAATAGCATTGATAAATGAAGTAGGCCCACTGTTTGTTGCGACTCGTGAGGGAGCCTCATAATTTTGATTAGTTTACGGAGATCGACCAGTGAATTCAGAAATGCCATATTAAACTATTTATCAAAATGGTGTACATCCAGTGGCGTTCAGGCACTATAGTTCAGGCATTATGGTTAAACATTTTGCGGTCTGCAAGTATAGAAGACGTCAAAATTAAACATGATAATCGCAGACGATAATGAAATGGAAAGTGATTACCTTAGCCTAGAGTTTACGCCAGAGAGGAGATGCCATTTTCTTTCGCAATTATACTTATTTAGACTCGTTTTTAATAGAAGCGCAACTCTAATTCGGGTGCTATACATCGAGCCATAGCCGTCTACGATGCGGCTTAAGAATTTTAGTAAACCAATGCTAAAACGTGGTTATCAAATCTACGAGAAAATGTTCACTAAAAACTGTGACAGATTTTACAAACATGAAAAATTATTGACATAATCTTACTTTTTAACGTTACACAAGCTTCAAATTGTAAATATTTCTCCCAATCGAGTATTTATTAAAGATTGCTTCAATTGAAGTGAGTTGAACTAATAATCGAAGCTCACATAGATGAGAAAAAGAGTTTTGCTTATTATATTCCGCCCTCTGTATGATTTCTCGGCCAACAGCAAGTGTTGCAGAGTTCAAATATTCCAGATGCAATCCTCAATTTTGAATAACTTTGAAAGCTAGTTTCATGGAAAGCAAACTACTTTGTTTCAGTTTGCAAGTTTAACTTATCTCTCCGAAAATTTTCTGGATAGTTTAAGCTATAAATGCGTTTTCCATAGGCCGATCAGCGCAATTTCATGAATTGAAGAAGGCAGATGACGCGCTTAGTGAATGTTACTCCAAAGTTACAGCTCAGCAAAGCTCTGGATATGGGATTAGCCAAGCTACGGTAACATCCCTGTGATAGAGGCCATCCAACGCAAAAGCAGTTAATGCGATGCAAATGTTATTAACAGGTAGTCTGTGCTGGTCTGCAGAAGAGGCATTACGCCGTTTAGGACGCGGACTTTGGCATGAAAAAGACTGACGTCCAAAGAGGGATTGCAGATTTATACGTTGGCAGATATTTTTTTAAATTTTACGCTCAAAAGTTAGCTTTCATCTTAAGGTAAAGTAGGTTAAATTCAAAAACACTTTACGCGAGAACATTTATAATAGATGGACTTTACCAATTCAAGAAAGTCTTAACAAATCGAACTGGTTATAAGTTACACGAGTATTTCCATAAAGTCCATTTCAACTTTACAGCTCGGTGTGATGCAGTAACAGTTCCCTCAACAGCATCTAACAAAATTTTAAAAAACGGCCATTTCAGACCATGGTCATTCAGTGCGACGAACAACAAAGTTTTCTCACCTAAATCTACATATATATCTAGAAGCCGCCTTTTGTCGTGTGGAATTGGGTATATGGTATGGGCACAATGGCATGGGGTATGGGATATGGGCACCATGACTCTTCGTACTTCCCAAATCGATTGTACCCCGTGTCGTTTGCGGAGAAAGGAACTTTTGATGCGGCTATTTACAGTATCTGTTCCCCAGATATTTCTCTTAGTATAAGAAAGGCCTATGGAGGATTAGTAATATCGGCAATATCTTTTAAGAAAGTATTTTTCCGAATTTATTTATGTAACTAAGCCTCTCTTTAAATTTCCTATCATCTAAATATTCCCATCCTTAGTCATGAATTGCTCATAGCCGATTTGTCGAAGGAATTCTTTTTCAAAACTTATTGTCCTTCGGTGTAACTCATTTAATTCACGAACACATCACATGCTGATAGGGACTCATAAACTACATGTACGAGTATACTCAATGTGAGGCCTAACAGGTTAATATCTGGTTTAGCTGATATACCAATGTAAATGGAACCTGAGGAGGATGTATAACTACTGTAGATTTGAATAAAATTGCACCACGATATCTAGAGGGTAATAAAAACGAAAAGCGGTCAGATTTATTTCCGTGTTTTGGAATGCTGATATATTCACACTTAATACTGATTATTCGACGAAAGTTGGGAACTAAGCATTGATTTGATAGAATTCAAAAATCAAGGGAAATAGATTTGCTAACAAAAATGGAAATTCGCATCCGCAGGAAGTTTGCGCAACACGACTTCATGAGTCGTCCCACAACCGCCCCCAATGGGTCTTTCATAGCTCGAAACCCTGTCAAACATTCGGCAAGGGAACAGCGTTGCCACAAAACAGGAGTAAGAATTCCAGAGCCAAAAAATGACGGTACTTCTGCTTTTCTGAAAAATGGTGGGCATTAAAGCCGCCATTCTAGGTGGCCTTTCTTACGAGCCATTAATGCCAGCCCACGTTCCGACACTGATTCAAGGGGAATACATTTTATTCCATTGTGTTGTCCGAGAGAAACCCAGCGCTTTTCTGCCTCGTTTTGAGCCTTCTCTACAGCCTGCGGGAGGCGTTTTTCACTTTTTCTGGAAGTGTCGCCGTTCGCCAAGAACTCCTCGCTTTTCGCTTTTTTTTATTCCGCTTTCTGCTGCGTCCCCCGATCTCTTTCTCTCCTTCTCCTAATCCTTCCGTCATAAATAAATTCGTTTGTCGGTACGCCCTCTCAATCGCTGTTTTAGTAGCCGAATGTCTGCGAGCATATTGAACCTCCTCAGGTGTTTGAAACTGTCCTCAAGGACCGCGAAAGGAATCAATAGACATTTTTCCATAAAGCCGATTTCACAAGAGCTCGTTGTTTGTAAAAAATAAGCAAACTATTACGTCAGTTTCAATTTTTCCGGAATGTACGGGTGACACGTCCACCTGGAGCGCCATCTATCGGTTCGGAATTTAGAATTTATTGAAAACAGTTTTTCCTTTCATATCTATCAATTCTTACACGCGAAAACAGTAGCGTAATACAATAAAACTAATTAATTATAAACAAAATCCACCGAGGGTACATACATAAGTATGCATCATGTGCGAAAATAATTATATAAGATTAAGTTCGACTGCAGCAGGATTGGGAATGCTTAAAAACGAAGAATAAGGAGAAAAATGGAAAAAGGGTTAATTTCATTGGAAGATATATCGGAAGATTAAGATACGGAGGCGATAAATGCCATGTTAAATTTTTAAGATTCAGAATAGGTGACAATCAGATGTCATTGTCAACAAGTATCAGTGGTATTTAAGATGATATAGAAAACAGTTTTATTCTATGGTTTTCTTGTAAACGTGTTCAAGTTGTCTAAATTATTCACATGCTAGGTACGTGAATCCTCATAATATATTTTATTGCTAATATGTACATAATTGGTATCTTATGAATTGATAACGTCATGACCATGGTCATATCAGAACTGAGTAGTGAGTAGAGTTGATATAGAACTTGAGGAAATTAGGAGCTATACCCTGCATAAGTCATTCTTAATCCTGGGTCTTTAAACCTCTCAGGGATCCGTATTTTGCTACTGTAGCTTTTTCCCAACGGGAGGGATAGGTCTACCTTGACATATCTCACTATTTATTTTGTCTTAGATTTTCTATCTTCTTCATTGAGTTGGTATATCCATAAACAGTATTTTTGTATTTTAAAATAATCTCAGTAGTATTTTTAAAAGTGCTTCGATAGCAGAGGTCATTTCACACGTAGACCGCCACCGGTGATCGAACCCGAAACCGCTGTCACCGAAGTTGAATGCGTTGCCCTCTTGGCTATCCGGGAGCCCTTTACAATAATTGTAATAATTACTGAAGACGAGGGAATATGCAACAAACAAAACCATGAAAAGGTCCATGCAGTGAGTGAGGTCGAGAAGTAATGCTCTCCATTTCATACTCTTTGAATCAAGAAATTCTCAAAATGGATATTTTTCGTAAACTAATTTATAACTAGTAAACGCCCCCGTCAAGCATGACGGAACTTAATTTAGTTAAATAATATATCTAATATTGTATACATATGGTCCTCCTAAGCCAGAAACAGTCCGTCGTAAGATCATAATAACTCAATCTATTTCTTACCATTAATTATAATATTTATTCTACTATTTTTAAGTCATGAAAGCCTTCTTTACGTAAATTTCTGATAAAAATAAAAAGAACCGATTATTCCCGTGCACTTATAAGGGATAATTCATGAAATCAACATTCAACAATGGCCTTAGTCGTCAAAGGGATGGGTTGTTTATTTCCAAAGAAATTTAATTTATTTTTCGCAATTTCGAATTTATATGAATGATTCACGACAAAAATAAGATTCTATGATTATTTTCCTTTCTTGTGACACTTGTCTCAATTTCGTAGGACCATTGTTTCTAATTTAATTTTGTAAATGGAACAACCTCTGCAAGTCATGAAAACGTAATCTACGTATATCTCTTATGGAAACGTATTGTGGGCTCCTGGGTTCGAACCCGGGCCTTTACAGAGATGAGAATAGTTTTTCCTGGGGGTTTTAGCATCATGAAAACACAGCGCAGTTTGTTTCAGATCTCTAAGTCAAGCTGTTTCTGAGATAAATAGGGGGACGGACAGACGGGCAGACATTTGCCTTTTTATATATGACAAGAGCTTGAAATTAAAAGGTATATATTATTCCGCTTACATATTCCTCAAGTAATCGAAACTTACGAATGTATGCATATAGTAAACTACCGATGTCAGAATTCTTTTTAATTGGCTCGATATCGTTTATTTTCGTTTATAAAATAATAATTATTTTATAAACGAAAATAAACGATATTGAGCCAATTAAAAAGAATTCTGACATCGACTTGTTCTGACATGTTAATTTTGTAATAATTCGTGTGGTTTTCCTATACGTTCACAAACCTGAATGAAAATCCCACAAATTTATTTTCCATTTTGCGTGTACCCAAATCAGGGAACGATCCGGCGACATTGAGTCTTAATTACGGAATATTCTTCTTAAAAGCTAATTTGGAAAGTAATGCAGTTGCGTTGATAATGCGCAGCAATAATGAGCCCGAAAGTTTGAAAGTACATTCTGC
The DNA here is from genome assembly GCA_000376725.2 of Ladona fulva. Classification (NCBI taxonomy): domain Eukaryota; kingdom Metazoa; phylum Arthropoda; class Insecta; order Odonata; family Libellulidae; genus Ladona; species Ladona fulva. The sequence goes on from KZ308449.1 coordinate 37,769, forward strand.
TTTCGGATATATCGCAGCAACTCTACGGTAAGTGATTCAGGCCTCGTTTCCATTAACACTTCATTCATGCGCAGTTTCAAAGAGAAACTTCGCAGCCTCTATTAATAGCTCTTCTTATTCGGGAAACTTTGTTCAGAATACATTAGAACTCTTTGGTTTCGGGGTGCACCGGCGAATAATTTTATCCGTTCATCGCGTTGCATTATGGGTTGGGAATGGCATTCATTATTTCACCCCTCAAAAAAAATCCTTAATCTTTGATTCCAGTGCAGCCTAGTGGAGATTGTTTTATAAATATCAGAATTATTACATCATAGAAAACAGTATTCTTTTCTTTTTTAGAACTATATCAAAATATTGTTTTTTCCAAATAATTCGTCAAGTTCAGCACTCCACTCTGAGGTTACTTTGCCTTTGAATAGGTATTATAGAAGACACAGGTTAGCCAAGTGAGTAGTGCATTCGACTTTGGTGAAAGCGGCCCCGGTTTCGATTCCTGGTGAGAGTCCATATGTGCGATTGACCCCAGCTGTCGAAGCACTTTTAACGGTAATACTTCTCTACCAGATATTCTAGGTCTGTAACTTAATTCTTATATAACCATAATAAATAGTAGTGTAATTGATTATTCTATCTTACTTTCGCAAAATTCTTTTATTTTAATCCTATAGTATTAAATTATTCCTTATACAAGTGGCATTTATATATTAATTTTTTCTCTTTTGAGTTATCTAGAATCGATAGAGAGAATTAATAATTTATTTTTTCGTTTGTAAACACGCTCCAATTTGGCTTTCTCATCAGGTAGCTGCGCCAGAGGGTAATATAACTTAATTACCAATTTTAATTTTAATTGACTGGCATTTGCCTTAAGACGGGAAAGAAACCCCTCCAAAAATCCTCTGTAGGCAATACATTACATATAGAAAGTTAAATTAAGAAAAAAACATTAAAAGGTTACATATTATAAAGCCATCCATTAAAGTAACGAATTTACGAGAATAACATGAAAAGTTTTGCATTACTATTAAAAATTTAGATAATAATGGTTGTGAATTTAAGTTATACATTATGACTATTTTTATACAGAATTTTACATAAATTTCAAATATTTACTCAAAATACATGTTTAGTCACATACATAATAGATATTTCAGTAGTAACTGATGGAAACATTAATAGTAACTAATAGTAAATAGTATTAATAACTAACAGAGATTAGTGATAATAGTAACATTTGGCTAGAGCAAGGGACAAAAGTGACATTTCTTGTGAATTATCCTCATAGTTAATAGCAATTTCTTTGAAATAAATCTCTCGCAGTGCTATATAGACTATTCCAGACTCCTCTTTTAATGATATTCACTCAAAACCTAATTGTTTATAAGGCTATTTGGTTTATGATATTGTAAATTTTAATCCTGAAATTTACAATTTTTCCATTATAAATTCTCTACAACTTTTAGAAAAATACAATATTCAAATTTCCCAGAAGATGCTCATGCTAAAGAACAAGTCCTCTCTCTTCTTTTCTTTTGTTATGTTATTATCACAGATTTCTGGTTAATCATGTTGCCGTAATTGATGGAATTCCTTTGTGACTAGAGCATTCTTATTATGCTACGAAAGATTCCTCTAAAGAAAGAATTCATTTTCTTTAAATTACGCGAATTATTAATTTACCTTCAAGACAAAAATTTTCTTTCCCCTCTATTTTCTGCGATGACTTCCCAGTTTCTAAGTAAATAAATTGTTAACTTGAATTCTGGAGGGTAAATAGAAATTTCTTCATCACCGATTTCGAATAATCTGGGAGTTGAATATCTGCCCAAGAGCGTAGGAAAGAAATTCATGGAAAAAATATTGTATGGACTAATGAGTTTCCCGGTTTAATCCCAAGAAGATATTTTTTCGGTTGTGCGTATAATTACTTCGTAACCAATCGAGTATATTCAACCGTTAAAGTTGGATGGATGAATGCTTGCAGCCTGAAATTTTTCATTGAATGGCGTTGTAGAGCGTAATGAAAGTCTTTCACAACTATGTCCTTACTAAACCATTTAAAAATTATGTTTACTGCAAGAATTCACTGATATTTATCAACCATAGCACTGTTTTATGCTATCCGTAGTATATGTACAATTTTTAAATTTGAACTAGGTATTACATATTACTCAACGTACAAAATATACAAGAGAGGCTCTCAGGTCTAAATCACGTGGATGTGATGGTGTGTATATAACGACGTAGTTATTTATATATGCACGCACAAAGCTTCATGTATGCAGATCATTCATGCATTCCCTTCCAGGTAAACGCATCAATGATATCGTCTATGCATTATACCCCTCCATTTACCCTGACTTTTCATACATCTTTCACTTCAGACGGATCCATACGTCTTTTCATGCATTGTTTAATTCTTAAAGCTATGCACATTTCTCCCCTCGATGTTACATTAACCTCTTTCGACCTTCTCTTTCTCGGTCTTCATCTCCCTTTTGAACCATTCAGATTCCTCTTTCACTCATAGCCATTCTTTTTCCATTCATATTGAGACTACCGAAACAACACTCTGTGTAATAATAACGTCGATTTGTTCAATGCACTTTACGCGATGGCGATTTATCATATATTATATGAATGAGTCTTTTGAATTGAGGGCAACAGGGTGCCTGGACTCCTTACCAAAAGGCATTTCGCCTGAAAGATGATTAGTCCAGGAGCGGTTCGTCGATGGGAATTTTCACCTAGAGAAATTTCACGTGAGAAATTTCTCTCAAGAGTCGGTTCACCCAGGGAATATTTCACCCGAAGGATATTTCACAAAATGGTGCTTTGAAAGGTGAGTGAAGTATAAAAAAGATAATTCCGTGAAAGACAAGAACGGATTTTTCACGGCATTTCCTTGTTTATAATTCACACGCTTTTCAAAGTACCATGATACATTTCGGATAAAATATCCCTTGAGTAAACCGACTTATGGATGAAGTATGTCTGGGTGAAAAATACCCTGGGTGAACCGTCTTTTGGGCGAAACATCTTTGGATGACACGTCCCTTCGATGAAACACTTTGGGTAAATTCCCTGGAACTGTACTGGAAGCAATGGCCTATTCTGTTGATCTCGATTGAAATATTTCTTCCAGAAACAAAGGATCTACTTCCTTTCATTTATTTCCTTTTTCCGGCGGGAAAATGAGAGGAATTCCATCGGTGATCACGCTCTTCCAATAAAGCGCACCGGATGTGTGCCTCCTTCCGGTCACCTCCTCCGCATAACCATCTTATCAGCTGCCTCCATCATCCCTTCGCCAATTGCTAATCTCCCACCACTGCTAATCCGACCCCAATCTGCGATCCAATCCGCGCTTCTTGTGCCGCACACGCTCCGTGGAACATTCGGTGCATTGAGAGGCGGTGGTCGCTACGGCGCCCCCTATGTGGGTCGCGCGATCAACGCGCCACCTGCTGCACATACGCGCCTGCCAACACCTATTGAAGCCGAGTGCACGTGACGTGGCGATTGAGTGAGGGGAGTCTTAGGAACGTTTTGCGTCCAAGTGCTTCGGGTTTACAGCCCCAAGTAATTTTAGCGAACGGCAGAACCCCTCCTCTGTTGCTGACACCTTTACACTCACACGTCTCTGCGATCAATTCCACGCTAATCAGCCTTCCTTCTCACAATATGACACCAGAATTTCATGCAACCGAAACGAATGATTCGGTAAATTTGGAGAGTTTTCTAAAATGTCCTTGAAAGAGTTGCAGCCCTAACATTTGATGAAGAAACCGGCAGTCATCATTTTATTTAGCGGTTTTGTATACATTTATTAATATTCCAAAGTTTAATGTATGATCGAATATACCGATTGTCAATTACTATGACTCCGAAAGGTCGTCTGCAGAAGCATAAGATTACAAGAAATGAAAATGAATGCTGCAGAAAAAAACGATTAAAAACTGACAGACCGAATGAAGCAGTTGTTCCAAGAGTGAGTGAAAAAAGTCTAAAAGAAGACGTAAATAGAGGAAATTTAATTTATCACAGACTAAGGCGCATTTGCCCCCTGAAATAGTTTTGGAAGGAATAGTGCGAGGGAACGGATGACCTAGGCTGAATCAATGGTGATGATAAGTGTTTGATGTAATATTCAGTGAGAGTTCTTTGAAGATGTTGATATAAGTATATTATATATAATATGATGTGTGGTCCTGCATTATAGTCATTACGCTGTGTTTTTTTTCCATATTATGTATTATGTTATTTCTATGTACATATCATGCTACTTTTATGTACTTTTACGTATTATGTATTATTTTACGGGTATTAGTATTTACTTTTATGTATTATTTACGGATATTTTCAAAATTTTAAATTAATAATGTAAAATCTGTAATAATAAATTAGGGCTATAATGTAACAATAACCTTTAAACAAGGAGCAACAGACGAGATACCAACCAGACGAAAACACTAAGTGATATGTATCAATAAAATACTGTATTCTATTTCTAAGGGACATGCAGGGAATAAGATGGCTTGGGGAGCAGCAACGAACCAATATTTGGATTGGTAACTCTTGATAATGACAAACATGAAAACACAAACAAAAGACCCTCAGAAGATTATCCTTACTAGAAATGAAAGATACATCTCCTTAAATTTCCCTAGACATTGATGTTTTACATCCTATTGAAAAATTTGGGAACTTATAGGCTTGTGTGTAAGGGTAAACTCAAGCTATGGGTGGTGTCTGTAAACAGACTGAGTAGGTTCCGTAAGAATGGCGTCAGATGGTATGATTCAATTACGTATATGCGTGAATTGTTATTATAATCGTCTACACATTACGTTTGATATCTCTGTTTTTATTGGTTATATAATTTTTTAACTGTATTCTTTTTTATATTCTTTGTATAACTAAAATGGAAGATGGGAATTCAACGTCTCAATTATCGCCAAATAAATCACTCAGTATTTATGTACGTTTAATGACTCCATAAAATCACTTCATTGAGCAAAATAATGTTATGAAAGGTATTTAATGACAAATGATGAATTGCTGAGATGCAGTTGAATCCGTGCAGTTCATATTCTACAACTTCGCAGCCTTAAAAAGAGAGATAAACTCAAAACATTGATTAAGGGGGAATCTTGTGTACGAAAAACCGGAAAAAATGGGAAACATTCTGGGATGTTTCAATTTGTACTACTTTTAAGTGTGTATTATTATAATTATTTTATGGACTGATAGGTTATTCTCCCTCCGTCACCTCATAATTTCATATCTTAATTATTCATCAATTACTGCTGCCCTAAATATTTCTAATTAGGGAATAATTCGTGTTTTCTTACAAGTAATCATGTTTTTGGCGTTATGATAATTTTTTCACGGTCGAGTTCCCCTTCCAGCCTAAGTTTTCCTGAATGTTTCTCTCGTCCTCTTTCTTTTATGTTAGTTCCTCTCACTCATTACTCTCCTCCTCAACGCTTCTTTGAATGATTGCGTCACATCGACTTCTTTCTTATCCTTGTTCTTGTTTCGGATTAAGCTTTCGTAGACTGCGGCTTTGGCTAAGTATAGGATATGATTGCTCAGAGCATTCCCTTGCTTGTTCCCCTTTTATCTCAGGAATGCCCCCAAATAGTTCCTTTCTAAGAATTGTGCCCCTCTTTAGTAGAATCTTTACAAATTTTGTGACCTAACCCCATAATGTTTAGGAATTACGCAATCGAACGCTAGGTACCGCGATGTTCCCTCTGTATCGGGTCACCAAGGGCAGTTTTTTTATGCTAAAATTCCGGTTTTCTGTAGGAACACATCCATTTGTTGTGGGCCAGACGCCATGCCCTTTCCGCTCCTTTCCCTGGCGTCGGGTACTACCATGTCAGCATCCAATTTATAGGTATCTGATCTGATTGTGTTTATGTGTTCATATATGACTTTTCTGAACAGAGGAATTCAGTGGGAGAATTGTTTAATTTTGTTGTAAGAATAATTTTAAATTGTAAATAAATTTAATCGAAGGTAAAGAAAACTCCGAAACTTTGAAATACTTCTACATAATATTGGGTATTTCTTTTAGGATAACGATTTTAATATAGAAAAATTTAGCTAAAACATAAAATGTTTCCGATTTGTTATTATTACAGAAATTATGTTATTAAAATTATGGATTTTTTCTGTTTTATTATTATTACAAATAGAACAGTAGAGATTATTAATGATAGCAATGGAAAAGTATATCGTGTGCTGATTAAACACCATTAGTAAAAATAATCATAATACTGAATGAGGAAAATCACAGTAGCAAGCAAGAGGTCGATTCAAAACGATGCACTATCTGCACTGAATCTTTTATGACCGCATCGCAAACACTAAAAAGTGAATAAAAACTCGAGCAATCCCGCAATGATGTCCAAGAATTTCTGAGTTGGAATGCGAAACATTCAACCAAATGTGAGCGCTCCAAGGCTGTCCGTGCATGCGGTATAAATTATTTCCGGAGACATTACGGACATTATTTGAGAGAAATGATTCTTGTTGCAGCAGAGGGCTACTGTTTACTCTGTTGTGTATTTACTTAAAACATAAATTTGACGTTAAATATATAATTAAACGAAGAATAGAAGAGTTAATCGTTTCTCAAAAACTATGAAGGTAATAGGAAAAAGGACCTAGAAAGGAGTTTGCGTTTCTTTTAACCTGGGTTTAGCACTAGAAATACTCTTGAACTGTGCTGTTCGCTTGCTGTGCATTAATATGAGTTAATATCCAGTAGTGCATGCGTCTTACAATATCCCCATGGCGGAAAGTATTTAACGCCGATTTCAATATATGTTCAAGTTTTCAAGTTCGTTGCTTCATTAAAAAGAAAACCCAAAAAGATGCATACGAATCTTATATTTACCATTTGTTGACATTCTTTATAGCGTTGACCATGGTGATCCTGACCACCTCATGAGTGATATATTTAATAAAGATGAGGTGGAACATAGCTTAAGATCTCCTTGAATCTATTTTCGGATAATCTATTGAAAAACTTTTACTAAATGAACTTCACGCATGTAGTCATTTTAAAGAAATGATCAGTTTATTTCAAAATATAGGAGATATTCTAAAATTTGATTCCTCCACCAAATCGTCATGGCGTTGAAATGTATTCGGATAAGATCTGTTGGAATTGGAAGGAATACTTAACTCACAAATTATAGAATATTATTTGAATTACTGCTTTATTTATCTTAAAGATGACTTGTGAATTGCATAAATGTTATAATTTTTCATTATAAATAAAAGGAAAATGCTTATCTCAGCTGTCGCGACAATAAATAATGTCTGTTGTGAAAATTAATAGTAATAAGAAACATTTGTATTAATTATTGCTTAAGATTTTTTAAAAGCATACTTCAATCTCTAATATCTACCCATTCTACCCCATGTTCAAATGAACGTAGTAAATGAATTCATATTTTACCTCAATAGCAAGTAGAAGCAGTCATAGATTTTGAGAACTAGGAAACCGAAATGTTAAGGCTGAACGGATTGAAATGTTACGAATTTTTTAATTACATTTTGTTACCATCAAGATCGTCATAGAGAATTTCAAAAGGCTGGTTAAGTATTACAACTATTTCTTTTAGTAATTCTCGTAGATTTTCCCTAAGAAATTAATCCTATCTGCTAGTTTTGGGTATATATGGAACCAAATTTATCTACCGGTGATGTAACTTTAAGAATAATTATCGTAATGCTTGTCATCGTATCCTCATACTAAAGAAGGATCATAAAAGGCTACCACGAAGAATAATGTTTCAGTGCTTTAGTTCACTTTTAGAAAGATTTTTTAGTGTAAAATCCGAGGCGTAATGTTTAAAAATCTTTGGTATAAAATGGATACAATATCTCCGGTGAAAATGTATGATTCACGCATGCTTCGACAATGATGAGGATATTTAATCCGTGAAAGTACTGCAGCGAAGTCAAGCATCCAAAAATGTATTCATAGTTGAAGTGATGTAACAGAAGTTTCCCATCCACGAACGCACTCTCGTGTGCATGGAAGAAGAACGGATTATTTTTATATGCGGAAAGCAACTCTGTGATTGTTTCAACCTTTTCACGAAGAGAGACATCTCTTAAAGTAGCACTCCTCGCTGTTTCAACGTTGGACATTCACTCTCCATATTTGAGAAGCTATATATCTAAAACTAGGAGAAGAAAAGTTTACGGAAAAATGAGAAGTGTATAAGTCGTTTGCAGGTGGCAGATGATATTATACTCTTCGCTACCGATGGTGAAGATCTTTCTTTAACCCATTAACTGCCAATATTATAAATAAAGAGAAATTTACCGTTTTTCTTTTGAAATGTTGTATTGAAGTGTTAGATAAGAAGAGTAAAAAAATAGAAGCTCTTTGAAAATTGAAAATAATAATATTGCGTTTTGCAATTTTGAACAAAACTACTCCTAAGTCTTGAAACTAGAGGAGGAAAAAGAATTTTCTTTTAAAAATAAATTAGGGAAGACATTCAATAGATATTACTCTTGTAAGAGATGCCAATAAAAAACATTCTTCTAAGTTTAAGTGTGTAGTAAAATATTTACTCTCCGGGAGACTCACGAAACAGAAAATTCCACAAATTTAATAACTAATTACGAAAAAAAATAATTGTTAATGATGATATTTCAGGATTAAAATTAATACCAGACTTCGACTACAATATATTGTAAACACGAAAAACGATAGGACATTTTTGTATAACATAACAATTTCACAATCAATAATAATGTTGCCTTTTCGCAACTTTGGCCGGAAACGGGTTAATACTTTAAGAACTAAACACCGCACTGCAGAATATAGCAATAAAGATAACCTAAACGTCAACAAAGTAATACCTCTTGGTATTGCTTTGTTGAGATACCTCTTGGTATTCGAAATGTGCATATATAGAACAGTTGGTAACAAAAGGATTATTCTTTCTTTTCTTTCAGTTATATTTCAAGCTGTTATTTATTTCAAGAGAAGACTTCTTTTTTCAATATTACTTATACAATATATAAGAGAAATGTCCTCAACCAATGCGTTTTACCAAACCTGACCTATGGAAGTGAAAAATATGCGTTAATCGCAACAATAATCCAACATAATAATTGGAAAACTTTGAAATTGGAACTTTTGAAATTAATGTAGGCAAGCCATGTTGCGAGAAGAAACGATAACTTTTGGAGAGTTCTGGATACCAAGAGAAGTGAAGCGACCAAGAGAAAGACCAATGGACCAATGGAATACAGACACCATTAAGTGTGCCTAGGGGTAAAGTGGCAACAAGAAGCTCAGAATAAAGAAAATTTGAAAACGCTTGTGACCTATGGGTCTTTCTCGTACATCCGAAATCTACGTTGGGTTGTAAATGGGTTATGGTAATCATACATACAGAATGCAATATACCGTCGATCTCTTGTATATATTTTCTTACCGCATAACATAATTATATTTTCAATAGTATATAACAGTCTATAGCTAAATACAGACTCGATATAAAATTCTTTGAAAAGTCCTAGAAGTGCTTAATTCAATCTCTCTGGACTGAAGATGTTAATTGAAATTAATTTTCTAATTGGCATTTATTAGAAAAAACCTAATATTATGGTGAGTGAAATTATGTGTGTTAATCAGAGATGTTGAGTATGATGAGATGCCAGAAAAAGATGATAATATCTTTACGAAAAATACTACGTATTTGAGTGGGTGATTTTTCAAACATAATTTGACCAGATCATTTATTCGCTTGTGTCTTTTTTGAAGTACGTACTATCTACTGGATGATTGTCCCTACAATATCTATACGTTTATTCGTTCCTTGGTTGTCTTATAGTTCCCTTTAATAGACGGAGTTGCTGCTGAATTAGGCAGAGGATGGGCAATGATTTGCACTTCGCTGCTGAACTTGCGAACGCCCAAAAACTAATTTTTAGGAAATCAGTGGTTAAAATGTAGCAAAAGCGTAATCTTGGACCAATTAAGTTGAACTTTTAAGTATGATGGAAAACTGAAACACCAAATAATGGGTTTAAGAGCTGGTGAACTCATAAAAACAGAAGGAACTCCGAAAGTAAACACAAGTTAGTAAGTTTCCGTAGTTTGCAAGTTTTCATCTTATTCTTCAACTCTGTGGTCAATTCAACTCTTTTTTCTTACATTAATTTTTCTCCAGCAGAAGGTTGTCCTCTCTCGCACCATCATCCTGATTAATAGTAATTATATCTAAATGTATATAAATTAGTAGAAGAATAACTAATAAAACAAATATGCTTTTGAATAACCAAACAATATATAACCGGTTATTCTAAGCTCATCCATTGCATTAGAACTCCGATTTATGCATGTTTTGAAATTAATCATTGTAAGCAATATTTGGTAGTATAATCTCGATTTTCGGAGAATCGGGACCATCTCTAATAACCGAAAACTTGGATAATACGGAAGGAACGTTTTACGTTCGTGAATTATGAAAAAACACGCAATTTTCATGCGGTACTTTATTTGTGAATAAAATATTTCTTTTTGCCTTCATAATGTATTTAGCAATGGTCCAGATGCAGTTTTCACTTCTTTTCTACGATTAACTCCAGATTATAATGCCGACGTTAGCTTGTCTATGCTAATCTGGTATGGTGCAGTTATGGGAAAAGTATTTTAAGCTGTGTGCCGGTACATACGTGCGTTAGAGAAAAAGGGTAAGTTAAAACAAAGCACACGATCTTGTATGTACATCGGATAATACTGCACCTCGGTTAATCGAGATTCGGATAATCGAGACTCTACTGTAATAAATAATACAATTTGAGGAAGTGAGTCGTAAAGGCAATCCTGGCGAGGAATTTCATTTCTTTTCCAAGTTCGATTTTGATTTTAAAAATATGACACGCGTAAAGGGTGTGTAGTCATAAATATATGGATATATATAAATATAAATGAATATACGACTAATTAATATGAATAATTAATATAAATTAATAAACAACGAAAAATAACACGTGACAAATTATAAACAAATATTGGTCCGTTTCAATATGTGAGCATAACTATGAAACCAGAAGCGTCCCCGCATTTCTATACGTGTCAAATTTCTACTCGTTCTATCTTAGCTTATTCTTTTCATAAAAGTGAGAGGTGAAGCTTGGCAGAATACTCTTCCCCAAAATACACTCGGAGGCAGCGCGTGAAAGACACAAGCCATGCATTCGTCTCTGGAGTGACACTCTATCTCCGGGGAAATGAATAAGAATAGCGTAGAGGTGAGAGGGAATGTTGCATGAGGAAGAGAACCGTGCTTGTTGTCCCTGGAGCATTTGGGAGTGTGCCAGGACCTCTCCCACACCTCTCTCCCTCGTGCAAGCACAAAGTACTTTCATTCCGCAAGTATTTGTAACTTTATTCTTAGTATTTTACAGGAAAAAGAGCCTAATTTTTTTTCTTACGACGAAATAGGAAAGATTTACGTAACAGAAACGTCCTTGGTAATCGGATTACGAAAAATTATTATTTTTTCATCGCATTCTGCAAATTATAAGGAATTGCAGAATATAAGGATTATTTATAAGCAACAAATGACAATGAATATTTTGGGTTTTGTTATTTTTAAAATGTTTATTTAAATTGACACATTATATTGATATTTAATTTATATATAAAAACATTATAATACCAAATGACAATTAACTAAATCATAAAAATGATAAATAAATTATTAAAATAAAAAAGAAACAAAAACCGAAGAAGTTAAAAATGTCGAGCAAATACTGAACCTTTATCTTGATAGCATGACTGGTTTATGATTGATGACAGGGTTGAATGCAATGAAACATATTTGTTAGCTATGAATTTTTCCTAATACTCAGAAGAAAAAGGTTTATGGAGAGTTAAATAAAATTGAGATGGTCATGATAAGATGGACTTCGCGGAACTTTATGCATATCTTATAAGAAAGAACAATTTGTATCTTCCGCAGATTTCTTTGATTAGTCGCGTCCATGAATTGACATCTTCTTGACCTGAAGATATCAACTCGTTGACTAAACTAGTCAATACAAATCTGCTTAGGAAAATACGAAGTGTTCTTTCTTTAAGGATTTATGGTATTTTTTATAAAATATATTATTTAATTAATATATAATAATATAAAAATAAATGCATTTACAAATGATTTATATTTATTTATAATTTAATTGTATCTATATCTATATATAAATGGCTAGAATTAAAAAAAATTGTTTTAAAAATTGAAGGAGTCCTTTCGAGTCACCAGGGTTCGATCCAAGGGTTATTCCAGCAAAAGTTACATATATACACTATAAATATCCCTTGCGGCAACCCTTTTATTTATACAATAGAGAGCAGCACCCTTCTCTTTCACCGTCGAAATGGCCTCACTCTCGGTTGATTTGCCACAGAAATGCACGGAGGCGATTTCACGAGAAAGCGCGGCCTCACGCAAGCGTGTGTGTGTTCCGGATGTGTCGCATAAACAGCAGACGGCGCTCTTGCACTCTAAAAAATTAGGACCGAAACAACGTTCGGTGGCAGTAGTCTCTTTGATACGAGTGTGCGCATGACAATGAGAAACGAGCGGACCATTTGCGGGTATCGTTGCTCTTTTTTTTGCACCTCCTCCAAACGGGACGCCCCAAATGTCATTATCTGCCCAATCTTCAGTCCCTTCACACCCTTCTTCTCCTCTCTCTCTCTCTCTCTGCATACGCCCGATTTCCTGTGTTCGTTCGCTTCTTCCCTTCCACTGATTACCTCGAATTTGTTTTCTTTCCAGAAATAAATAGTCATTAAAGCATTCCTCATATTTTATTTCTTTGCTTTTATGAAGGCTTTTTATGGTTTACTCTGTCTTAATTGGTGTGAAATATATGAGTAATTATTTTTTGAGCATATTTTTTAATACAAACCAAGTAAGACTCGCAGCGCTATAACACTAAATATAAACTTTTAATAATTAAAAGTCGTGTCTTGATAACCTTTTCTGCCAAGATAGAGATAATTTCTTACAGATGTTAGCCTTCCCGCTCTTTTGAAAGCTCCAAAGCTTAAATGTAAATTATAATTGCTGGTAAATATAACTGAATTTATTCCAACTAGAAACATACCAATTTCACACCAATTGAAAGCAAAAAAGGAAGAAGATTATGTAAGGAGAATATAAACGTTTAATTTACGCTTTATAAAATATATATTTAAAACGTTTTCCGCTAAAGCAGTGTCTGCCAAACTAATTTACCTCACAATACAGAGAAAGTTGGGAATTTATTTCGCTGCACAGTAACGAAAATAAATTTAGGTTAGCTGTTAAATATACATCTGTTTGTGCAAAGTTAAATTTTGAAATAATAATCACAGTCAAAGCTTATTCTAAAATTTTTGACTTTCGCGATGTTATTGTAAGTGTCCCTTACAAAAGTTAAGATGTTGTGTTCCTTCAAAATCCAAGCGAAAGAAAAAAAACCAATGGATATCCGAAAACTTTCTACCAAATCCATGAGTTTTACTACACTATTCGTTTTCTATTACAACAATTCACCAACTGAAACATTAATAATGGTGCAAAATTATTAAAATTTGCTAGCATAACTCATTCTGTGAAGGAATTTTTTCTTTTTCTGAAACTTTTGGCGCAGAAACTTTTAAAAATATTTTGCAAACACTTGTATTGATACAGACACCAAAATTACCATATCTTGGTGTACCCCATTGTGCCGCGGCACACAACTTTCATTACATAGTTCTAAAGCGTCGTAGTTTATCCAACAAGCCCATGATGAAAATCTCATTATTCAAAAACTGAGTAAATTAAACTCATGCATGTTATACATAGTTATGGATGAGTCGTATGTGCTTGCAAATTAATATAATTTAAATATTAAAATTATGACAAAAGTATTATCTCTGCTATAGTATAGATCCATCATAATACTAAACTACCCATACTTTCTTATGTAAATTTAATAATTTATTGAAATATATACCAGTTCATGAATCCATAAGTTCGTTATCGTTCTAAAGATATTCCTACCAGTAGACCTGCATTAACATAAGAAAACCAAGATGATTGTAGTAAACTGTTATAAATTATAAAATGTAAATCCCCTATAATCTTACGAGTACGCCAGCATTCAAGCGTCTTAATCTTAAATATTCTTCATCAATATTGGGAAACAATTGAAGGTCATGAATATTATGCATTTCGTAACGAGGGAAAGCAGCTGGTAGAAATACGGTAGCCAAGTTTAAAACAGCGGAGATTAATATAAAATTAACAAGATTAACTCATCATAAGTCTATTTAGAGATATTTTTAATAGCCGATTAAGAGGATTTTGTGGCCGAAAATGGTATTTTTGTTGGAAATTGAGAGCTGTTTTGGTTGAGAATAGTTGTAAATTAACTTCTTCTTGAGATTTCTTTTATCTCTCTATCCCAGCTTGTTTCACCTCTGGCTAAATTAGTACATTTTACTTGAATAACAGAAGAGCTGCATTGCAAAGACCTGGACAAAGAATTCAACTTGCTAAGTTACGAGTAAAATAATTCCTCGCTTATGTTTTTATCGGGGACCATTAAGGTCTTGGACGATGGCCAAAGAAAGCTGCCCAAGGAAGTATTCTTCTCACGGATAAGATACCGCCTTTTACCTTTCTAATGGGAAACCCTGCCAAAAGAGATAAGCACCGTAGGAATCGGAAGTGAAAGCTCGCAGTGTTAAAAAACCTCCCGACTCATAAGGGAGAATCCAATGCTTCTGATAAAGCTTATAATTGCAAAACTCTTTCTATGAGACCAAAAAACTGGTTGATAAAAGGATGTGTCATTAACGGCTCTTCATTCCGTACTTTCTTTCACCAATTCCCAGTGGTTCAAAAAATCGTGTGCATGGAGAACTGGAAACTTCTCTTAACTTAAGATTCCGTAGATTTTCAGCGAGGGAAGAAAATTGTTTAGTAAATCTGCTTCGGGACAACAAAGAAAAATGAATGTATAAGCGTAAAAAGAAACAAAGTAATAAGGTTTCGGACGATTTTGGCATTGACAGAAAAATGTAAAATCTTAAAATAGAAACATAAATCTATTGAATTTTGGTTTTTTTATTCGACCTCTGGCTAGAATTAAAAAAAATTGTTTTAAAAATTGAAGGAGTCCTTTCGAGTCACCAGGGTTCGATCCAAGGGTTATTCCAGCAAAAGTTACATATATACACTATAAATATCCCTTGCGGCAACCCTTTTATTTATACAATAGAGAGCAGCACCCTTCTCTTTCACCGTCGAAATGGCCTCACTCTCGGTTGATTTGCCACAGAAATGCACGGAGGCGATTTCACGAGAAAGCGCGGCCTCACGCAAGCGTGTGTGTGTTCCGGATGTGTCGCATAAACAGCAGACGGCGCTCTTGCACTCTAAAAAATTAGGACCGAAACAACGTTCGGTGGCAGTAGTCTCTTTGATACGAGTGTGCGCATGACAATGAGAAACGAGCGGACCATTTGCGGGTATCGTTGCTCTTTTTTTTGCACCTCCTCCAAACGGGACGCCCCAAATGTCATTATCTGCCCAATCTTCAGTCCCTTCACACCCTTCTTCTCCTCTCTCTCTCTCTCTCTGCATACGCCCGATTTCCTGTGTTCGTTCGCTTCTTCCCTTCCACTGATTACCTCGAATTTGTTTTCTTTCCAGAAATAAATAGTCATTAAAGCATTCCTCATATTTTATTTCTTTGCTTTTATGAAGGCTTTTTATGGTTTACTCTGTCTTAATTGGTGTGAAATATATGAGTAATTATTTTTTGAGCATATTTTTTAATACAAACCAAGTAAGACTCGCAGCGCTATAACACTAAATATAAACTTTTAATAATTAAAAGTCGTGTCTTGATANTATTAATAAGTACGTTATGCTCCCCTCCGGCGTTTCCACCCACCCAGAAGACCAAACCGCAATGTATTTAATAAATGATTGATATCTTAAGTCGGAATAGAAGATTGCGATTCACTCTTAAAGTAATGATAATCTAAGTAGACACTAGTATTAAAATTTGTTAATGAATTTGAATATTACAGATAAAATCGAGAAAGATATACTGAGAAGAATATTCGAGACAACCTAAAGAAAAGTTCACCTGGCAGCTAGTGCTATGACCTTAAAGTTGAGGATGCAATTTGCGGAAACTTTTACGTGTAACGAACTCTTGTTTGATAGAGATGTTTTAATGGGATCTGGTCGGCATCCTTTTTTCGCCTGACCTATTGCCCACCTTCGTGCAGAATAATCTTCCTACCACATTCAGCGCTTATGGAAGTAATCACATTGAAAGAGCCTTATTGGAATGACAATGCTTATTAACATAGCACATTTATGAAATACAACCCAACATGGATGTGGGATTTGGTGTCTTTGTCGAGTACAAGAAAAACTACCAATGTAATTTTCAGAAATTTACTCTCCTGAAGATCTGCACTGCAAAATTTAGTGTAAGTTAATGAGAAGAAAAAGTATGAGAACTTATTTTGTTTTTAGATTAATATCTGTGTTTATTTAAAACTATCAAAATTGCAATAACGCTTTTCTACAAGAAACGTTTATCTTAGTCGTCCTTTTGAAGGGCATTTTAATTTCCTGAATAATGGATTTTCACTCATTGCCGGATTACACTGTTGATATTTTCATTTAGGTAAAACCACCCTACTGAAATCGTCAGATGCCCACCACTGGACGGCAGAAACCTGTTTGGTAACCACTGCTGTATTTTGCAGCTAGGTATTTGTTGTAACTTAAAGAGCAATGTGAAACATCAGTCGAATGGGACGCATAAGTGCGTGATCGACCTGACGGAAGACGGTGTCGATAAAAATGACGCTGCAGAGGAATAAGCTAACCCATCATCTAGGATGAGCACGTGGTCAAAGAAATCTCTCCATAATAATGAAATATTATGCAGAGAAATCGAAACCCTGGGAGAAATATCATGAATTATATATTGTGATTCGTATAGGCATAAATGCAAGATAAGATAGTTACGATTGTTAGTTACGCTTTTTTCGGGGTAGCTAGGATGGGTGGATCAATTTTTAAGCATTAGTTCACCTTGCGAAGACTATAGAGTTATCAGAATCATAAAGGAACTGAGGAGAATAGACAATGATGGATATTTTAAAAATAAGTAGTTGCATACCTATTGAGGTGATAAAGACCCGTGAGAATGACGTAGAACATAGGAGTGAATAAGGTTCAAAGAATGAAATTTGTAAAATAATTCCGCGCTATATTAGCACCGAAAAACAATAAGAGTTAACAATAAACAATTAGAGTAAACAATAAGAGAAACAACAAGAGTCCTTTGCAATCGGACAATAAATTCCATTCCTTTCCTAAGAAAAAATAAATGGCGACTAGGATAGCGTCTCTTTGTCTTCCATGAAACGGAAGCCATTTTAATCAATTACTTAATCTCTCCTTCGTCTTTTCTTTGCACTCTCCTCCGAAAGAGATGATGAGTTGCACAGTGTATGGGCTTAGAGAGTTAGAAAATCGGCGTGATGTATGTGGTGAATTAGAAGCGGGGATAAATCAAAAGGAGCAGTGCGTGGGCTGCGATAGAGTGCGGATCGGAGGGAGTAAATGGAGGCGAAAATAAGAAGGGACGCAATCCGTTCGATAAGAAACCCTCTCAGAGTAATGTCTTCGAGCGGAAGCTATTTACAGAGGAAATACGTAAAGTAAACATCGGTCGAGTGGAAAAGAGGTTCGCTTTAAACAAAGTGTGCGTTAACATCTTTTGGAAAGAAAACATCTAATTTCACGCGTGGCTTGCGTTTTTTCGCTGCAACCACGTGCAAAGCGTCGAAAACACGTTTATTTCTCTGCCGAAATATTAAGGACACTCTAGGTTGGAAATTGAGAGCTGTTTTGGTTGAGAATAGTTGTAAATTAACTTCTTCTTGAGATTTCTTTTATCTCTCTATCCCAGCTTGTTTCACCTCTGGCTAAATTAGTACATTTTACTTGAATAACAGAAGAGCTGCATTGCAAAGACCTGGACAAAGAATTCAACTTGCTAAGTTACGAGTAAAATAATTCCTCGCTTATGTTTTTATCGGGGACCATTAAGGTCTTGGACGATGGCCAAAGAAAGCTGCCCAAGGAAGTATTCTTCTCACGGATAAGATACCGCCTTTTACCTTTCTAATGGGAAACCCTGCCAAAAGAGATAAGCACCGTAGGAATCGGAAGTGAAAGCTCGCAGTGTTAAAAAACCTCCCGACTCATAAGGGAGAATCCAATGCTTCTGATAAAGCTTATAATTGCAAAACTCTTTCTATGAGACCAAAAAACTGGTTGATAAAAGGATGTGTCATTAACGGCTCTTCATTCCGTACTTTCTTTCACCAATTCCCAGTGGTTCAAAAAATCGTGTGCATGGAGAACTGGAAACTTCTCTTAACTTAAGATTCCGTAGATTTTCAGCGAGGGAAGAAAATTGTTTAGTAAATCTGCTTCGGGACAACAAAGAAAAATGAATGTATAAGCGTAAAAAGAAACAAAGTAATAAGGTTTCGGACGATTTTGGCATTGACAGAAAAATGTAAAATCTTAAAATAGAAACATAAATCTATTGAATTTTGGTTTTTTTATTCGACCTCTGGCTAGAATTAAAAAAAATTGTTTTAAAAATTGAAGGAGTCCTTTCGAGTCACCAGGGTTCGATCCAAGGGTTATTCCAGCAAAAGTTACATATATACACTATAAATATCCCTTGCGGCAACCCTTTTATTTATACAATAGAGAGCAGCACCCTTCTCTTTCACCGTCGAAATGGCCTCACTCTCGGTTGATTTGCCACAGAAATGCACGGAGGCGATTTCACGAGAAAGCGCGGCCTCACGCAAGCGTGTGTGTGTTCCGGATGTGTCGCATAAACAGCAGACGGCGCTCTTGCACTCTAAAAAATTAGGACCGAAACAACGTTCGGTGGCAGTAGTCTCTTTGATACGAGTGTGCGCATGACAATGAGAAACGAGCGGACCATTTGCGGGTATCGTTGCTCTTTTTTTTGCACCTCCTCCAAACGGGACGCCCCAAATGTCATTATCTGCCCAATCTTCAGTCCCTTCACACCCTTCTTCTCCTCTCTCTCTCTCTCTCTGCATACGCCCGATTTCCTGTGTTCGTTCGCTTCTTCCCTTCCACTGATTACCTCGAATTTGTTTTCTTTCCAGAAATAAATAGTCATTAAAGCATTCCTCATATTTTATTTCTTTGCTTTTATGAAGGCTTTTTATGGTTTACTCTGTCTTAATTGGTGTGAAATATATGAGTAATTATTTTTTGAGCATATTTTTTAATACAAACCAAGTAAGACTCGCAGCGCTATAACACTAAATATAAACTTTTAATAATTAAAAGTCGTGTCTTGATANGTCCGGATTACCGAGGGTTCCGGATTAGCGCGTGTCCGGATTACCGGGATTCTACTGTATATGGATTAAATGGAATTCTCATTAAACAAATCATATCGATCAAAACTTAGATTTGTAAACAAAGGCACATTTTTAATTTTATTTAAGTTGTAGTTTGGTTGAGATTTCTGTGAAGGATTCAAATGAATTATTTATTTCTTTTACGACCTCTCATTTTTCGGATATCGAGCAAACTAAAGATTTCTCATAATTGAGATAATTACTGCAATAATTATCTTCTGGAAACAATTTCAATTTTGTTTTCATAACTACCTAAAACGGATGAATTACTTTCCTCTGTATTTCAAACCAATTAAATAAATATTAAAAATTTGTAATAACTTTTAAAACACCATTTTCTTTATAGATTCATTTTCGATTATACAATACATCTGACCAGTCAAAGGGCTGCATGCAGAGTACTTGTGTAGATGAATAATAGATCACAATATTTTACGCATTCGGTGGCTCTATTTCCATATGAAATATCACAGCGAAATTTCCAAGATGGAAACAAATCCAAATCAGTTCTACAAAAAAGCAACATAAAGACGGAAAACTACGATTCTGATACAAAAATTAGTAAAAAATACACATTAAGATGCCTGAAAAAATTAATTTCTGCAAAAAAAATAATTCTATATTATACTGTGAGAAAAATCTAATAAGAAACTTTAACTTAAATGCTTTGTTTTGTAATATAAAAGGCAACAGTTATCTTGGAAAATGTTATATGGTGGAAGATATGGGAAGGGAACAAAAATCTTACAATTAGGAGAGGCAGTAGAAGTAGAAGAAAGTTCAGTAGACAAGAATTCTAGACTTTTTCTCTTATTAGATACTGGAGGAATTAAATTATGGACGAAAGGTCAACGCTAAGGAAATTAAGTTTGCGATTTTAAATATATTAAGCTATTAAAGTTACACTCAGTCAAAATTTTGAGAGTGCATGTTTCAGATGTGTATCGGTCACAAGGTTAAGCCACGATTTTGAGAAAGATTTTTATCGTTGAGGCTGAAATAAATAGCATAATTTTGTTTGTTTGAATAGAGCTTGATCAGTGATGCGTAGCCTTTAATGTTGTACATACATATTGGGCAGAACTGACTGATTAAAATATTATTATCTGAATTTGGATAAACAGTAATCTAGTCATTTCCAAATCTACGTTACGCTATTTCCAAATCTTTATGATCTCAAGTCCAATTTTTTATGTCCTCAGGATAAGTCCCACTATTGTGTAATGATGTTACTAACTGATATAATTAAATATTTTATCGATATTTAGTTTGTTGAAGAATAGTAGTGAAACTATTGGAGGATTTATTTATTTAAAAATAAAAAGCTCTAAGAATGAAATAAAACAGTTTCATCCTGCTTGGGTCACACCATACAGGTTCGCAAGTCCAACTCCTGCTATGCGTCCCACCGCTTGGGAAACGCTGTTTTACGGACTTCCTTCGTGTCGTAGAGATTTCGTCATTTTATTTTTCTTCTCATTAATCTGCTAACTGATATATTTTTTTACGTTTTATGCTTCCCCTTATATTTCCATAACAACTGAGATACACATAAAATGCTATAATCAGTCACATGTTCTCGAACAATTTGCAGGACTAATGCCAAATATTACTAAAACCATACCTTGTTTTTGTTGTTCCGTTCTCTATATTTACCATTTTTTCTAGAATAGACACTAGAATTACAAGAAAATCTTTCTACATCGATATAAAATAATTACATTTGTGTTACTTTACCTATTCTCTCGACCATGAGGACTCTTTAACTAAATTGAAATTCCAGCGTCAACTCTGACACGCATACTTTTCAGACGTTATGTTTAGTGAATTACTAAACATGACGTCTGTATCCTGAAAACTTGAGAGCATTATAAATTTTACGACTTAAGTAGATAACGGAAATGAAAGCTTTAAAGTATCAAAATGAAACAATCGGCCTTTTTGAGAAGCAGCATTCGTTACGCTTAGTCATCAACCAACTCGAATGTGAACAGTTTTGCCCGTTTACATTATTAAATATAGAGATCGTATATAAGGAAAAATATCCCGGTTTAATCAAACGACATTAATTTCAAAAATAAATTTATTAAACATTTTTAGATTCTATAGTTTCCATTTTAAAATATTGCGGCAACGAATCGCGAATAACAAAGCTTATTAAATTTCCAAATATCGTGATCCATTGATAATGTAGGAAATTATTCACGTTTTTGTCGTGTCGAGCCCTATAGGGCGATTTTGAAATTAAAACATAGTATTTTATTTCTTTAATGGAAATATGATGACAGAGAGAAATAGTAAATTAAATGCGTTCTGCACTTCACTATGGCTATATTTCAATTAAAATGCAAAAGAAATCATCGTTTTTCGTTTGAAGAGATAATTGAATGAGGATGAAAATATGAAGTGAATTGGAATCAAAACCTTAACTAATGTGGTAAATTCGCCCTCATTTTCAATAAATTGCAAAAATGTAATTGGTTTTCTCTAAACCTTTAAAATTTAAAGATTAAATTCACCCAAAATTTGGCAACTAAAACTTAATTACGCCAAATGAGGATTTGAAGCTTTATTATCGAAAAATCCTAAACCAATTTCAGGTCATTTATTTAATATATTATTCCAAATACATCTTTATTTTTTTATTTTAATGGAAATAACCATGATAATACTATTTAAGGACGCTTATTAAGCGAAGAAATGAAGCGAATTCTCACGAAAGCTATGACTTGGGAAGGTATGGAGTAAATTAGGACACTTACTTATCACATTCAAAATAAAAGAAGAGATGAATTTCAGCTGATATTTATTGAGTTAGAAATCCTTCCAAACATAAAATGAAATGTACGAAAAATAAAAAGCGCAACGTAGCAGTAGTATTAAACCCAACTCCAACTTATTTTGAGAAACTGCATCCCTCCGTCCCGAGGTATGTGTAATATAGAAGCTTTCCTCTCTCCAAATAAATTCTCGACGAATTCTACGATGTGACATTTTAATTCTCGTAAATTATGTCAAAAATGTAATTTTTCATCGCTGAATTTTATATTAAGCTATTTAAATATTTGTACTCTTTGCATAAGTTGTCAGATCTGTTAACAGATTCATAATTTCTTGAATTGAAATATCTTTGTATTGAGTTCTGTAGTAAACAACTCTGTAGCAACGGAGCTTTAAAGATACTTGATTCAAACAGTGACCTCGAAGTACGCTGAATGACTAAATATATCACAATTTTGATATTATGATGGTTGGAGCGCTAACCAATTGTGGCCAACTTAAAAAAATCATACCTTCTACATTACAATATCAAAGAATTATGCCTATCATCAACTCAAAGAGTAGTTTCAGCCCCTTTTAGAACAGCGAAGTATACCGACTAGAATTAGAAATCTTCCATTAGTTATGTGTAAGCACGCAGGAGCGCAGTTATCACTCCCTCTTCTTAATCTACCCCTGGTCACCTTAGGGGCAACTGCAATCCCATGAGGGTTTTCCGGAAGTTCTTAATCACCTTTGGCCATCGATGGAACCCTTTCCTTCGGTTGTAAGCAAAAACGAAGAGAACCATTGGCCACTGCCACCCGAACAAAAGAGAAAAGCGATGGAAATGCATGCGATAATCACATCTGATGAGTGTGTGCACTCGTGCACTCATCTCGTGTCAAAATCCGTGGAAATTATAGGAAAATTCGCCAACATGTTATAACCTTCTAAAACATCATACTCAATTGAAGAGCCGTAGGATTCTGTTGATAAAACACGCTCCTTCATGGATAGCTCTGCAACTAAATATTGATGAATAGGGCATTTGCCATTTATATTACGAAAGCAAGAGCATAGCAACAACATCAATCCTCATCTTGCGTAGTAAGCCCCTCAATGGCTTTCGGCAGCGGATGATTGATGGGTTGAGGATCCAACCAGCCTTAGGACTGACTTATTTTTCAGACTGACGGAAAGGGTACAGAAATTAATATTATTATTGATCCATTTGAAGTCTTCGTCACTAGTTTAATTATTCTCCATTAACTACTTATAGCTAAAACATAGTATCATTATTATTTTCTTACCCAAGTTGAAATTTAATGCATATTAAGGAAAATTTATACGAAGAATTCTTAAACCAAGTTGTATGTAGTAGTCAGGGCTAACTACAGAGTAGTAATACTGGGTAAGTACTGTATGGCTATACACTACAGCTTTGTATCTCTAATTTTATGGTCTTTTTTCATAAAGATCATCAAGTTCAATTTTTACTACATTTAGTAGAACCGTTACATTGCAGGGATGTAAAAGAACATGGCTTCGATAAGGGAATTATATACTTTACGAAGACGTATATTTACTCCCATTTTTACCGTTTTCTTCTGTCCTTAATGGAAATTCAATAAAGACGTATGTATCAATATCAGGCCTCATTCATTTATGAAGTCACTTTCTCACCATGTAAAAAGTGTTGAAAAGAATGAAAAAAAGTGAACCTTTCGTGTTTACCACAATTTTTCCACATAGTTGTATGGAATTGAGCGTGGAATAATGAAAACCTCTAGTAATCTCATTTCCGATAGTGAATGTGGTTCATTATTCCAGATCGTCCGTTTAATTATTACTACTACTATTATTACTGCTACTTTAAATCTTTTCCTGAGAGAGCCACGCCGGGTTTGAAATCTCCCGAATCATGTGCTCTTCAGTTATTAAGGTACAAACATTCTCATCTCGTTTATTGGATTTCCCTTTCGGGAAGGTTTAAACTTTAATATCCATTTCTCGAGTAAATTACTTGAGATGGCGCGTCGAAGGTAAGGAAATAATTAAGGAGGAGTTAATAAGGGAGAGACCAAGGCGGAGAGGGATCAAAAGAGCGTACAAAGAGCGGGAAATTGAAGGCCGGGACCCGAAAAGAGAGGGAATGGAAAGAGAGAGTTGTAAGGAGCCGTAGTTATGGAGTCAAAATGGGTAGTCATTATGCGGCGCGGAGGAAGCTTTGTATAGCTGCATTCATGGGTTTTTACTCCTGAGCGCTAAACGGAGACTGGTTTCCGGTGCGTGGTTTTTATCTAAGGCGAGGGCCAATTTCGCCCTTTCCTGTCCTCTCGGCCGCCCTAATAATGCAACACTCGAAGCCCTCTCGGCAGCAGACAATTGACGATCAAAGTGCGCCGACATTAGGAAGCGATATTAGAGTCGTAAATTCGCGGCCCTCGGACACCGAAAGCGAACCGCTGTTTTTATGGATTCCCCCTTTATGGATCTTTCCTCTCTCTTATTCATTTCCAAGAAATAGTTTTTACCCTTTTCGCTCCGAAAAGGAATCCCTCACAATGATTTTCTGCCCACGTGAGCTTTCATTTTCGGGAGTTTGTTGATTCTGAGGACATTAGAGAGGACCAGGAGTAAAATGTGATGGTGGAGAATCTGAAGCAGCCGTCTTTCACTGCTTTCATAATTTCCGTTCGACGCAAGAGGAAAAAATATTCGAAAATGGGATACAAACATTTCTCTGATGAAGAGAAACCCACGAATAACCATAACGAGCATTTCATACCTAAATTTATAGGAAATGAAATCTATAAAGATGGCTGTCCAACTTCATCAGCCTCGATTTAGATTTTTTACTATACTGAGGATATTAAATAGCCCCCTAAATTAGATAACCTGTCTTTTCGTATTTTTACGTGTGAATATCCGTAAGTCACACATTCATTGCGCATTTACACCAAGTACCTGTACGTGAACGAATATATATATGTANAAAATATATAACGATAACGATAATTTACAAGTAAATAAAAATAAATAAATAAAAAATCGGGACTGTCAGCGAGAACCTGCAGAAACCTAATTTCCCTGGGCGCAATACCACCTAGACTTTATGGACTCCCCAAGGTGCACAAAGAAGGAGGGTCTTTTCGAATGATTATGAATGGTATCAATTCGCTAATATACCTCCCGGCTACAAATTTGGGAGACTCCTGACAAACATCAAGGACAAACTCGGACTCAAAACGGCCGGGGTCTACGAGGTTCCATGTGAGTGTGGGAAAATCTACATCGGCCAAACTGGAAGAAAAATTGAAACCAGGCTCAAGGAACACGTACACCATGTTCGCCTAAACCAACTGGAAAAATCGGTGATTGCAGAACACTGCAATGACTACGAGCACAAGATGAAATTCGGGGTCTCTAAGGTTCTGTGCAAAACGCAAATTCTGGCAAAGAATCATAAAGGAGTCTATAGAAATAAAAGTAGCAAAGAACATCTTAAATCGGGACTTCCAGTTACTATCAGCCTGGAAACCCATAATCCGAAAGATCAAGGAGGAACGCCCCCATTGGCCAAACCACCAAACAATCACGTGAGGGGAAGCTACGGTTTCCCCTATAAAGGCGAGACCAATATCAATGTTCGGACTACTACTACAATGTTCGGCACTCACCCTGAGGATGGCTGCAGATCTAGCGACCGAAGTGTTGGTATTGTACCACGAAACCACCCTAGGAGTATCCCGAGAAGCTTTACTTCAATTTACAATTACTTTACAAATATTTAGCTCTTGTGAATTTTGGTTGTAAGTTATACGTTTTAAGTATCTGTAAATTCACGCAAATTCTTTATGCCTATACATTTCACAGCATTGATTATATTTTAATTTCATATTTCCTCTCCCTATTATAATTATGTTTCAATCTAACGTGACAAGACAATTTACAGTGATTTATTTCTTAAATTTTTCTTCACAGCCCCTGTGTTGAATTCCTATGTATGGGAGATCTTCTTCACGAATACCTCCATGTTGGCTGAGGATCCTCTACAACCGTCGGAATTGTGACGATAAGCTATTCCACAGCTGAAGAAATCCTTGCAAGCATTGGACCTTGAATTGTTGGTATCTATTCGACCGGAGGTACTT
Organism: Ladona fulva; assembly: GCA_000376725.2. NCBI lineage: Eukaryota > Metazoa > Arthropoda > Insecta > Odonata > Libellulidae > Ladona > Ladona fulva. Next base: position 64,229 of record KZ308449.1, read on the forward strand.
CAGCGCTCGACTTCCTCTTCGCTGCTGGAAAAGGGTCTTGCCAAGGACGATCGGCGGAGACCTTCCGTTTCTCTTCGCTCGTGGTAACCGCGAAGAGGCAAGAAAGGCAGTAATACCCCAGTCTCGTGTGAAAGTCAGCAAATCAGTGATATTCAGTGAGTGTGTGTAAAATTTAGTGTTAAATATTGTGTACGAGTATATATAGCTGTGTAAGAGTCAAGATATCTGAAGTCAGCTTTGCTCGGAAAGCTTCTTCCATGGTAAGTTCACCTTCTTTCTTCATTTCTTCATATTCTGTGGTGATTGGAATCGTGGGATTTTATTAGGGGCAGCACTACTTACTCAGGGGCTCTTTATATATATTTAAATTTCCCTATGTGGGTACCAGGCGTTCAGTCGATCTGTTTTTTTTCTGACAGACTTATCCACAATTAAATGTACGGCTCGTCAGGTTTCTGCCTCATCTGAATTTGCGGTATTTATTTAATATATTTCTTTTCCATTTAACGCGTATGAAACGTGGAATTCATACCTATGTAATGTTAGGTATCAGAGATTCATGTTATAGAATCTTTAAAAACACTCCAAAAGCCGTATATTGGCAAGTAGAAATCGCGTTTAGAGACAAGCTGGAAGCTCCTGAATACCGACTTCTTGGAAATTCCCTAGAATTCGCTAATTCGGAGCTTTCCGTTTATCTCTAAACGCGGATTCCGCCTGCCGACATACGGTTTACGGAGTGTTATTAAACCTCTAATTCTTTAACAGCCGTGTTCCAACTTTCTATTCTTTCATTCCTGTTATTATCGGATTCCAGAATTAAGAAAACAACTGCCAATCCAAAATTTTGTTATTTTACATCACGTTTTATTTATAGCCCAAAGTAGAGAAAGGCGTTTCGAATACAAGCTTTGTGTGGAGAATATGTGCCGAGAACCATCGGTGTGCTGTGAATAAGCTCTTGGTATGGCTCACAATCTCCGAGAGTATCTTGTTTTTCCAATTTTTCATAGCGCATAATTTGATAGGTATATTTTGTGAGAGTTCGCACTGGAAGCTATACGACATTTTATTCCAGACACGATCCTTTCTTCTTTATCAATTTGAAATCAGAATGGAACTAATTAAGAAACGGTTTAGTGCACCAGTTTAGTCAATATGTTGCAAAGTATGCTGTGGAAGACAAAATGTTGGGGAGCGCTAACGTACAGGATATTTTCCGAAAAACGTTTTTTGGGATATGCCTTCTCTTTCCGAGTCCTTCCCTTACTCGGTACGTAGATGAGGGAGTATTTGTTACACCCCATTTATAACAGAATATCTTTTATCAGGGGCTGTGTTGGTTTATGAATAAGATCTTTCAACCGTATACATTTTTACTTACCCCTATTCCGCTAATGACGAATTCAGAAACTCAACCCTGAATCTGAGATATGTAACTGGCGGAGACGAAACGGGGAATTTGAACATTTTCAGGTCTTAGGAGATCATAATGGAGCTAATCCTTGATCGCAAATTTAACCCTTTATTACAGTAGGATTTGTTAAGTGTGATTCTCCTTCTCCTGATATATGAATTTCCCCTAAGTTAATCCTTCCTCTAAGTCTTTCTTGCCTTATTTAAACGGTATTCTTATTTTTCGTTTACGTTAACTTAAATGGATACCCATTCATATCCATTTATAATATGGAATTCAAATGCAGTGAAGACCAATCTTACTGCCAGTTTAAATTGAATACGATATTAGATTGAAAAAAGAAAACAATATTTTTATGTCTTAGATATCCATCTACTTCAATTGGTTCATCAAACAGAGCAATGGCAACGGTAGCTCCCGGTGAGGCTTTTGATATACTTGAAATCAGATTTAATTTTGGCGCGATATATACACGAGAAAGAGAAATTATTTCGATTTCTATTACAATGTGAGTCTATTTTTCCCCACTCCATTTTCAGTCTCAGTCGAGTGAACGTGCTTCTCGTGTGAGTCAGAGAACATGTGTGTAACTCTGCATTTCTGCGCGTGAAATATTGCTTGAAATCATCCTCATATATTTCAAACGACTTAATATTATCGATATGTTAAAATATATAACGATAACGATAATTTACAAGTAAATAAAAATAAATAAATAAAAAATCGGGACTGTCAGCGAGAACCTGCAGAAACCTAATTTCCCTGGGCGCAATACCACCTAGACTTTATGGACTCCCCAAGGTGCACAAAGAAGGAGGGTCTTTTCGAATGATTATGAATGGTATCAATTCGCTAATATACCTCCCGGCTACAAATTTGGGAGACTCCTGACAAACATCAAGGACAAACTCGGACTCAAAACGGCCGGGGTCTACGAGGTTCCATGTGAGTGTGGGAAAATCTACATCGGCCAAACTGGAAGAAAAATTGAAACCAGGCTCAAGGAACACGTACACCATGTTCGCCTAAACCAACTGGAAAAATCGGTGATTGCAGAACACTGCAATGACTACGAGCACAAGATGAAATTCGGGGTCTCTAAGGTTCTGTGCAAAACGCAAATTCTGGCAAAGAATCATAAAGGAGTCTATAGAAATAAAAGTAGCAAAGAACATCTTAAATCGGGACTTCCAGTTACTATCAGCCTGGAAACCCATAATCCGAAAGATCAAGGAGGAACGCCCCCATTGGCCAAACCACCAAACAATCACGTGAGGGGAAGCTACGGTTTCCCCTATAAAGGCGAGACCAATATCAATGTTCGGACTACTACTACAATGTTCGGCACTCACCCTGAGGATGGCTGCAGATCTAGCGACCGAAGTGTTGGTATTGTACCACGAAACCACCCTAGGAGTATCCCGAGAAGCTTTACTTCAATTTACAATTACTTTACAAATATTTAGCTCTTGTGAATTTTGGTTGTAAGTTATACGTTTTAAGTATCTGTATATTCACGCAAATTCTTTATGCCTATACATTTCACAGCATTGATTATATTTTAATTTCATATTTCCTCTCCCTATTATAATTATGTTTCAATCTAACGTGACAAGACAATTTACAGTGATTTATTTCTTAAATTTTTCTTCACAGCCCCTGTGTTGAATTCCTATGTATGGGAGATCTTCTTCACGAATACCTCCATGTTGGCTGAGGATCCTCTACAACCGTCGGAATTGTGACGATAAGCTATTCCACAGCTGAAGAAATCCTTGCAAGCATTGGACCTTGAATTGTTGGTATCTATTCGACCGGAGGTACTTCAGCGCTCGACTTCCTCTTCGCTGCTGGAAAAGGGTCTTGCCAAGGACGATCGGCGGAGACCTTCCGTTTCTCTTCGCTCGTGGTAACCGCGAAGAGGCAAGAAAGGCAGTAATACCCCAGTCTCGTGTGAAAGTCAGCAAATCAGTGATATTCAGTGAGTGTGTGTAAAATTTAGTGTTAAATATTGTGTACGAGTATATATAGCTGTGTAAGAGTCAAGATATCTGAAGTCAGCTTTGCTCGGAAAGCTTCTTCCATGGTAAGTTCACCTTCTTTCTTCATTTCTTCATATTCTGTGGTGATTGGAATCGTGGGATTTTATTAGGGGCAGCACTACTTACTCAGGGGCTCTTGGGCTAATTTAAACGATGACACCTCATATTCTGCACCAATAGTATGAGGAATTCTACTCGGGGTACCCCTAGTACACCCCTCTTCGGTACTTCAGTAGTTTGTTGGTCCAGCTTACCGTCTGGAGTCATAAGCAGATCTAGAATTTTATCAAGAAGGGACGAGCGATTTTTGTATCGTGCTACATCTGTACTGTAAAACAACATCTTAATAGCGATGTTCAGGTATTGATCATTTCAGGTGGTAATTTTAAGAGGAGTTATTTAACGATTTAATTGCTCGTCAGGTTTCTGCCTCATCTGAATTTGCGGTATTTATTTAATATATTTCTTTTCCATTTAACGCGTATGAAACGTGGAATTCATACCTATGTAATGTTAGGTATCAGAGATTCATGTTATAGAATCTTTAAAAACACTCCAAAAGCCGTATATTGGCAAGTAGAAATCGCGTTTAGAGACAAGCTGGAAGCTCCTGAATACCGACTTCTTGGAAATTCCCTAGAATTCGCTAATTCGGAGCTTTCCGTTTATCTCTAAACGCGGATTCCGCCTGCCGACATACGGTTTACGGAGTGTTATTAAACCTCTAATTCTTTAACAGCCGTGTTCCAACTTTCTATTCTTTCATTCCTGTTATTATCGGATTCCAGAATTAAGAAAACAACTGCCAATCCAAAATTTTGTTATTTTACATCACGTTTTATTTATAGCCCAAAGTAGAGAAAGGCGTTTCGAATACAAGCTTTGTGTGGAGAATATGTGCCGAGAACCATCGGTGTGCTGTGAATAAGCTCTTGGTATGGCTCACAATCTCCGAGAGTATCTTGTTTTTCCAATTTTTCATAGCGCATAATTTGATAGGTATATTTTGTGAGAGTTCGCACTGGAAGCTATACGACATTTTATTCCAGACACGATCCTTTCTTCTTTATCAATTTGAAATCAGAATGGAACTAATTAAGAAACGGTTTAGTGCACCAGTTTAGTCAATATGTTGCAAAGTATGCTGTGGAAGACAAAATGTTGGGGAGCGCTAACGTACAGGATATTTTCCGAAAAACGTTTTTTGGGATATGCCTTCTCTTTCCGAGTCCTTCCCTTACTCGGTACGTAGATGAGGGAGTATTTGTTACACCCCATTTATAACAGAATATCTTTTATCAGGGGCTGTGTTGGTTTATGAATAAGATCTTTCAACCGTATACATTTTTACTTACCCCTATTCCGCTAATGACGAATTCAGAAACTCAACCCTGAATCTGAGATATGTAACTGGCGGAGACGAAACGGGGAATTTGAACATTTTCAGGTCTTAGGAGATCATAATGGAGCTAATCCTTGATCGCAAATTTAACCCTTTATTACAGTAGGATTTGTTAAGTGTGATTCTCCTTCTCCTGATATATGAATTTCCCCTAAGTTAATCCTTCCTCTAAGTCTTTCTTGCCTTATTTAAACGGTATTCTTATTTTTCGTTTACGTTAACTTAAATGGATACCCATTCATATCCATTTATAATATGGAATTCAAATGCAGTGAAGACCAATCTTACTGCCAGTTTAAATTGAATACGATATTAGATTGAAAAAAGAAAACAATATTTTTATGTCTTAGATATCCATCTACTTCAATTGGTTCATCAAACAGAGCAATGGCAACGGTAGCTCCCGGTGAGGCTTTTGATATACTTGAAATCAGATTTAATTTTGGCGCGATATATACACGAGAAAGAGAAATTATTTCGATTTCTATTACAATGTGAGTCTATTTTTCCCCACTCCATTTTCAGTCTCAGTCGAGTGAACGTGCTTCTCGTGTGAGTCAGAGAACATGTGTGTAACTCTGCATTTCTGCGCGTGAAATATTGCTTGAAATCATCCTCATATATTTCAAACGACTTAATATTATCGATATGTTAAAATATATAACGATAACGATAATTTACAAGTAAATAAAAATAAATAAATAAAAAATCGGGACTGTCAGCGAGAACCTGCAGAAACCTAATTTCCCTGGGCGCAATACCACCTAGACTTTATGGACTCCCCAAGGTGCACAAAGAAGGAGGGTCTTTTCGAATGATTATGAATGGTATCAATTCGCTAATATACCTCCCGGCTACAAATTTGGGAGACTCCTGACAAACATCAAGGACAAACTCGGACTCAAAACGGCCGGGGTCTACGAGGTTCCATGTGAGTGTGGGAAAATCTACATCGGCCAAACTGGAAGAAAAATTGAAACCAGGCTCAAGGAACACGTACACCATGTTCGCCTAAACCAACTGGAAAAATCGGTGATTGCAGAACACTGCAATGACTACGAGCACAAGATGAAATTCGGGGTCTCTAAGGTTCTGTGCAAAACGCAAATTCTGGCAAAGAATCATAAAGGAGTCTATAGAAATAAAAGTAGCAAAGAACATCTTAAATCGGGACTTCCAGTTACTATCAGCCTGGAAACCCATAATCCGAAAGATCAAGGAGGAACGCCCCCATTGGCCAAACCACCAAACAATCACGTGAGGGGAAGCTACGGTTTCCCCTATAAAGGCGAGACCAATATCAATGTTCGGACTACTACTACAATGTTCGGCACTCACCCTGAGGATGGCTGCAGATCTAGCGACCGAAGTGTTGGTATTGTACCACGAAACCACCCTAGGAGTATCCCGAGAAGCTTTACTTCAATTTACAATTACTTTACAAATATTTAGCTCTTGTGAATTTTGGTTGTAAGTTATACGTTTTAAGTATCTGTAAATTCACGCAAATTCTTTATGCCTATACATTTCACAGCATTGATTATATTTTAATTTCATATTTCCTCTCCCTATTATAATTATGTTTCAATCTAACGTGACAAGACAATTTACAGTGATTTATTTCTTAAATTTTTCTTCACAGCCCCTGTGTTGAATTCCTATGTATGGGAGATCTTCTTCACGAATACCTCCATGTTGGCTGAGGATCCTCTACAACCGTCGGAATTGTGACGATAAGCTATTCCACAGCTGAAGAAATCCTTGCAAGCATTGGACCTTGAATTGTTGGTATCTATTCGACCGGAGGTACTTCAGCGCTCGACTTCCTCTTCGCTGCTGGAAAAGGGTCTTGCCAAGGACGATCGGCGGAGACCTTCCGTTTCTCTTCGCTCGTGGTAACCGCGAAGAGGCAAGAAAGGCAGTAATACCCCAGTCTCGTGTGAAAGTCAGCAAATCAGTGATATTCAGTGAGTGTGTGTAAAATTTAGTGTTAAATATTGTGTACGAGTATATATAGCTGTGTAAGAGTCAAGATATCTGAAGTCAGCTTTGCTCGGAAAGCTTCTTCCATGGTAAGTTCACCTTCTTTCTTCATTTCTTCATATTCTGTGGTGATTGGAATCGTGGGATTTTATTAGGGGCAGCACTACTTACTCAGGGGCTCTTGGGCTAATTTAAACGATGACACCTCATATTCTGCACCAATAGTATGAGGAATTCTACTCGGGGTACCCCTAGTACACCCCTCTTCGGTACTTCAGTAGTTTGTTGGTCCAGCTTACCGTCTGGAGTCATAAGCAGATCTAGAATTTTATCAAGAAGGGACGAGCGATTTTTGTATCGTGCTACATCTGTACTGTAAAACAACATCTTAATAGCGATGTTCAGGTATTGATCATTTCAGGTGGTAATTTTAAGAGGAGTTATTTAACGATTTAATTCTATCATATTTATTTTACCGCCAGAGCTAATTCCATTATTAGTTAGGTAAAATCAAAGGTGGATCTGGAAACTCGCAAAAGTAGATAGATAGCCAGATCGACCCTTTATTGGTTAGGCCCATGAGGGCCTCTCTTCCATCTAATCTCGTATGTCGTTATTATTTGTACAAAGATAACGTAAATAACAAAAAGCGAACCATACGTGGGAAAAAATCTTTCCATCTTACAAAGTACAGATTAAGAAGTTTTTCTATGAACTCATCACGAAATAACTTTTAAAAAACCTTTTTGCCATAATAAATGGAATAGAATCATGGCGATCGTTGAACGACTTCATTATCAGAATTTAAATTCACTCTCCTTATCTCAACCTAAGCAAATTGTAACAATAACAATAAATTAACAATAAGAGAGCCCCGCCTAGGTAGCGTTCGCTGTACAGTGCTCCCTGCCTGCTGGGCGAGGCACACTTAAGTTGGGCAAGAGGCACTTAACACCTAAATTTTTTAAATAATAAAGAGTAGAACACCAAATGGTATCTAAGTGGCACGACTATTAAAGATGTTATATTATGCACCATTATAATTAATTCGTAATGAATGATGAAATAAATATATTAAAATACAAAAATGAAAGAGAAACTTAAATAAACTGAAAGACTTATACTGAACTAGCGAAATAAATTCATAGAATATAAACTTTTATCTGAAAATTTAATTTCGATTTCCATTCATATCTGCATTCATTCACAAGATTTTCCCTATCATACTTTAGCGTTCTATAGAGTTGGTTCAAAGATTGGCATATTATTGTATAAGAAAATTACGTAGCTATGACTTTCATTTGTTCCAGTAAATTTATTCGCTTACCAAATCAAAATTTAGAATATAATATATATCCAAACGCAACTATAAATATCTGAAAGTTGCTCTTGAGAGTACATTATCCTTCAAAAAACATTCGATATGCGTTAGAAAGGCAAACTTAATGCAAATATCGAGTGTGTACATCGAGTGTTCTACCTTTAGATATGTTAATGTGCCTTAATAATACCTCTTTAATACCACTTATTTCGTTTTCTGGTAAATTATCCCACCCTTTATGCCATCTAACATCTTCTGCATTTGTCTTCCCCTTGTCTTTTCCCGTGCATTCTGTCCTCAATTACATTTTTCAGCGATCCCTCTCCTCTCAATATCTGACCCACCCATTTCCTCTGCCGACGCTTAATTACTTCAGATAAAGCCCTTTCCTCCCCAACCATCTCTAGTATACTTGTGTTTGTTTCTTCTTTCGACCCAACTTACCCTTTCCATTCTATGCCATACCCACATCTCGAATGCTTCCAATCTTTTAATGCCCTCCTTTCTTAACGTCCACGTTTTACATCAAACAGCAAAACACTCCACACCAAGGATTTTACCTGTCTTTTTCTGATTCCTTTATCAAGACTTAAGTTCCCTTCGTTTCTCAAAAGCTTCCGTGGCCAATGCCACTCTTTCTCGAACCCCATTTGTACACCTCCAATCCCAAGAGATATCAATACCCAAGTAAGAGAATTTATCTACCTGTTCCAGTTTTCCAGCAACCCTGATCATCTTCTTACCATCAGTTCGTATAAGCACTGTTTTCTTGATCACTCATATATTCCCATCGTAGACAAGACTATTGCACGCCTTTTCATTCATTACCATACATGGTCTAAAAATTTTTACGACCTAATTTCAAACTTTCTATAAAAGTTTTATCATAATTTCAGCTTTTATCTATTTTTTCCTATTTTGGTATACTTTGCTATCATAGGCTTCAGTGAGATTCGCAAATAGGATATGTTGCTAGACTGTATGCTATTTTTTAATTGATGGTAGCATTTATTAAAATCTTCCTTTATATTCTAGATGAGTGCTTTTCGACCGGTTTGCCATAACTGAGCCTAAATGTTAAGAGGCACTGTTCTACCGGATTTTGGGTTGTAGAGTGAACTCAAAAAGAGAATCTAAATCTTGCAAATGAACACAAAATATTCTTTTAAAAATTACCATCACGTATTAATATTAAAAGTTAAGTTTGTGACATGCTTGAACATGTTGATACACAGACGCAAAATGAAATGTTCTATGAAAAATACGTAAAAATTTTCTCATGAGGCAATCAAGGATATCTTGGAATGAGCCAAAACATTTTATGTTTTACGAACTCATGGAAAGGGCCCCCAGGCGTATATATAGGTAGATTGATAGATGATAATAGCAGTCAATGGTCATCTGGTTGGACCGTTAGCAATCGAACCCGTTTATGGCCCTGTTATAGTTTCCATTTCAATGTAAGCTTCCTCTGGTAACAAACTCAACCGTCACCTGTGTCCGATGGCTTTCATAGGTCTTGTGACCCTACATCTACGGATAACTTTGCTTCAAAAACCACTTCGCTTTTCAAAACAAGATGAAATTGGATATAGCGGCAATCCGCTTCAAGAACTTTGATCGAAATTGGACCGATAGGCATAGAATTTTAAGTACAGGGGTAGTGAGCAGTTAATGGTTGCAGCAATCGCAATCTTTTTAATCCGCACAAACTCTCCGCCTCCTTCTTAATTTACTGGGTCTCCATTTTGCCCCTTGGATGCAAGGGAAGCCATTCTTGAAGGGGAGGATGTAATTACTAGTAGCTAAGTGTCGCTGGACAGGAAGGCGCTGTGGGAAAGGTTATTTGAGGAAAAGCGGAGTTCGGCGAGGAAATGAGATGGAATTCCGCAGGGGCGGTTTGGCCCTTCGGATATAGGACGACCTCCACTTATCAAGTGAGTGTCTTAGCTGTACGTCCGTTGTATTAAGTGGCGCCATCCAAAGCGAATGATCCTTGAGAGACTGTGATAAGGGCTTCTGATTTCATCTACCTTCTTTTCTTATCGATACGACATTATAGTAAATGGATACGCTGTGCTTTTTCACACTCAATCAAGATGATGTTTCTACTGCTTATCTCGAGCAGATAATTCTGCCAAAGAATTCTCTCGCTATACGAGTATAGAAATAAAAACGTAAAGATGATATTAGAATACTTAAATAGTTTTCAATATTTTATTGTGATTTTCTAGAAAAAGACTGTATTTATTTAGATTTTTCCGTTAGATTTTACATACTTTATATTTTAAATGCCAGCTCAAATTGTATGCATCGGTATTCTGACTATTTCTGCCTACCGTAAGATGCCTTGAAGAGTACTCAAGCTCTACCCATTAAAGCTGAAACTGCTGCTCAAAAACTCCAGCCATTTAATTGTATTATGTCAATTAATCTTCTGTCGCGTTCATTTGAAATTAAGTGAACTTTCATTTCATTAATAAAAGCAGAAAATACTATTACATAAAATAGGTTATGTAGAATGAAATGCTCAATACTAAAATATACGTATATTTGGAGGTAAATATTTGGAACTGAAACGGAGACGTATTGGAACATTGAAATGAGTTGAATCGTTATAAACAAGTAGAAACTTAGCTTTTCCCTAAAAATTCGGGAATGCTATGAATCTGTCCTATATGGAATTTTAAAATGTCGCTTAAATATAAGCATTATTGAGAAAATGGACAAAAAGTAATGCATTTTCAGTATGATTTACAATGTATCGAGTAAACAGACGAATCAAAAATAAAATCGTTCAATTTCGTCGGAGCTGAGCAATCAATCTCGTACTCATATGGTGTAGTTTTCTTATAAATAAGTTTTCTTACAGTTAAATATTACCATAACTGTTTACAGTAACTGCATTACAGCATCGAGAGGATTATATGTTAAGGTAAAATTAAAAGATTATTTTAAATATGGTTTATTTAAACATGTCGGAAATTTTTTAGTCATTCCATATTTTCTGGCATGAAAGTTCCCTTTTGTAGCACACTATTTGACTACGGTGGATACTGCGTATTTTTATTTCAAGAGGTACACTCTAAACTGGCTTATGAGTGAGCAACGCTTCTTTTCTCTTTAAGAAAAACTGTATTTTCCTGAAATCTCTTCTTTAAGGTTATTGCTTATAATAGACAGTCTGAGAAACAAAATATATATTACCTTTGGGAAGTATCTCAAGATTCTCTTTAAAGGCTTTATTTAAAAATCTTCGTCCGGTCTTCGAAAACCCCGGAAATGATATTGAATTTTTTTGTCAGATTTTTAAACATTTATATAACGCGGGAGCTGGAGAAGATTCTGGTTTGAACGGTGGTTGTGTTTTTCCTTAATGGAAGTTGCTCAATTTACAGCAATTAGACCTATATAAGTCAGTAAGGTTTGATGGCTTATGGCTGTAGGAATCAAAGGTCTACGCTATTAAGCTGCTCATGGTCTTGTTGTAGATAAACTCTTACTAAGAGAGGCACTTGGCAGAAGTTTTGGGCCCCCTCGTGGTTACGCTGAGGGCAAATTTAGCGACACGTTTGGAAGTTTTAATGGCCGATTACGATGCGAAAACCTATTCTAAGAGAACATTTTTGTGCAGCCTTTAAATAAATGGATAGGATTTCCTCGCGTCTTGCAACTTTTGTCGTCAATCTTACCAGCAGTAGCAAAAAAAACAATTTAGATCCGAGCTTCGAAAACTTTTCAATTACTATGAAGCCACCATGGTCCATGGATCAGAATCTGCCCCACAAAACACTGAAATACAACTTTTCTTAAGTGTTTCCCTTCCAGATTCGTAACGGGATTTTCTGATGAAATGTCCACATCTATTTCAAGTGCTGTCTGACATTTCTCTCTGCAGTTATTTAAATGTTCAAATCTCGCTTCTCAAGAGAGATGGTTGTTTAGAGTAAGCGATATTAATTACACGAAAAGAATTGAAATATCACTAAACAGTAATGGTAAAGTATAGCTGTAAGTAAGTCCCATGCTTGGGAGTATACACCTATATCTTTAACAATGAATTAAGATTCGAACAGTTAACTTTCAATCATTAAATTATTTTAAAATAATTTTTCAATGATGGAGGGGATTTGACGACTGTTTTGTCCCTGATCGTAGCAATGCATAAAAAGTTATAGCAAATGAGGTGAAAGTGGAAAGCGTTTGTAGCACCGAAAAGGACTTCCTTACCGAGGATGGAAAAATATTGGAAATATACATAAGGCCCGCAAAGGCACAACATTAATGGTTTTGGTTACATACTGTTCAAAGTATTGCATGAGTAGTTTGGCTCGTTTTTGATTTCTCCTGTTTACATTGTGGAATTTTGACTAATAGATTTTGGATTTAATTAAATTAAGTGTATTAGCCATAAAATACAAACAAATTGTGAATAAGCAGACTTATGGGCAATAGCTTTTCTGTTTTCTAGAATTTTTATTTAAATTCCTACGGGAAAATCAGACTCCATTTATGACTTCCTTTTTTCTTCGTGGTAAATAAAATGTCAACTTATGAAAGCAAAGGCAAGGTTTTCCAAGAATCATATTCCTCATCCCGCCCATTCAGTGATGAGCTTAGATTTAAATCGGTTTATCAGAAAGACCAAAATAGGTGAGATGTAGAAGACAACGTCACACTGATACATCTATTCGTGACTTCTATATGGAATTCTGCAGTTATGTTAAATATGCATTACTTAGCATTAATGGGCTGGAATATCTATCAAAAGAGAATACCGTAATCAGAATATCCTACTTCGAGTGCAAATGTTAAATGTATTCTCTAATATTGATATTTGTCCGATAAATTATTTCCGATAGAAATTTTCGGAAAATCCCAAATAGTTTGCTGTAGTTTTGTTGCGGAGAACGACATTCCTGTATCCGGTACAATAAATTACAGATTTAAATTGGTCATAGGTAATTTTGAGTGCAAAAGTAGACGCCTACGATACTGCACCCATCATTTTAGTAGTCCTTAGTTTGAAGTTGCTTGCACACGTCATTCACGTATCTTTCCATGAATTTACTATCGTTCAAGAGGCTTTGTACGACATTTTGTATCAGTAGCTCATTTATTTTATTCCAACTACTCTCTCTCAGACTTTCTCTACTTCTAAAATTCTCCTCCCTCTCTAATTCTAAAATTCTCCTCTAACACAATCTTAATTATTATGCTTTGATGCATTCTTAAGCCCAAACCGACGTGACATACTCCTTTTTTATTTGCCTTTCTTTTAACCCCTCAAGCGTGATTTAATAAAAATAGCTTTCACGGTAATTTAAATTAAAGTGAGATGCAGAATGTATGACATAATTTCATTTTTGCAAAACTTGAAGTTTAATAATAATTAATAATTTTCAAGCCTTTCCTATGTTTTTGAATTATTTTAGAGTTGGCATTATTATTTTTGTGTACGGCAGCTGTCGTGATTATTATTACCGAAGTAACTCTTCCGTTTTGCCGCACACACTCCTTATAAAATCCATTCCAATAGTAGTCAATGTCTTGATGTTCTTCTCCTGACAGATTCGATTTTCATTACTGTATAAGAATGTGGGTTGAGGAAAATTTAAACATAAATTACTCAAGTTTTAAAGCAGACCACACTAATCTTCTGCATGTATTTACACTCGACATTCTACCTTTATATATATTCTCTTCTACTCTTAGAGTAACCAAGTAAACAAAATTTAACCATCATTTCCGTACCATCCCAATTCGTGGTCACTGTGCAATCATTCTTTGAATTAATTTTATAGAGCTCAATAATGTATATATTGGCAACATTTATTCTTAGATCCACCAAATGTAACCAATTTATCTGGTATCAATGAAAAATCAAAAAAATGAAATGATATGTAAATATTTCCACAAGATTGACATACTATGGTTACTTTTATTCAATTTTGAAATATGGTGTCATACTATGGGGAATGGCTCCTGGTTGGCAAACGGTATTTAAAGTACAAAAAAAGATAATGCGGATCATGACCTTCTCTAAATACAGAGACTCATGTAAACCACTGTTTAAAAAATATGATATCTTGACATTACCCTGCATTTACATTTATGAAGTATTAAATTATGTTCATTCAAATAGAAAAGATTTTGAGGACGAACACAACCATAATTATGATACCAGAGGGAAAAACAATATGAATTATCCTAAACATAGACTGTCAATGTATGAAAAGACCCCATATTACATGGGAATAAAACTGTATAATAAAATTCCAAAAGAATTCAAAGAAAAGTATGGGAAAAACATAAAAACTTTTAAAGAAAACTTACATAAATTATTATCTAAAAAGTGTTACTACACAGTGGAGGAATTTTTAAATGACAATAGCTTGTGAGTGAATATGCTTCAAAGGTGTATGTAAATTGATAAAATATTTTTGCTGTTATATATATTTGTGTAATCAGATTTTTCATTTAAATGTAAGAAATTGTTATTGTGATTATGGCAATCATGTTTATGTGCATATTTGTGAATTTCAATGAAAAATTGTAAAATCTTCAAAGATATGTATTTTTAGATATGTTGAATCTTTGTTAAATTGAAAAAAAAATAATAATATTTTATATTTTCTTAGGTTTAATTGTACTAGTTTAAGTTGACTACTGTATATTGACATGTCACCTATTCAGGGCAGAATTATTTCTGTTTTTGTAATGAATGTTTTTGTGACGCAAATAAATTATTATTATTATTATTATAAAACTAAGTCGTCGAAATATAAATTTGTGTAATGGCATATACATATATTTGTCGATATAAGTAAAATTTTGATTTGCAATAGTCGCAAAATTAGGTATAGTAGAGAAAGATGCCTTAAATTAGGTAACAGGTCCACCGAATAAGAATACCATGGAAGAGTGTCCCTGGCAAGTAGGCTTACCAACATTTCAACTAAATCTCTCGACCAGAGGAGGGAAGAGGGAAATCTTATCTAACTGTGCAGGCACTGTGACGAATAAAAGTAAAATTTGCTACTACATTAAATAACAGAGAAATCAGGTTGCGAAGTCCGCAATTTAAAACAGTTATTACTTTAATGAGTGTATTTAAATATGCATGCATTTACTATTTGAATAAGTAACAATGAAATAAATTAATTTGATTAAAATGGACACATCTGGAATATCATGACTATGGATTTTGACATTAATTTGATAAAACCAATCTCTAAAAAGTTGTAGAAATGTTACATAAATGTAAAACTAAATTCAATGTGAGTTAGAGTTCTACCTAAATATAGAAATGAGTTTTTAGTCTAAATTTTGTCATATTGCGACATCAAAATTCTTCCAGGAAGTCTAATTATTTTTTACTACAGAGGCTAAAATATGGAAGCAACTCTTGGTGGCTAAATAATCACTAAAGGCAGAGTGATATTGTATCTTGCAGTATATGACATTACAGAGATAGAAAATAAGCCGTACAATGCAAAAATATATTTTAGCAGAGCAAGCTAAAAAATAGTAGCACTGCACTGCAAAATTCATTACAGCGAGCCGCCCGAATTAAAGTAGGTAAGTTTTGCAATTCAGAGGTCTTCTTTATCTCAGACAAATATGAACTCCGTTGAATTTTGCAAGGAAATTGTCATAAAATAATAGCATTTCAGTAGTAGGAGAGTAGCGGACAGTAAGCCTTCAATATCAAGCTATAAAATTGACATTTGTTGTATAAATCTAAATTAATACACTTTGTCAATGATAGGATGAAATTGTGATTGGAAAATTGGCATTCTTAAGATGATATTCATTGTATGACAATCATGATGCACTATGCACAAAAGTGACTTACGGTTGAAGAGAAAATATTGGAAATGTAGGGATAAAATGGAATATCCATTTGTTTGGAGCTCTCAACTTGAAACGGCTGAACCATCGACTTCCTTTCATCTCATATCAATGGCAATGGCCGTCTGACATTCGTGGAAATTCGATCGTTAACTCTAAAACACACTGCAATCAACGTTTCGCGTAACTATGTCACTCCGAAAAACGTATTCCACCGCTTGCTCTAATCTTCATTTGCAATAATTACAAGATACCTTTGAATGCGTAATGCAGCACTTGAAGCTCTTCCCAGCTTTGCTCCACGAATCACAAGAACAGTTAGGCTCGATAATTACAGCGGTTGGCAGGGTGAATGAAAGAGTCTCTTTTCGAGTATTTTCTAAAAAAATTTACAACTATAAACCGTAACGTTTAAGTACTGCGTGGACTGTATGTGAATGTTTGTCATGGTTTATCTTTCTCAAGGTCTTACAAGGTTGCGACTCGCATTTTGAAGTTAAATCTATAAATTAAAGGTTAGGTGTTATGTTACATTGTGGAACGCCATCTAAAAATGATTCCGAAACGTACTTCGTATTTTCCACAAATTCGTTTAAACACGACCGATTTCAACCAAGACAGTTATCCTCATTTATTGTATTTCTATTTATGTATGACATAATTTCATTTTTGCAAAACTTGAAGTTTAATAATAATTAATAATTTTCAAGCCTTTCCTATGTTTTTGAATTATTTTAGANTTCGGGATATAGAGTACCTGACCGTCTTGGTCAAAACCCGTCCTATTTAAATACATTTGTGGAAAATACGAAGTAAGTTCCGGAATTATTTTTAAAAACGTAGTAAATCACTTGCAAACTATGATATTGAACTTTGAATCCTGATCTTATTTAGAATCCTGATTGACGTTGCTTTTGAAATTATCTTTATAATAAACAATCAAATTGAGCTATTAAATTATAAGGGTCAATATATTCAACACTATTATCTTTTAGTCTTGCCCGTTTCATAGATCTATTTTTCAAAGAAACTATCAAAAATTAACAATTAGAACTGTCAACCATAATAATAAGCTTGATTTATTATTAATAAACGTGGTTTATTATCAAAGTTGCCGGGTGGTTAATCCCTCTAATATAGTGATTTTCTGTAAAGGAGAAGCGAAATCATTACTGATGAATGAAACATTCCTTGAGTTTATCATGAAAAAAGACCTTATTTGAGGAGATCAAATCTTACTTTTTAATTGAAATTAAGAAATGAAATATGCAACGAGTTTCTTTGCAAATCAAATTATTCTGGAAACCACCTTTCTATTTAGACTGAAACCATTTAACTTTTTTATTGCTCAGTATTCATCAATCATTATTGATTTCCGAAATTATAGTACAGTACCAATGATCACGATCGATAGCGCTATGCCAAAGCCAACACTTAGGAGTGCACATACATAGTTATATTTTATGAGATAACCAACTTGATATGACTCATATGTGTCAGCAGTCATTTTATAATAATGTAATCGCCGTAAAAACCAAGAAGTATCTACATTTGCGGTGGGAAACAGATTCACACACATATCCGCCGTCAATATTTGAGGCGCCGGAGTAAATGTATGGAGGCAATTCAGGCCTCTCATTACTCGGCGAGTCAGGGCAGCTGCTGAAACGGCGAAAGCGAGGATGGATCTCCATTGGAACTGCACTGATTCGAAATTGAATTTTTGAGTAGGCTGCCAGGTTAAGAGGGTGAATAGGTGTTTGTTAAGGCAGTGATGGGAACTGTGAATAGCCCCAGGGACCTCATCGAGTGTGACCCAATAACCCCCATTCCGCGATATTAGAATTTTAATGGAGAATGGGTTTCGCCATACACGTGGCTATCCGA
Source organism: Ladona fulva (assembly GCA_000376725.2). Lineage (NCBI taxonomy): Eukaryota > Metazoa > Arthropoda > Insecta > Odonata > Libellulidae > Ladona > Ladona fulva. The sequence continues at coordinate 82,135 of KZ308449.1, forward strand.
AGTCTGCTCCTATGATTTGAATAGTTTTGATGCCGCAAAACGTATCGAGATTGTCTGCATCTTGAACTATGGTTGCCGTTAAAATCAACTGAATACACCAAATCGAAAGAACAAATGGCATTTGGAAATATCAGTGCTCATTTAACTCTTTGGTGTTTAAAAAGGCTGGGAAAACATTGTAGGTAAACCTCTCTATTATAAAGCATTAACTTATGCTTTATAATTAGAGCCTTAAGTTAAGATTAATAGCGTGTTGATGTAGCTCATATTCAAATTATTTAACGTCGCTGTTGTGCACGAAATACGAATTTATCCGCTGAGTGAACTATATAAGAGGATTTCCCGTTTCATTATCTTATGGCGTCATTAGCAAGATTGGGAAATTCTTTTTATTACAGGCATTTGTTTCAAGAGGTGACTAAAAGCCCACATATGGCCTGAAGGCTGCAGGCTCCCCACCTCTAAGCTAAGATATACTTTGTGGAAACGGCTTCCCTCCGAAATTCCAATGATTCTCGCTGTAGGTACATTAGGGGAAAATGAAACGAAACATCCGATAAAATCGATATGCGGACGTGTATAAAACTGCAGAAAGGCAATCGGGAGGAAAAATTAGAGGTGGGGATGTATTTCATGAAAATGGAGTGAGTTTGAAGCTGGTTCAAGTGATACGAAAGATAAATACTACCTGAATGGGTATAACCGTAATGAAACGTAAAATAGGATGAAAAGACTATTAGTTTGGAAAGCGATGCGTGGGAGAGGACCCCAGTTGGCATTATATCGAATGAGAAGCGCTTTAAATACATTGTGGAAACATCAGAGGAGCATTGAGAACCTAGTAGGATCAATAGTGCAAACACATTTCAGTAGCCCATAATCATCTATTGCACCACATATATTATTCAATTATGAGAAGTTTTCGATGGAAACACCTGTTAGTGATTTAAGTCGTAGTAATTTTATGTAATAGCGCTTCGACAACTGAGATCATTTCGCCCCATTTTCAATGTGAGACTACTCCATGAAGAATGAACGCTTTCATCAAATGCGAACGCGTTGCCCACATGGCTATCAAGGGATCTTGCTAGGACAATACCGCGGAGTGAAGCCCGTAATAGTACGATTTAAGTTTAATGATTAATTAAAAGTATGTGAGCCCCCATAATTATTTTCCAGCATGGTATATTTAATGTCTGCAAAAACTTTTATGCAGGTGATTAGTTAATATTTTAAGAAAAGTATCTTTGTCAATTTTTATCACAAGTATTTTCCATATAAAGATCACCCTCTTTCAACACCAGGGTTGTATAGCAACAAATGACCCATGCGCATGATGAATGAGGAAATGAATGTAATATAAAGTAATGAATAAATGACAAATGAATTGTGTAAAAAGAGCTTTAATCCTTTACCCTGTCTTTCTAATGCTTATTAATCCTAGAAAACGATGACGGTTGCCGTGGAAAATGCAGAGAAGAAAGAAATTTCCGACGTATTTTGAAATAAATGGCAAATTATAAAAGAAATCGACATTTAAAGGTAAAAACATAGTAAGAAAAAGATTATATGTGGCTTTAGCCAATAAATTAAGAAGGTGTGATAGAAATCCCTTCAAATTGAGGTATAATAATGAATGATAAAAGAATGTCTTACGTTCTTGAAAATGAAAAATTGTGTGTAGTCTTACGGAATAACATTATAAACTCCTGGGTTCGACTCCAGATTTTCGGAGCATAAAAATAGGTGTGCCAAGGGTTTCTAGCATGTAGAGATCAAAAGCAGTTAACCTCGCTTCTTTAAATCTAACTTTTTGTGGGATAGAGGGACAGACGGACACTTCGCAAATTCTATATAATATGACTTTTGCTAATATTGTCAACACCTTTTGAAATCCCTGGTGACGGAAACCGGAAATTGTTTTCGTTGTTTTCATGTTAACTTTGAATAGACTTAAATCGAGTTCTCTCATATATAAGTATGCATGCTCAAAAAATTTTGCAGTTATTCGCAAATGATTTCCGAATAATTTTGGAATAATATATAGATATGTATAAATTTGTCCATCCAACTTTAGCTTAACCCTGTTTATTGACGTATGTCCAGCCATTGCCATTGGTGGAGGCGATGCACGTTCTCCTTGTGAATATTTAGTCGGAGGCGGTCCTGGAAACGACTGCAGGTACCGTTATTGTTCTTCATTTTGAAGGGATTACACTCTCCTCCATTGTCGGCAAACTGCTCTGCCCTGCAATAATGCATGGCTTACGGCAACAATTCCGGATGGCTGCAGAAAATCCCCGTCACTCGTAACGAAGAGGTCCAAACAGTGAAAGCGGAGCTTATTGTGTAAAACGAGGTTAAATAACCATTGCCCTACGTACTGTGAAAAACCACTATTTTATAAATTTAAGTTATCTACTAATATNCTACTAAGGTAAGAGTGATGCTGAATAGTGGCATTGATTAACATAAAATTAATCTTGAGCCACCTGATGATAACTTGAATACATCGAAACCCGGTCGTGCTATATGAAAACCGTTGTGGAATAGTAGAAATAATATTACCAATTTGTGGATAATAAAACCACGATTAACTCAACTGATATCAGAATAGAATATATAAAACATGGCTTATTCCATTATTTGCAATATTCCAGACACCAAATCGGGATTATTATCATAGATTACTTCAATCCAAAGCACTGAATTGACAAATTTTCTGATCTGGCAATAAAAAAAGAGGATAAATCTGTTGCTAAAAACAAACCAATATCCTAGTTTAACTGGGGAGTTTCTGTATTTTCGATTATAGTGTCTCTAATTAATAACAAAACCACTTTAATCAATTAAATTCAAAGACATTTGACTTGGTTTTCATTCCCTGCTTGTCGCTTAACACTCTGCGATTGATTTTTCTGGTCCAATCCTTAACTGTTATATAGTTAATAGGTAACAAATTTATCGTTTATTGTACAATCGTTTAGGATCCCACCTTTTTCCACTTCTGTCCATTATTTTCATTAATGATTTGGTCTTCCAATTTGATACTGTTAAATACTTCAAATATTTGAATGAATGCCACAGTAGAACAGAATGACTTTACAGCTAGACTTAAATAAATTAACTGAATGGTGCAATTCTAACTGCATACACGAAGCTCTTAGTCTTTCCAAATGCTCTTCTATTTCCTTAACCCGTAGCCCAATCCAACTTTCAGCCTACACTCGAATATATTTCTCGAGTATGTTCCCTATATCTCCTTAAACACAATTTCAGGATACTGGGCATCCAAAATAAACGTATCAGAATGATTGGTTCTCGTCTCTGCTTTGGTAATAATATTCTTTATGGTCAACATTCCCTAAGGACAGATTATGAATTCCCTAAATTCTTCTACAATTTCAACCGTCTCGTACTCCTTGAAGTTCTCCTTATTTTTAATTTAGTTAACAGCTTCATCGATTACTTTCATATCTTTTACTTTTAATTTTTTTACCTCCCCGCCGTACTTGTTCCCGCAATATCCTCTTTCCCTCTCATAAGAAACCTATTATCTTCTGGACGCACCTTTTGTAGGATTACCGGATTCATAAATAGCTAATCCAACAATATTGAACTCTTCCATGAAAGTCGTTTATCATTAACTAAACTCCAAGTGACCTGGTCTAACATTGTCGAACGCCATCGAAAAATAACTCCACAGATTTGTGGAAAATACGAAGTTCGTTTGGATTGTTTCATTAACTAAGGAAATCAAAAGAAACTTTCACAATTTTCCATGATAAGTTTTCTTTATGTCATAATTCTTAATATTTACTGCTTTTCTATTGTCCTTTCCTTTGAAAAATGGGCATGTCTCCTAAAGGAAAACAAATAATACGAGTTATAAAAAATATGAAATTCTTATTTCAATTCCTTACCAAAGTTTTCATTTGGATTTTTAAAGTCACCATTGCATTGCGACTTGCCGACGATTTTATATTTTTCATAGCAAAGGTGTGAATATTATGTTTTCCTCTTGGCCAGTGAAATTCAACAAGTATAGGAGAATAACGTACACAAATTTCCCGTATTTGAGTTCTGAGTTTCTCTTTTATTAACAATGCCATTCATTAGTATACCATCCATTTTTATATTGTACGGAGACTAAATATAATAAAAGATTATAATAATAAAATATATAAAAGCCCGATATATTGATCTATATAAGCATCACTGTATTTTAATAAATATCAATTGGTATATTCAATTTGGCCTTATGACCATAAGCTGTTCTTTAAACGTTGGCGATTGTACGGCACACAACCATGGTTCGTGCGTATTTTTCGAGCTCAAAGTTTCCCCTTTTCTTCTTTTGGTTCATTAGCGCTGTTGTTGATGCGGCTTTACTCTTTGCGGTGTTTTGCTGTGTGTTGCATATTGAAAAATTCAGGCTTTTTGCCTCTCTTCGTTGAGTGTTTTTACAAATTGTTTTTCTTCTGCTCCGATATTCACTGGCAATTACGACTGTAGTTTTATTTGCTTCTGCGTAAAAAGCGGTCGTACCTCTTCAACATTTTGCATTTCGTTTTTGTTTCCTGCTTTTACATCCTTTCATAAGACTACTCTAAACCCAAATTGTCATCTAGGTTTATTTATTTCTTTATACGGGAAATGCCCATTTTACAGAGATAAGCACAATAAAAAAATTAAAGTTAAATTAAATTTGAGTGCGTCGGAAAACGTATGGTACATAAAGCATCTAACAGTATTTTGATATCACCTCCATTTACTTTCTTTCGGGTCGTATTTCTTAAAGTAACATTCATCATTATAAATCTTTTTGAGATTTTACATGGATTTGTAAACCTCTCCAGAGATAACGGAGGAAGGGTATCGTAACCACAGGTATAAGTACAATCAATACCTGCGTTAATGAACGAAATTTAGCGATTTAGGTAGATAACCAGAAATTCTCGTTTCATCTTCGGTGCACAAGAAATAAATCCGTAAATTTGACTTCAAACCCGCTTAGGAATGGCACCCGGAACTCACCATTTTAATGAAATTTTCCGAAATCTTGAGATTCCGTCCAATCCAATCGTCCTTTTGTTCTTAGACGAGTCCCCTGAACCCATTATCTCGACACGAGAACATATTAGACTTTTCGCAAGAAATCCCAATTAACGACGGAAGGGATTGCTCTTAATGAAGGAGGGCCTAAACTAGACATTCATCTTCAAAGGCCTTGAGTACCTCTAACTCTTTTTCAATCTCCGCTTCCCTTTTATCTTAAATTCTATAATGAACATCCCATTTCAAATTTGATCTTTTAGCGGGAGTCCTGGGGGAGATCCGTCATTAAAGAGATTAAACAGTGAGGATAATTCCTACTTTTTACGCAAATTAATTGATACACAATCATAGTCTTTGAGTATATCCATAGCTCTCAGGCAAATGTAAACGAATTCAAACATCTGCGAAGCACCAAAGACTCAAGCAATGGAGTAGTGAAGTGAGGAGGTTAGTTACCCCAGCACAAAGTCCCATATTCGGTTCCTTTGATGGATGGTTGAGAAGCAATACGTTTATTCTCAATATCAATATAGAAGGACCGTACAATATCCTTATGAATTGAATATTCTCATTTATCTTTTGGTACAGTATAGAGAAAATGTAACTTTCATTCACTTTTGTCTCGTTTTTGTTCATGGCTGTGATAATATGGAATAAAATAATAACAACACTATGGAATAAAATAATATCTCGCTAGAGAATATTCATTTTATAATATGGAATCTACTAAGGTAAGAGTGATGCTGAATAGTGGCATTGATTAACATAAAATTAATCTTGAGCCACCTGATGATAACTTGAATACATCGAAACCCGGTCGTGCTATATGAAAACCGTTGTGGAATAGTAGAAATAATATTACCAATTTGTGTTATTGTGATGGATTAACATCTCTCCTTTTGAAGGCTACGAGTAGAGTTTTTCGCAGAGTCAATTTGCTTCACTTGTGTGGGCTTGCTTCGCTTATAGCAATCGGACTTAGTGAGGAAAGTAAGGGAAAAATACCTCACTCCTCATTTTGCATCGTCACTTCAGCCCTCTCTCCAAAGCTTTTCGTGACTAATGGTGGAGAGGATGAGGTTCAATCCAGCATTCGGGCTAATGACAGTACAGATATGTAAGGACCGTTATTCTCGCATTCGTAGTACATGCTGCTACTTCGGTCGACCCGACAATGAGCGTAAAATAAGAGAAGCTGATGCGAGGACAAGTCTTATTAGGGGCTCATTCCTTCCGCAAACGATACGCGACATCAATAAGCTAAAGAGGTAATTTTGTGTTTACACCCCCTGCAACACGCCAAGGCGACTTGCGGATATTTATATAGATGTGTTTCTATCCATAGGGTTAATGTGTGTATGTTTTAACACACTATTTGAAATATTTACTGTTTTAAATTTTCGACCGAGCCATCTCATTTCTCTGTTATACAATGTCATAGCAAATTTGTAGTTGTAGATACTGCCCTGTCGATAAAAGAGATAACAGCTTCAGGCTTCGAATAGGAACATGAGAACAAATATTCTAAAATTATTAGTACATGTTGTTAAATTTTTCATGTAGTAACAGTGTCATGCCAAGCCATTTTACCTTCTTAACAAGATTGTTAAACATTATATTATATTGCTCCCTTTTCCTTGCATTCAATCGGAATTATTCGAACAGAAAGGAGATAACGTAGCCTACTTTAGTTGATATTCATAATAATTTCTTATTGAAATATTCTACATCAAGAAAATAAATGAAGTACATCATCATCAGCCGTTTTCAATCTGATAAATGCCTCCCTAGGCTTCAGCTTTCTGTTTTAAGTGTCTCTTTAGGTTACGTCGAAATACTTTGTCTTGCTTCTATAT
>KZ308449.1:90766-110678 GCA_000376725.2 Ladona fulva
CAAAGTTTCTGAAATATCTTGAACGAGTCCTAAGAGCTGTGTTTCACATGAGAAACCCGATCTGAACCCATGCTGTCTCTTGCTTAGCCAGTCGTTTTCTTTCCAAAATGCGCGGATGTGATCTGCTATAATTTTCTCCATTACCTTGCAAACTTGTGACGTTAGGCTAATTGGTCTGTAGTTATCTAACAATGATTTCAAGCCTCCTTTGTGTATTGGAATTACGATCGCTTTCGTCCAATCATCAGGAATAGAATTGTTGTTTAGTGTTGCCGTAAATAGTGTTGTTAGATATGGAACAATCGCATTGTTTCCCAATTTTAGCGCATCGCTAGGAATATCGTCTGGACCCTTCGATTTCCTATTTTTAAGTTTACTAACCTTTCGTGAAATAATAGAATTTGAAATTTCTAAATAATTCGGCAAATTTTCTCCTACGTGATCTTCTACCTCTTTCAATGAATTATCTACTCCCTGATGCCCTTTGTTAAAAACAGAGGTGATATTTTGATATAATATCGTATGTGCATTTTATACGTCTGAAACATACTACATCTTAATCATTAGCCATCTATAAAAACAAGGAAGTGAAAGTAGTTCTAATTAAGTCAAAATATAGAAAAACGCCTTAATATACAAGCCATGCGCCTTTAATACGGAAAGTATGGGCCAAGGGTAGGCAACCTTTTTGAGAGTGGGTGCCAAAATTAGTAAAATCTTACACAAAATATTTTCCATTAGCCAAAATTTTATAGAATATGTTAATTATTACTTGATATACGTTTTGTGAGTGTCTATGTAGATCTGTAAAATTAATTGAATGAAAAAAATTACGAAAGATTTTTACGAAAAACGTTTTTGTAGGTGGAGAAGGTTTTGTATCGCGTGTAAGAAATTAGTCATTGACGTGCTACGTTTGGCACACGTGCCAACAGTTGCCTGTCTCTGGTATGAGCTGTAGGAGATGATTAAAGGTGATGCAAAATTGCAGTAGGGGAGATTAGTTGAAGCCTGAATGAATGAAACGGCAACAAATTACCTAATTTGTGTAATCAGTTCATTTTCAGATCTTTTTCGACCGCGAATGCATGAGACAATTACCATCAGCCAACTTATTCTAGTAAAATTAATACCGGATAAGGAGAATGGCTTTGAATCTCAACAAATTACGGTGTGGCGGCCTGAGTTTAGTTAGTTTACTACTGCTGCTAAGTTTCTGAGGTTTGAAGGGCATTTTTCCACAGAGAGCAGGGACAAAGGGTAAACTGCATGGTCGTTTCAATATATCGAAGAAATAGCAGAGCTCGCCAGCTGCATTCCGCTACTGGAAAGCGGCCGAAAGAAAATTTCATTCGTTTAGCCATTCCTCAAGCGGAGAGACAACCACCGCAGTTTACGTTGGCACACAAGTCGTGCGTTCCGCTCGCAAGCACTCGGAGAATTGTTTTCTCCGCAATCGACAGCCGTGAGAACCTTTCCAATTCTATCACACGCTCGCTGCTACCGCTCGATCTTCTGCTCCCACCGTTCCTTCCAAATAACCGTCCCTTTTCGAATTAATTGCAATTCCTGCTCTCAATGTACAGTCACATTAAATTCTCTACGTCCATCTATTTCGCTGATATCGAATTTCTTTCCACCAAAGAAGTTTATATTTTTTATTTTGCTTATTAAAAACAGATTTTAAACGTTACATTGAATATGAAACTAATTATATTGGAAACTGCATAAATAAATGAAAATTATAGATTAAAATGAAATGAGATTAAATCAATAAGTGATAAATTATTATCAGAAGCAAAAATAAAGAGAAAGCTAAACATAACCTACATTTTTAAACATAAATACGCGGAGATGACAAAAAATATTAAATATTCCCCATTAAACTTCTTCGCCACTTCTGTATTAGGTTTGATCCGTAGAAGCCAGGTTTTGGCTTAAAATGTTGCATGTTTCTATAAGATGGAAACTTTCTTGCCAAATTATCTTTTAACGTATGTATAACAAATAAATTAGCTAACAACAAAATATCATTAACTGTATTGAAGTGCAAGTAAAATAGCGCAAGAGAATAAATTTCCATTACTAACATTCCATTGGCTCTCATGGAAGGTGAAAACTATTTGCTTTCCACGAGCTTTCATGAGCCTATCTTCCAGTACAATTAACAATTACTTCGAGAAATTCTTGAATTATATACAGTGCACCTTCGATTCTTCCTTTCCACTGCCTAGATTTCTTTAATTGCAATATATTCAATCAGAACTCTGTATCAATTTAACGAGTTAAAATCGCCATTATTCATCCTGATATTCGTTGGGAGAGAACAGGAAAGTTTTAGCTTTTTCTAAATTCCTTTAATAATTTGAGGGTTTATGTATGAGTTGAAGATCAAGTTTCGTTTCTGAAAACTTCAAAAGTTTAGCTACACAGAAAGTATAATGAGGTCCCCCGGTGCTGCTTGGTTTACAAACCGAATATAGAGTACTTATTATAACCAAATTCTCTTCTGGGAAAATTTCATTGCACCACCATAGCGAATACACCCTCAAGCGCAGAGAATAACTTCTATTATGTGGAAGGTTTTTGGGTTTTTCTTTCCATAATCCAGAAATTCTACGGAGTCCTTTGTGAGATAAGCAACTGAGAGCCAATTTGATGGAAATCCTAATCAGAATAAATCTTTGGTACCGTAAGCGGTTATCTGATGATATGTGCGCGCATGTAGTGGGATGTACTATTTGTTGGAATCCCTCCAAACTATTCCCTAGTTCAAGGTTTGGAATGGAGCTCAGACAGACGTATGCTTAATTTAAAGGTAAGAAAATAACGAACTGCTACAGTTATATTAATGGTAGTGTAAATATCTTTACTTTTGTTTTTATCTGTTATAGAAAGAAAATGATTTCTGAAGTCGAAGTTTTTTTTGATATTTCACATTTGAACTCAATTGGTATCAAAATCAATAATAATAATAATTAAACGTAAAGGGCGAGATTGTGACTTATTAGTCTCTTCTTACATCTAACCCTTAATCATTACAGATAGAATGAAAGAGATATTGGAAGTTTAACTAAATAAAAGCAATAATAGACGGAGCTATTATGTGGGTTGAATGTCTGCACTTAAAAAAAGTAAGTTTATCGGGTGATGATGCTTATGCGGAAGCGAAACCGGTCGCGTAAATAAAAATATTGTGGGCATTACTAATTGTGCATCTTTTGAAAGGATTGTGGAATTAATTGGGGCTCCCGGCTAGCCAAGTAGCCAAGTGCGCAACGCGTTCGACTTCGGTAAAAGTGGTCCCAGGTTCGATTCTCGTTGGGGTCAACGTGTGTAATGACCTTAGCTGTCAAGGCACTTTTAACAAAACTACTATTACCGTATTAAGGGAATTTTTTAAATGATTACCAACACATTTACAGTATCAGTAATCATTAACAATGCATATGTGGTATCAAAAATAAATTTTAAAATATTATTAATAATGATACGGAGCATTCTTAATCATCCATCCTTTCAAGGGTAAGGAAAGTCTACCGAAGAAGAAGATAAAAGACTGAAAGACCTCGAAGATGACGATAAACCCATCGAATAATCATCGAAAGAATTTCTGTTTAGGGCACGTAAATGAACTAACTCTAGTTATAATTATCTACCTCAGTTCTTCAATTACCCGCCTGAATTCCGAAGTTTTGATGAGTTTTTGACGCAACCCAAGTTCACGGGTCCCGGATGTTTCATCAACGAACTGCCGGATTACTCGAGCGATTCAAAAGCCACGTAATTTGGATTCTCCTCATTTCCGATGGGCTATCGCAAAGGAAAGAGGAGATGAGGGTCCCTCATTCAGGAAAGGGTCCGTGGTATCGTAAGGCCAAGGAGAGGGGCAGCGTCAAAAGGGTCGATCAATGGCCATGATCGGGGAGGAAACTATGCGAATAAGCAAACAAATATGTGGTGCCAAATGGGAGCCGTTAGGTATCCCATGGAAAAGAAGCCCAATGGAATCATTCGACCTACGAGTCCCGTCGAATAGTTGCGTCCCTTTCAGAGTAAGACGGTCGTCCGCTGCGAGAGAACATGTTTGCACTCCTTACTCCGATCTGCAAACAAAACAAGAGGTTTGCAGCATCGGACAGATGGGCGTAAATTAAGTGTTTTGCCTTGCTTCAGTTGTTGAAAGCGAAATAATGTTGATATAATTAAAGGTAGGTTATAACCGATGGATTTAGCCGATATTACGTGAAATTTCATAACGGTAAAGATGGAAATAACTTTATCCAAGTCCCTCAGAAAATAAATTTCACATTTTAAAATTCCATATTTTCTGAGGAACTTGGACAAATTCATTTCCATCTTTAATGTACTTTTAAGTTTATATTTCAAGTTATCAAGCACGTAAAAGTTGTCTTCGTACATTTTATTATGTATCTATCTATTTACGATGAAGGTTTTCATTCCACAGCAACATCAGCCATTGCAAACTATATGAATACATCGTTTCTGATGCTACTTTTACCAATCTCTTTTATCTTATGCCTTCTCTATTGGACTAATCCCATCCATGAAACTCTTTCCATACTTATTCTTCTTTGTATATGTTTAAAGGTCGCTCATATTCTTTCCTTTGCTTCGTGAATATATTTCAATATTATTTATCCAGATCATTCTTCGCTTACCCATCGTCCCACTTTCTTCCTCTTTTGATTCTCTTCCTCTTCCTCTTATGCTTTCCTTTGCGACCACTCATTATGTTACTTCATATTTGGCAATTCTAACAGATTCGACATCATATTCATCTTTACAATTATCAACTGTAACAAGAGTAGACTCGTAGACAATTAAACCAATAAACTTAAACCACGTGCAAAATAACCAAGGGGCACAAGGGACAGGTTCTCGTGAAATGGGAATTATTACGCGCAAAATACTAGCCCCTTATAGTAAAATAAATTGATTTACCTTTGTAAGTATTTGATGCAGATAAAGATTAAGTTATTATATCAATTTTCGCTAACTCAACGTTTAATGTTCTTTACTATTGCTTCCCTTCAACACGGAGGATTTTCTGATCTTTCTGATGTCGCCCTTTTTATGCGTCGATTTCCTTATTTTACTTTGTCTTCCTTCACTCCTCATCCCTATCATTTGTTTCTCACTTTTCTTGTTTACATTATCGATACATATTAATCCAACTCCTCCTTTCCTTTACTTATACATTTATTTGGTGCATTGCGCTCAAATCTTCATTATCTTATTAAGAATGAGTCTTCGTGATTTTCCATGTGTAATAATTTCCGTCATTTTCTAGTTGTCATTATCCAGTATACGTGCATGCCATTCTACTACTGAATTTTTCCGTTTGACTTTTTATTTTGTTAAGAATTTTCTTCATCCGAGTACACTGAAATGGTTCTGATAACTAATTCACGCAGTCATATTCACATAGTGCAATTGACTCAATTCCTACGAATCAGGGTTTCCGTATTTTTCTGTTCTAACAACCCTCCGTTAATTCTGATTTTGTTATTTGTTTATTTAGTTCATCTAGTTAACTATTAGGGCGTGCACACATTTTAATGATTTTATATTTATATTGATGGTTTTTTTTCCAATCAGTGGTCAAATCTGTTTCAGTTTCCTATTATTTATTATAAAAACTCCTCAAGAACTTATTAACTCTATTTTTTCGTTATTTGATTATAGATTGCGTCTGAACGGTTCTTTCGAACCCCTTGTTTTTAATTACAATTTTATTACTTTTGCTTATCGTTCACGGAAAAGATGAATTCTTGAAACGTCTAGTTCTAGCATCTATTTCTCTAATTTATCTCGCAGTATCAAAACGTCCTATATAACCGGGAGGACGCATAATATCGGCTACATCATCTACATTCTAGACATTCCCATCCTGCGTCCTGAAGTATCTGAGCACAACTACCAATACAATTATTCAAATTCATATTAATCTGATTTCAGTCAAACAAGATCTAAACTAATGCCATTCAGTTTCTATTAGAAGATTCTATTTTGTTTAACAATGCGTGAATATCTACATTGGCATTGGATAGAAAGATCCATTAGATAAAGATGCTTAGAAGCGGCGGAAAGGTACAAAAGTCTTTTCCGTTTAACTTCTAGGAAATTATTCGAGAGGCTGTTAGGCGAATGTTCCTCTCTAGAGGAGATAATTTTGTATTTTTGGTTACAAGGCGTAGCTGAATATCAGTGTCTGCTTAATCAACGAATTTTTGCCTCTATATTAAAAAGTTGTTTTCAGAGGAGCTTCAGAATCTATTAAAATCCGAATCCCGTGAATGTGCTTGGTTTGATCGCCTATTTCCTTTTCCAGACTAGCTGTATGCTGAAAGTGCTCTCCTTCGTTAACTGAAAGAAATTTGCGAAGAGATCACATAGCCTTATATCCTTTAATTTGTTATATTGCTTTCCGAAAATAAACTTTCTAAGGGCGCTTGGATAACGAAACCTCGTGATGTTTTCCACGGAAGAATAAAGTTTCAGAATTTGTGATTTTTATTTTTTTATTGGCAGAATAAACTTTTCCATCCAAAATTAACATTCATGATGAGTAATATTTTAAAGGCGCTTGAGATAGCTACAATGGCTTAGCTACAGTCAATGGCTTCAAAATTTCTCTACAGATTTAGGGCACTCTGAAAATCAGTTGAGCGGCTTTTAAAAAGCATTGAATGACCGCCAAGGCACTCAGATTAGAGAACACCTTGTTACGGACCGTTTCTTCCAGATTGGATTTTCATTCTTCTGCTAGCAAAGCAAGGATAGAGGCTAAACATGAGCTACTCATGAAATTTCACTTGGTGAGAATAATCAAATGGCTCTGTGAGGACTGTGTGTACAGAGGGAAGGAAGAAGAAGAAAGGGTTCCAATATCAGAAAGGAAAAGAAAGCTGGAAATCGACAGCATGAGTGAAGAAAAGGTAGAGCAGCTGTGAGCTGTAATGCAGATGTATGTCTAACTAATTTTAAAATCAGTTTGTACTCGGGTATTAAGGCGTACACACCTCTATATGCAAAGTCTAATGCCTTTTCCTTTCCCTTATAGTTTATTTTGCACTGGTTATTCGTTGACCTTTTTCTGTTTTATTTCTCTATTCGTAAGTTCTACGATGTATTATTGGTATGATTGTGAGAGAGTTTACCTTGAATAAAATTCAAATAAATTGTTATATTTATTTATCGCAGTTACTTTTATCAGCAAGAAGATCCTTGAAACCTATTCATTGACTGTGAATAATTTACTGATGGTTATATACGATAAATAGGTATTTTAGAGATAAAATTGTAAGATAGGAAAATGGAAGGATTCTGCGCCAAATGATAAAATATCAATGCATTTATTTATCTAACTCAGCGATTTCACGAGAGAAAGTTGCTCTCTCCACATTAAAATGTCATGAGATAGTCGATCCTATTTTTGCGCCCGCGGCGTGTTCATTAATGTACGCCCATTTCAATAAAATCTCTACTAAATAATTTACATTCGCATTTCCTCATTAAAAAAATGTTTATCGCATCTGGTATCATCAATAATTCAAGTATTGATAAATTCCTCAAAGTACTTTTGGATTGAATAACTAAATCGTGAAATTTTTCTTCAGTGAAGTTGTCACTGATGCAATAGGAAAGAACTGCTTTTATTGCGGTGCGCTCTGTGGAAATGATGTTATATCCGTCATTTCGTGTTTTTGGGTGTCAAAGAGTAGAGTATTCTTTATATAGTACACTTAGGACTTAGAGCCTAAGTAGCTTGTAGTGTACTAAGAATCGTAAATAATTTATCGGCCTTCTTCAAAGATACTTAGAAGGTCTTTTCTAGACCATCTTTGTCGCTGTACATTGAAGAAAATGTGAAAGCAATAACTGGCTAAAAAAATAAAGAAACATTATATTCGCAGCAGCTGAACGTTTAAATAATACTAAAGTGACATTTAGATATTACCGGGAAATAATTCGGCTTAAGATGACTATTTGGACTATTTGTTATATCACATTAAGATGATTGATTTTCAGGATATTTGGAAGATAAGATAAATCATTTTATCCGCCTTAGGTTTTTCCGTTGTCTTTGTATCTCCGTCTATTTACCCATCTCGTCGTATCCTTTATTTAACCATCTATGTACACACACATGCCCTTTGCGCCTTTCACCAACTTCATTCTCAATAATCATTTCTTATCGTCCTAACATCCTTATTTACAAGCATAGGTTAAATATCAAATTTCCTTTTCAGAGTATTGCTTCGATATCAGAGAGTAGTTTTTAGCTTTAACACTCAGATTACGCCCACATTTATTGAGAGCGAGGGAGTTTCGCAAAGCCCTTTTGCCTCCCTCTGAGAATTGCCTCGCTTTTTCCGAATCTCTTCGCATGAAACACCTTCGGATATCTCGTTTTCAGCCGCATACGTCTCCATTTCGGTCAGATTTCGCATTAGCGGATCCCTTCGGATCAACTTACCTCGGAGGGATTTCTTTATCGCCGCCCGTTTCCAGTTTCTCCTCCGTTGCTCCGGCGATGAATCTGTTCACGGCCGGACGATCATAATTTCGTTTCCCGAAAGAAATCTCCGCTCACCGATGGATTTATTCTCCACAGTTTCCGCGAGACTTGCCCAAGTAACGTATGGACCCCTGTTTTCACGCCCTCTAACCTTTCACGCTATATTAATTCGCCGTTCGCTCGGCCCACGAGAACTTCCTCTTTGTATCGGAGATTGTCTCGGAAATTAACGAAAAATAAAACACCCGTTTTTGTTCATTAAATTCCCGATGCAGTTCTTGTCATCCAATTCACGGTTTTGAGTTTGGTTTCACTCTGCACAATTCTGTACTTTACTTACGCTCCGTTTAAATTGGAACTCAATTTCGTACTGAGTTACACAGATTTAAGGGTTACTTTTAGAATGTACTGGTATTTTAGTCTAATGAACTGGCGATTTTTATTTTTCACCAAATTACGAGGCAAAAAGTGGGTATTGTGTTTAAGGATAAGAATTCATTGTTAAAAATATATCTTGTTCGATATTTTTTTCTACTACAAATGCAGTTCGCAAGGGAAATAACTTATTTCTGATTACAAGAGTGTACTTAACAAAGAATGAAAACCCAACCACGTATATCAAGAAATGTATATACCATGATAGGATGATGGTATCTCAAACATTCCCATTGTACGTTGAACTGAATTTATATTTGTTAATTTGAAGATTTTTATTCTCTGTTCTATAATTTGGGTACCAAGGAATAGCTAGAAAACTCAAATCTGATGGAATATGGACGAGAATGTTCTTTTCTTATCGCAAATTTTATTTCTCAGCAATTGACAGTTATTTCGTAAAATCAGGAGTAATGACGTGACTAATGGAAATTAAATTATAATGGGCTTTGAGAAAAGCTTACGTTTAACCTTGTATTCATGTTCTGGTTATTTAATTTAGATTATAAAATGAAGTTTTATATTTAGGTTTATAAGGAAGCATTTTTCAAGACACGAAGTCCAAAATATACCAGATTAGGTGATTAAATTATAGCCTCGATTTCACAGAAATCTACGGCAGCCATTGAATAAAATAATTGGCTTCATCAAAACAAAATATCATCCGTTATTTTCCGCGAAGTTATCCATTCCATCCGATTAGTTATTTTGTATTCACCGGTTTCTATCCCCATAGCCCTTTGCATTTGCGTAGAACTGACTTTAGGTGGATTTCTCTCAATAAATTACCCCATCTCGCACCATATAATCTACGTCATATAATATATCTTCTCGTTTTTAGGGTGATTGTGACAATAAATTTTGAAGAATTCCTTTTTTCCTAGAATTAGAAAAATTCTCATCAAAATGAGAAAGTATTCCATAATTTTATTTATTCCTATTGCTCTTCACTTTTCTAGACAATTTATTACTCAAACAAGGAACTACAGTAATCTTATACTTTCATCTTTCCTTACATTATGTAAAAACTTTAACATTAAGTCCAAGTACATAGATTTACTAACAAAAACTCATAATCACAAACAAAACAAATAAATCTCCCAAACCTATTCCAGTTGCCCAGTTAGTATAGTTTCGTTCAGCTTCGCCTTAAAGGTACATTTTCGCGGAGGAAATTAAAGTAATTCATCATTCGAGTTTTTATTCTTGTGATCTCCTCGCATTATTTTTCCTGAAGTAAAGAAGTGATATTCTTTTCAAGGACTTCTTGTCTAATTCCAAGACTTAATTTTCAGAACATAATGAATGAATTAATAGATGAACCCAAGGTAATATTTGAGAAAGGCAAGAGTGTGTAAGAATAGGGTATGTGAAATTGTATAAAAGTAATCAGTAAATAATGAGTACACGCAACTGTTGAACGAAATTTATTTGTATTTGTACTTATGTAAGCATTGGTCTAGAAATCGTAACTTCCATATGCTACTATGATTCGATAGCAATCGTGGTTCAAATTGGAATCGTTGTACTGCCGAGTCTATGCGATGGGAAATTCGTGATTTGCGATTTGCATGACATTTGTATCACTGCATATTATGAATTTAGCGAGAAACATCCCGTCGGTGTCAGAGACGCTAACAAGAAGATGGCAAATCGAATTTATACTGCATTTTATCTTCAAGGAAACAGAACGCCGTCTTATTTCCAACCAGAAGAGTAAAGGTGCGAGAGTCGTGATTCGTTGATACGTGAAATATTTTTAGAAATGGACTGAAGAGCAACTCCTTTTAGATTCGAGGAGAAAATTTCATTGAATCGCGAGAAATGGCTGAAAAGAGGCCTTCCCACGTAGGAAAGAAGCGATCCAATGAATAAACGAGAAGCCGATTACGGAAGTTTTGAGAGAATTCATTAACAGAGAAAGGCCCTCCGGAAAAGACAAGAGCATCGAGGGAACCGATGGATCCGCTCTCTCTAATTTCTAGCCTCGAGGAATTTTCGCCGGGGAAATTAGTAGTGGAGATGAAAAAACGTACCGATAACGAAAAATCCGAAGTTGGTGTTTCTTTATTTCTCTGGCGTTATCGATGAGTACGTCTTCGAGGAATTTGTCTCCGTTAAACCACCCTTAGGGGCTTTAGAAAACTTTCCGAATATCTTACAATACTCAGTTGTTTGTTTTTTTTGGAAACAGCGCTATAATTATGCCTATTATAAAGTATGACGAGTATTTCTTTTCCATATTTTACTGTACGTCAGGGGTGAAGCCAGGGTACATCTATAGGGGTGGGGTGTCCGAGATAGTTGAGAGAACGAAAATATGCCTACCCTCCGGTAAAGGTCATTAATATTATGTAATCAGCGCATGGTCATCAATGGTATAGTCAAATGTACAGATAAGTTGTTTTAATCTACTCTTCTTCCTCCCTGTACCCTGAAAGGGGGTCCCGTTTGCCCCTTCTCCAAAAAAGCGGCTTGCAGGGTACTTATTTATATGTAGATGAAGGACCTTGCTAGGTCTATCGGCCACCAAAATAAATTTTATAGACTATAGTACTATCTCACAAAGCAGAATAAGTTCTACGCGCAATGAGATGAATAAAAACTCTACAGTCTGATATTTCATATGCAAACTTGTGAATTTTGGAGATACACTGTGATATTTTTCTTAATAAATTTAATCCTCTTCGGGGAGGGGGTTAACCCTAAATCCCTCCGCTGCGCTACTAGTGTACAGCCATTTTAGATTCTTTCAATTCTACTTGTTATGATTACTGCTCATGTAGAGATCGTTCGCAAATATATACGCACAGGATCTTCGAAAATATGCAATTACGCATCGAAAGGATACCAAAGGTGACTTCTCAGCTAGATGCATGCGATGAATGGTGCCTCGAGAACTTTACCTCCAAGGATACCGCTCATTGACTAAAGTACTAGGAAATGCAGACCGCTTTGAGGTGACTTACGCAAAATTCCCGTATCGCTGAGTGGGATATCGCCGGTTTTATGACTAGAACCTCCTCTAGGGTGGTAAAAAGGCCTGCTTTTGCTACCCATTCACTTTCGGAATTAATTTCTTCTCAACGCCTGCGATAAGAACGAGCACGCGATGTCGGACTCCGAAAAACCCTCTGACACGCGGTTTTGAAAAAATTTCTTTTCTCCTCAGCAAGAAAGAAGATAAATGGTTTAGAAACAAAGGTTATCTGAAAAAATAAACGGCCTGCTTATCTTCGGGCTATAGTAGACCTCTGGGAACGGAGTAGAAAAAGCAGAGGATGACAGGAAACCAGGCAGATGATAGGTGTACCTTGTATGGGGGAAGAAGAGATACGAGATAACCTGAGGAGAAAAAGGATCATCAACTGAGAATCGAGGAAGGCTTTCTCAGAGAGTATCACGAAAGGCTTGCTCATCTTTCGTAGGACTACCAAATGGACACTTATATTTTTGGATTCTCAAGACGCATAAAATATTAGTAGCGTGAAATTGTTTGCTATTCGAACTTAATTTCTTTTGGTGTGGAAAATTTTGAGTAGTCTTCTTGAGACCATATTATTAATTCTGAAAATTTCAGAGCGTTGTGCTTGAAGACTTTTCAAAGATGTGAAGTTTTGATGAATCGCCCATTTGATAACCAATGGCAATGTTGAAGCCAAATTTTACTTTTCGTTCCCTATAAGTCAGAGAAAATAGCGTCTAAGATTCGTGTTCTAAAATGCATTATCATAATGCAGAAATCGCAAAGAAAATCTGCTTTAACTTTAAGATTCAGTTTTCCCCGTCGTCGCAGTTAACGTCCGCTTCGTGAGCAGTCATTAACGCTAGCATTTTGTTTCATCGGTTATGCCGGTAGGTTAAGATAATTACGAACGAACTTCTTATCACACCTTACTTTATTTAAGTATTACCGAAAGGCACCATCGAGTAAGAAGCCACTTGTACCATCGCAAAATTGTTCAGTTATTTTAAGACACGTACCGCAGCTAATAGTGCCTTACTATAACGAAATAATTTTCCCTTTTGCTAATCATCATAGTGCAATTCATGTTATGAAATTTACATCATAAACGCTTTCATATATTTCAGGTTTTGGTAAAATAATTGAATAGACTATCGTTATCTTTTCACCTTTGATACTATTTGAGCAGAATTTTCCCGCGTATACTTATAGGATTAGCCATTGAACTTGAGAATCATCACCTAGTTTGGTAAATTCCCTACCATCTACTATGGTAGAGCATATAACACGTTGAGTTGTAATTCAAGAGAATTCAATATAATAACAACAATAGAATAAGTTTTTCAATTTCAATCTTCAATTATCAATGAATTGCCTTTTTTTAAATATTTTCCAATTCTTACCGTTGATTCTATATTGGCCTAAATTGCCCGAGTTTTCTTGTGGAAAAATGGATGAGCTCCAAAAGATTCAGCAATCGCCATGGTCATCAAGGGTATGAGTAGTTTATGACCACAAGTTAGTTACAAAATTTCCGTTTATTTAATCAAAATTCAGAATACATTTCAATATTTCACCACTAAAATAAAAATTTATAATGTTTCCTTTCTTTAGAAACCAGTCTCGATTTCGCATTAGGATCATTATTTCTACTTCATCTCTGCATAAATAAGAAAGACTGCAATCGATCAAAACAAATTTAACATGCATTTAATATGGAAGGGTTTCCAGGCATCTGGAGTCGAACCAAGGATACTTTGGTGAAAATATTTCGGCAAGTAATAGTTCATCGGTCGTTTAATGAATCCCTATGTCTCACCCTTCAATTTAATCTGGAAGAGTCTGAAATCAACTTTCTAGAATTGCTTCAATGCATTTTTTGGTGAGTTACTGACCGAATAAATAAATATGTACACGACAGTGATTATTATAGTAGATGCTTTGTTTGTTTTCATTAGGTATTAGGCATTTTTATTTTCTTTTTATTAATAAACACATATAACCTAACAATACTTTTATTAGTTATATGATCTGAAAACTCCTCCTTCCTTTTACTATGAAGAATCACTAGGGATAGGGAACCAAAGTTATAACTGACTTTTTCATATAGTTCTTCAATTAAATAAAAATTCGTTGTCTTAAATAATTATGAAAGATTTTTTGCCTTCAAAACTCACCACTACACATTGAAAATAAATTTTTTGACGCCTCCTTCATAAACATCCACCCATAAAATGGAAAATAAAGAACCTTTCAAGTAGTTACAAATGGGAACTCTTCACTGTAAGCTATTTCAAGGGTGGCCAATATTTCTCTCCCTCTGATCGGTCTCGATATTGATTCTTCGAATGCAATCGCTCAAAATCTACAAAACGAGAGATTTCTTCAACAAAGTCAGTATATTATTGCATTTTTATGTTTCATTTAGTTCATGATACTCTCAGATCAATTGCAATAAATCACTCTGCAGTTAAATAAATGACAAATTTAATAATGTTCGAAACGTTAGTTATATTATAATGACTAGTAGTAATTAACCTGTTGCTCAGGACAAGTACATTGGATTATTATTAAAATGGAAACTAATTCTGTTCCAAAGAAGCACAGTCCCAGCGTGAAAATCTCTTTCGAATTAGCTGACCCCTTCTGAATTTTAATATCGCCAATACATGCCTATAATTCATCGAGACCCGTGTCTTGCAAACGATCAGGAGTATGTTACGCAATGATCCATCCGCATTAAGCCGTGTTAAGGAAAGGGAGAGTCACGGAACCTTTTGGATAGCATTTGAAGTCCTCCTTGACTCTTCTTCCCAAAGCAATCACCGTTTTAGAACTTAATTTCAAAAGTGCTCTGTGGTGGACGCTGATTCTCAAAAGGAATTTGACTGTATTTTTTTTCAAAGGGAGTCCCCAGCAAAAGCCTTTGTGCGAAAGCCCACTTCTAATCAAGGATCAACTTGTCCACGTTCAATTCCGAAGATAGGAGAGACCCTCTCCTCGTGTAAGCACTCCAGAGACTCTCGTTGGAACACCTACGAATGACGAACAACATTTACTAGCGGTTGTAAACCATACTGATTCCATACGAGTGCACCACAGGGCATTTATAATCAAATGGACGTGGGAACGGTGCACTTCCGTTGCAATGGCTATCTGAGGTAAACAGTTTCAACTATAACTGCTAAGATATTTACAACTTCTTGGCGAATGGATTTAGACGAAACGAAATTCATCAAGCGATATCCGTTGGCACTTTTTCGTAATTTATTTCAGTTACAGCACAATACTAGATAAGCGTATGTTGCCATCGGTCGGTTTGATTGCTCAAAATTTGAATATACAGTGTGTTGTCCGATTCAATATTTTGCCTGAATTAAACTGAATTACTTTAAACTGAAATTTCGCAGCCCAAAAAGTAATTTGAGAAAAATCTGACAAACGATTGGGGCGTCCGCCAAGCGGGTTCGAGGGCGGGTCTTTGACACCCGCAACACTAAATTATGAGTTCGAATCCATTTATTCCGAAGTTAGAATGAAGAAGAAACTTCCGCTGGTGTTGCCGGCACTCTAGTCCCGAAAGTGTTTGCGACCGGATTCGAACCCGAGGCAGTAGCGTTGCACCTGTGCCTCGACCCACTACATCAGCCTGTCGAACAAGTAAAATTGACGAATAATTTTGTGTAATTAAGTTTTTCCAGGGCTGTACCTGAGGAAGAAATTCAAAACGGAAAACTTACAGTTCAAACCATTATGTGTTATTTTTCTCTAGTCAGCCACTCAATTCCTTAATGTCTGTCTAACCTGATCTTCTACCCGAGTGTTTTCCATTTTCTTTCAGTGCACTGATACTTGAGTTGGTTTCTCGCCTCCTTGATCGTAACAAAGCAACTTGTACTTGTCCCGCCGTCTATGAGTAAAATCGTGTTGATTAAGAGACAATTCTGCATGACCCACCAATTTATCAAAAATTTGTTATTTCTTTCTAGAATAATCATCGACCCGAATGGAGACACAATGACTGCTTCATTAGGGTGCAGATTCTGAATGAAAAATGGATGGCCCGTGGTACAGAGCGCCCTTTAAAATTCCTTACTAGCTTAAAAACGGTAATACAAACTTAATTTAATAAGTCAATTTACTAAATATACTAACTCGTATCAATGGACATTTTATTCATGCATCTTATAGTGTTTATGATTTATTTAGATAAGAAATGCCTATAAATATAAACTACATTTATTGACAAGGAAACAGTTTTCTTTGTCTAGGAAATGAAGGTATTTCATTCCCGGTGCCGTGAAATACAGTATCGTGCAAAGGAGGCACTCAGTAGCACTGTTTATTCACTCTATGGTAAGAGCTGTCTAAATGTTATTAAATGAATGCAGTTCAGCCGTTTTGTTGAATCACTTACTCCCTCATATAAATGAACTCTAACATACTCTCTTCTCAATTTATTTCGAACACGATTCCGTATACTTGAACAATAGAAAGGTAAGATTAAAATGTTTCTTAATGTTTTCCGGGAAAATCTTAAGCCCCTAAAATTATGAGTTTGAATGCATGTATTAAAACTTAAAAGGACACGTTCACGTCCAAGGATAAAGTATTACTGGCTCATCTAACTGATAACTAAAATTATTTTATTTATTTATCGTTCAACATTTTACCCACGATGAACTGCGCTGTTGAGCACTAGAGCTGAAATCAATAATACCAAGCCGCTTATATTTTTTGGCAGTTTCTGGGTAAAGCCTAGATGTCACAAGGAGAAGCTGAGCTATGAAGCGATACTTATCTATATAAGCGTAATATCGGCTCTTTATTCTCAGCATTCAGAGCACGGCGATACTCATGCCCGAAACTTCAAAGGTCAACTCTCCGGCGGAACTGGAGTAAATGTGAAGAATCGACTGAAAGCGTAGCCCGTAATGGAAAGCGAAAAGGAAGGCAGGAAAAGAATTCTGAGAGAAAATGGAAAAGAGATAGAAATAATCACAAGTTTGGAAGCGGCATTCGATGGTTCGGAGCCAATATCGCTCGGGGGAAAAAGGATTCTGAAGAGAAAATAGAGGACGCTCTCCCAATCCCCTGCAACACTTCCCCAACTTCTCTTTCCGCACCTCGATTTTCTGGGAACAGGGCGAATGCAGGCCTTCATTGAGGGCCGTCTACTAATGAGCTTCTCGAAAATTGGGCCTCTTATCAGATGGGTCCTCATAAAATACCCAAACTTACTAGGAGGTCCGTTAGTTAAGGACGCGAATATAGAAGTCTCAAGTTAAGTTACAGGGCAGACTTTTTCCGTTTGGAGCCATACTAAACGATGTCTTACTGGGGGCTTTAACTTATACTGAAATGATAATACTTCTCTACAATGAGAATAAGAATAGGCCGATGCAAATGAGCTGTGAATTTGGCAGCAAATAAACGTTTTCAACCAGCTTTCAATCTATTCTATATTAAATTCTCCCGATTACTTATACTGTGCGTTATCTGAAGAAGATGTGATCTTTCATTTTAATCCTCGGATTAACCACGAAGCCACTAAGGGTAGTCATTGAAAGTTAAAATTAATTATTTGATTGTCTGTATCTTAAAGGTACCAATGGTTTGAATAAAAATTAGCGCAAATATTTGGCTGACGTTGTTGACATAATTGGGGACACTGTGTTAAATCAGCGATATTTATCTACAATTTAGTCTACAATAATGAATTTAAATCGAAACGACTGGTTTAAGAAAACCACGTAATCATTCGATGAAGTAAGCGGATAAACAACGGGAATTTAATTAGTAATTGGTTGCTAATGGTTTAAGTACCAGAATACGGAAAAATATCCAAAAACCATTAACCATTAAAAGTAAGATTTAATCTTGATGGTTTTTTGAGATTTTTTTCCGTGATATTCTGAAACGAAAACATAGAGTGAACGTTATGATTGCACATTTTTCCGAAACAGCTTGAGTGAATTGTAACTATATTCTGGAATAGATACAGATATATTCAAGAAAATCAACTACCCAGCGTTACTTGGGATAAAAATAAAATTTTACTCTTACACTTCCTAAGAATTCAATCCTTTTACTGAATCACTAACGATAGTTGCAATCCTCAAATTTAAAGCGAAATTATCATATTTTCAAATTATAATGGTTCAGTCAGTTGCATTGAATGTCTCCGGTATGAAATGGAAAGACTGACAATATCGTTTATGAATAAGTCTCGCATAAATGCTGTACATCCTCGACTCTATGAAGCACCTTTTTGGTGTTTTTATAGGCTCAAAATGACGTGTCTTAGATTGGAGATTGAAAATGCGTTATCGTGAAGTAAATATTACAGAGGAAAGTTACTGTTACTATTACGTTTAAAGATATGATTCAGTTTAGCCTCTGCCTCTGCTTGCGAAAAGGACGTTGACTAGCCTCGGGCTAGTTAACTTTTTTCGTAGGCAATCAGTCGCTCACATAGACCTTCATCGGTTAGCCAGTATGTTACGACAAAGAACACGCTTCTTATAACACTTCACAAATGGATTATCAAAAGACATGCATGTTATTGCACAAGAAAAATCCTTAGTAAATGACGCTTACCAGTGACACAGTCACATAAGAAACGCGAGTAGGAAGTTACAGTTACGCGAATAAGCGAAACTTCCTAAAGCTCAGTATTCAGGATTGCACTACTACTGCTCATTGCGTTTTACTTTATACACTCCACTAAGCATGGTTGTAACAAGTAAACATTTATAATTTTAATACAATAATTTCGACAATGTGACGGAAAAGTAGTGCACAAAACCATAATATAATTTGTTTATGTTTTCAATTTTTCTTTAATTGAATTTTTAACAATTATGTTTAAAAAAGACCACTCCAAATTTTTATCCAGCAGCTTCTTTTTCTAAATTTGTGGCAGGAGGCAAAAGAGGACGTTATATGCGGGCCAATCATTTCCTTTGCAAATGGCATCTTCAGGAGTTTCCTTTCGGATTTTTTCCGAGACACTTCATTTCCAACCAGAAGGACCAAACCAACAGCCACACCAGGACGAGAAATCCACTCTGAATATTCAATCCCCTGGAAATGCTTTTGGTTCATTCCCCTTCGTCTAATCACCAATCGGATTATCCACTTATATTCGGCGCACTCAACTCCCCGTCCATTTTCTCCCTTCGTTTTATAAAACGACGCTTCAGTTGATGATTTTCATAGCGACGGCGTCCTTGGCGCGATTTCTTTTCCTCTCTTCTTGGGATTTTAGCAAGAGCAAAGACCACTCAATGGTGCATTTCTGAAGCAATGTTCGAATCGTGCTTTAGTTGAAATTTCCCACTCACGCCGCATAAAGAGTTCGGAAGTTCGCAGATATAGAAAGCGTCCTAAATCTATAACCGAAGGAAATCTAAGATGGAAGTACTTGCTCAGGAGAATTAATATGTTTAAGAAAAATCGGCAAGATACCGCGTACGCAATGCATTGGACTTAAACTTAGCGAAGTCTCGTTCACACATGAAACAGTGAATTGTAGTCAACGTAAGTCTTGACAACAAAACGAATTTGTGAAAGAAGGAATTTTCATTCTCATAAAAGTTTTTGCCAAGTAATTTAAAAAGAATAATTTAAGTAAGGTTTGAAGTTAAACGATATCAACACCGTAAAGAAAAATTTCCATTATGTAACACGACAATTTGTTTATTCTAGAGATATCATCAAGCACTGCGAAGTAAGCTATTAGTTAATGCCATATTTGATCAGACCACAGGTATAGAATTAATTCGACATCGAGGTCGATATAAAGAGTAATCGGCAATATTTATCTACAATTTAGTCTATAAAGAGTAATCTGAGACCTATTTATTATTTCTGGTTCTTTAATATAGCTGAGTGTATTTCATTACTATCATAAATATTAAATAGAATAAAAGTGGAATTCGTTAATTCCTACAAGCTTGTAGGAA
>KZ308449.1:120528-159369 GCA_000376725.2 Ladona fulva
TTTTATTTTTTTATTAGCATTACGTTTCCTATAATAAAGGGACTTTAAAAAGTTCACACAATAATTATTTTATTAATAAAATTCAATTGAATTAATTAACTCTGTTACAACATCAAATTTCATTAATTAAAGAAGGTATAAAAATATAGCACATAATACAACTATACATTATATATAAAAGTAGATATAGTATATGATACTACTATAGAGTATATATAAAAATATACTATATAGTACTAATAATATATTACCTCTGCCCCTCTCTGCCGGAAGACGGCTTGCAGGGTACATATATAGATGTAATGCTACAGTGGAATTTATATTTAAGGAGAGAAATTAAAAAAACTTGTCCTAACGGGTGGAAATTTGAAATTATGGACTTTAAAGTAAAAACATAAGTTCGATGTATCTGGATAACGGTACTACCTCATTACAAATGAATCGGAAGTGCGAGCACCTTATGCTTTTTTGCAATGAAAACGCGTTCTATGAGACAGTTTCTGAAGCTGAATTTAGTCATTCAGGACACAGCCAACAGAATGTTATCAAGTTTAGCGACCTCGTAGCTGACTAATCTCTTCCAACTCTTTCTAGAGAGACAGACGAAAAAGGACCTTAGAAATCTCGCACACTTGGCTACCCCTTGCAAATACAAAGGGAAACTTTTGGTAGGGATAGGCGCCCGGAATCATTACCCCCGGCACGGAAAGAAGAGCCTTTTCGGTGGATCCCTTGCGTGGGAGGACTGCTTAGGGACTCCTGTTTCACAGATCGATCCGAAAGAAATCCAAAGGAAACTCCCTCCATTTATCCTATTCACTCTGTTTACGGAGCGGCAGCTTTTTAAGCGAAACGGAAGCTCTCTGTCGGAAAAGAACAACCGCCAGTATTCCTCAAATGCCAGCTGTAGGAATCCGTTTTCTTTTCTTCTCGGGAGCCTACTTTTGAATTTCAAAGACCTTAAAGGGTGAATGGTGACAACTTTTTGGGGTCAAACCATCGACGATCCTTCAGAAAGAAATATGGGGTTTTGTTTTTGCATGAAGGAAGAATTTATCATAAAAGGAATCTGAAATTTCTTTTCTTTGATACAACAGCGGCATTTTATTGCTTCACGTACTACTACTCAACTGGTGTTCCGCAAAGAATTTCTTAGTGTACCGCAAAATTTCACTATTGTATATAACCTTGAATTTGCATTAAAATTGTTGTAATTCTACATTAAATGTGGCTATTTTTACGATATATAATACTGTTTAAAGAGAGATCCTCACTGCAACAAAAACAGCTTGCTTCATAAAAATTATTCGATATATTGCGAGAAGAGAAACATGTAAGCCAGTTTTTAAGGAGTGGAGTATCATTATAATGCCCTCAGCATATATATCTATGCTTCTGCTGTTCATATTTATCTGAACATAAAAAGTTATAAAAAACGCAAAGATATTCATGAACGCTGTACAAGAGAGGTTTTTCTGGAGAACTTCCAGTCAATCCCAGCCCATTGCATGGGCTGGGATTGACTGGAAGTAGCTTTGAGATAAGGGTATTGAAAATATACAACATGCTGCGACATGAGTTGAAGAATGTTAAAGGTACAAGTTTCCCTAAAGACTGACGGCAGAGATGCAGTCTATCCCCAATACTGTTCAACTTGTACATGGAACAGGCAATGAAGGAATTTTCAGAAACCTATAAGAATGGATTAAAATAGAATGGGAAACTCTATACAACCATCCGTTTAACAGACGATATAGCACTTTTAGCAAACAGTGACAATGAGCTACAGGATGCGCTACATGAAATGAATCAAATTTTTTATAAGCGGAACATGAAAATCAATAGGAGCAATTCCAAAATAGATGCACAAGAGATGGACAGCAGGAAGCCAGGGTATATTTGGAAGGAGAAAATCTTATGCAAGTGTCTACTTTCAGATATCTTGGTAACTGTATAACATCTGATGGAAGATGCACAGCGGATGTGACAAGTAGGGGAGCACAAGCAAAACAAGCTTTTATTAGGAAGAAAACTCTCTTGGCATCAAAAAATGCCTCACTACAAACCAGTAAGGAATTTGTTAAAAGCTATGTATGGAGTGTGTGCACACACAGCTCAGAAACATGGACTTTAAGAAAAGCAGAAAGGAACAAGTTGGAAGCATTTGAGATATGGCGCTGGAGAAAATTACTAAAAATACCTTCGACTGAGAAAGTTCCCAATCTCAAAGTTCTTGAAAGAATTTGGGGAAAAAAACCATTGTTAAATTCAATTTCAAATAGAAGAAATAATTTGATTGGACATTTGCTATGGAATTTGTCTTGGTTCACCACCTTGTTAGAAGGAGTGATGGATGGAAGAGCTATAAGAGGAAGACCAAGGAAGACCAAGAATACCTAGATGTGATTAGAGCAGGGAGGAGATACTCCGAAATCAAGAGACGAGCTTTGGGAAGATTGATTTTGAATGCCCACCAACCTTAGGGTTGAGGAGAGGAAGAAGAGAAGTAACTACTGTAGTGATATTATCAAAAATGTAATATAGATGTGTAATTTGTAATCTAATTAGTAACTAATTAATATGTTAATTAACTTTAATGTAATTAATGAAAATGACTTATCATATAAATACTTTAAATGTCGTTAGATGAATACATTTATTATTATTATTACGAAGTAACGAAATTAGCGGCCAAGGCCACTGTGTACTTTGGGTCAATGCGTACTTGACAGTCCACAAAGAGGTTTGAGGAGTGCTGACTTATTGCACCTTTCTTGGTTGTATCTTAATGTCTTAAAAATTAATCGATCCCTATTTAATGATAAAAGTAGATACTTCAACTTGCAGGTTCGTTTACACTGCTCCACTTTCGTCTTTTTTGTAATGGAGGTATATACCTGCCTGTTGCCTCACTTCCTTCGAATTTTCTGCGTTTCATCAAATCCTGTCTGTATCGTTAGTAGAGTACAACAAGTTGTCATTGTCCGATATATTTAATCTCATGCACGACTCTACTTACCTATAAAACTCACGTTTGAAAATCGTATGACTGAAGGAGGATGGCCGAGAGCAAAAGCAATGGCCTACCATTAGACTACGCTTGGGATCGCTGAGTAACTCCTGGAATATTAGAAAATTCCAAAGAGGAAGCATGAGTTAGTTTATGATACGAATATGCAAAGGTTAGAGGATTATGCGTGACCAAGAGAAAGGGGATGAATTCTATGTTAATGAGCGGCTGCGGTTTACCTCTGTGGTCCGAAAGGGTTGCTGATACATTTGGGAGTAAAGGAGATGGTGTGATTTTAAATACGAGGAGCGAGAT
Source organism: Ladona fulva (assembly GCA_000376725.2). Lineage (NCBI taxonomy): Eukaryota > Metazoa > Arthropoda > Insecta > Odonata > Libellulidae > Ladona > Ladona fulva. The sequence goes on from KZ308449.1 coordinate 123,854, forward strand.
TTATGCGAGATAGTATGAGTTTACATCCCCCACTTTGGGAAAGATAGGTTTGCATGACAGGGGGAATTTGCAAACTGTTGTTCACTGCATATGATGCTCCACGAGATGGTGAGAGCAAATTAGTTGAGAATGGGACTCTCTCTTCTCCCATTCACTCTCCTGACATATCGCTCAAAAGTTAAATGCACACATATTCTTTGGTGTATTTCTATGGTTTTCTTTATTAATCCGATACAAGCTGGTAATTTAAATAACTTTATTCTCGTAAATCATGTGAAATTACTTCTGCTTAAATTTCATCCTTCTACAATGTATAAATAGTTTGTGTCAGCACATTTGTAGATCCTTCTGTCTCAGGCATTTTAAAAAGTCCACTTGCTTTTTCGAGTCTTCGAATGCCATCTTTAATGGCAGTATTATTCCTTAATACTACTTGGCCTGGCATTTGTAAACGAAAGCAATGAATGAAGAAAAATGAGGAGGGTAAATGAAAAGAGGAAACTACTATTAGGGGCTTCTCCACTGGTAAGTGGAAAATAAGAGCGAAAGACTTAGAGGGAATTTCCGGAAGGAGCTTCCGAGTAGCAGACGTAACCGAGTCATGAGTCAGAAGTAATTCCTTTCCGAGATAAAGGACTCCGCTACAAGAATGCACGTAAATAAGTCCTGTATTTAAGCGACTTCCACCGCAGAAATAACAGAATTTCTCGTTCCATCTTCGCTCACGAGAGATATCTCCTTGATAAGGCTTCCCCTCGCTTTTTTTCGGGTTCGCGAATCATAATTAACGGCGGATTCCTGATCATTTCAGCAGATTCCATCTTCTCCCTGCGACATTATGCTTCCCTCCATCCAGTCAGCGCCCTTCCCCTTTAACCCTTTTCCTCTGGAATTACACCGACGCTTCTCATTTTTAGTCTCGGTCCCTTGCGCATTCTCGGGGTTATTTAATCCAGGATCAACCCTTTACTTCTCTCTTCTCCGTTCCCAGGATTTCTTAAACTCTTCTCTTCATCCCTTTTTTCTGAATACCTAACTTTTGAAAAAGGAGAATGACACAAAAAGTTATATTTAACTCATAACTTGAACTTTGAAATTCGGGTTATAGAAGGCATTCAAATAAATTTCATAGAAAAATTTTTGGTGTTTCGTACATAATATGTCAAAACGAATATGCTTTTAAGCCATAACTTTATGTTGTATATTTGAATAAATTTCAAAAAACATAAAAGTAAACGCGGAAAACATTATGCAGTGAAGTTTATTAAAACTAAAAATTAATGCACGATTCCATGAAGTGGATGAGGAAGTGTTTGATTTTATAGAATCTTTACTTTCTTTCTTTAGAAACTTTAAAAAATGACATGAATACATTTCTAAATCAAACTTTGTTACCGGAAAATATTGCATGTATAAAGGAGACTTTGAAAGAACAATTTAGATTGAAAACATGAATGTTAATCAACATAAAAGAAACTTGCTGGTAAGAAATGTCATGTTTTTTACACTGTACCTGACTTTTCATTTTGTAACGAAGAGGTGAACAAATAAGTTATACGAATTTCGTTTAAAACAAACAAGCCTTGTTTCTTTAGTATAGAGTATTTCCCCTTCACTGGATTCCCAGTGAAGGGGATTCCCAGATATGCTCTGGTATTTTGTTTCGTTCTATAATTGGGTATCGGAACATTCTTCCTTGGAGCTGATATCATTATTAAAATATGTTCTCACTAGTAAATATTAAATGGCATCTAACGAAATATAAACTGCTCATTAAGAAGTATTTTTAATAATACGCAGCACAAATGGAGTTTACCAGAAATCTTTTTAAATTTCCGTAGTTATTCTCCACACGAAATGCTTAAAAGCAAGAAATTCCATTAAAACCCTGTTTAGAATTAAAATCGAAAAATTATTTTTATTTACTGACTTTTGAGAATTTCAGAATACTTTTTGTCGTCGTCAAATATTTAAAAAAGGTTTTGTAAGTAGCTCTCGGAAAAAATACAGTCGCTGTGATGACTTTTCCTGTTTGTAAAATTTTAATATTTTTTAATAGCTCATTATTTATCAAATACGTATATGGGATCTAAATGAAAAGGGTACAGGATTCCTAAGTAATATTGGTCCGTTTTGGATTTATAATAGTTTCACTGAATCTTTGCGGAAATGTTGCCGAATTGTTATATGAAATAAACTTAACGGCCCTAAAGAGAAAGGCGAAATAAGGGACAGTTTTTCATGCATCTTATGTAGATCGTATAAATTCAGCGTAAATAAACCGAGGCAGTTTGGTCTCATTGCTATTGCTGTGGCTTTGTAGGAAACAAATCTAATTTTTACACTACAGTTCGTATTCCGTTTATAACGACTTCAGTATATTACCACAGGCTGTTAGCCATCCTCTCCTAAACTCCTTCCCATAAACTATGTTGTCGCATATCTGTCCCTTAGCATACATGAATTAATTATAGTTCCTTTAGGTTAATATTTATAGCTTAGAATACACGCGCGAAAATACTGAACTATAAAGTTCCAAAATTTAAAACATTCCGATGAAGAGTTTTATTGTTTTGACAGGTCTGCGAATCGTTTGCAAAGTAATAGTGAGGTAGTTCCACAAAAGAACCGTGCCCTATTAAACAGACGCGTTAAATGTGTGAATGAATACTTTATAAATAAGATATCCAACGTGAATTTTCTATTATTAAGCGTGACTTGGTGATGTTTCAGAGCACAAGTCTTAATGAATTGGTGAACACTTGGACATTTTCAATGACCGGTTTTTACAACGTGTTGATATCTTCAAATGAATATTTACCTGGTTATTGAAAGGAGTCTAGGGCTTAAATATTCCATATTAATGTTTATGATGACGTAAACACGTTTACGAAACCTGTCACTAAATTTGTATTGTAGAAGTTACCAATTGTGTTACTTAGGATATGTAAGTTATCTAAGCTCAGGATTTAGCAAAATTGTCTTCGAAGTATTATTTTACTATAGTGAATTGATGTAAACCTCTCTTTTCGATGTTTGGCTCTTCTTCTTCAACTTTGTTTGGGGTCGTTCCTCTTTCCATAGAAAGATGTTCGTGACGATTGTATTTTTTCAGGACAAAGAAACTGGATAGAATTCTCTAATCAGGGTAAATAAAGGTTCAAAAAAGTTACCACGCCTTATTGTTCGCGATATCTAAAAACTGTGAGTTTATTTGCTGGACTACGCCCCTTATGCTTACTTGAGCGCCCCCTTAGAACTCCTCTGTATGAGAGTAAATTTTGGTCGCACGGTGAAGAAATTGCAACTTGCCATTGGGTCCCCCTTGGGTCTCCTCTGTGTCCCCCCATGGGATCTGTTCTACTTCTTCCCACTGTCTGATTGACTCTTTTGCCCTATATACCGATCCAAAAAACACAAGAGATAACTCTCCGCTGCTTTCTTCAATGATTCTTTTCATCTTCGATTCGCGACGTACCCTTCGCTTAATAAATCGTCTCCTATTGAATTGCGAGGAAATTTGAGGTTGTAAAGGAATCGATTAGTTTCAGAATGGAAAATTTTTATATAAGGGGAAATAAATATTTGCTGTACACTATTAAACTACAGGGGGAATTAATATCAAAATTAGATATAACTTTATTGGAGTTTATGCACAAAGAGTTATTTGGATAATAAAACTCTGGAAGTCAATTGATGCAACAGAAACGTATATTTCTGTTGTAATCTGTCATAGAAGGCCGAATTTGTGGAACGACATAATAAATAAAAGAAAAGAACTGAAATATCTTTTGTACTTTGTAATTACCTCTGTAGTTCGTAATTTATTTATAAATATTGTGGAAATGATCGTTTTTCTCTCCTTCGTCAGTTTCTGTGTGGACTTCATGAATGTATAGAAGTTCTAAAAATGGTCAGCGCATTTTATTTCCGTATGGGTAAGATGTCTATTACCCTAATCCTATTGAAACGAAATACACTGGGAAATTACGAAATACCCCGATAGTAAGTATATATTTTCAAATTAAATATTACTTGCGGCTGACATTAATTTTTAATACATTCCAAAGAGTTTAATCATCAATATTGTAACCCAAATAATGTTAACATGACCGCATAAATCCAAACACAGCAGTTTGCAGAGAACGTAAAGACAGACATTGTATTAATGACTCAAGTGTATTTTGAAATCACGTTACTCTTCAAAAACTTCAATTTTTTAAAAAGATAAGTTAAATCCTTTAAAATGTATATTTTTATGATGAGACGATGGTGAGATAATCTCTTTGAAACTCCACTAGAATGTTTTCGTCATTATTTCTCTTTTAATTTGAATATGAAATTCGCTTTGCTTTCCCTGCTTTATTATGTCCACCCTTTTATCCCCGTGTTCATAATATTCGCCTTCTCCATATCAGATTCAACTTAAACCTTTATTCAAGTTAATCTCATTTCCCACAATCCCCACAAACCATCATATCAACTCACGGAATATTCAATATTCAAAAGCCTTTCCGCTTTCTCCAATATTTCTTCCATCTCAATTCGACTCTAATATTCACACCAATGATGAAAATAAGCCATGTAATATTAACTTTAGACCCTTGAGCGCTTATTTTCAAATAAACTCTCAAGTATTCCAAAAATGACATCGAAATAAATAGCTCCGAACCTGAAGAGAAATTTCGAATAACATGCTGAAATGCAGAAAGACTCATAGTTTTCTAGCGATTCTTTATAAATTTGATTCGAAACAGCAATGCATTTTTCCTTAAGTAGCTATTCTTCTATTTTCAGTCAAATGATAAGCCGTGACACGAAGTTTCAATTTTTATATGCGTGTTTCACATTTGTTTTTATTAATGTTATAGATCTTCGCCTTAGTTCTATTCGGTGCAAGTACGTTATATCCGATGAATATGGATACATTCTTAAAATTTTAAATCTAATGTGTTAAAAAATGAACTAATGGATGATTTAGAAGAGGTTTTATAATTTTAACTGATCCGCAAATATACTGCGCACTATTTCCCTTTTACATGTTTCCTAGGAAACGTCCTCAGTGTGTGCTGCTTTGCCTCCAAAATCTCCTGCGCTTGATCACTCTTTCTTGGCATTCAATTTCGACATTTTCATCCTCCCTTTTCTCTCAAACCTTTCAAGTTACGGTTAATGGAAGCGGTCAAAAGTGGAGACATAAATCAATGTGAATAAGAGACCCAGAGTGAGAAATAAATGATCTCTTTCCTGGAAAAGGAGGCCGAAACCAGAGCAATGCTTTTGGAGGAGACGATGAGCAAATTACGCGACAGGAGGTCGAGCGAGAGAGGCAAAGGGAACGAAAGAAGAGGAGAGGAAAATGGGAATGGAGGTGGTCGGGAAAGCTGTGGAGGTGGGATTGAGAGGAAGAACACGGACGGAAAACAGAGACGACAATGATGTTTACTTCGAGCTTATCACCGAAAGAGGTAGCTCAATGCTGTTGTCAAGGTAATTCCCGTACAGTATATCATATATAATTCTTATAATAAATTATTTTTATAAAGTTACGCTTGTTAAGCAGGATGGTCGAAATAGCATAAATAACGATTTCCTCTTTCAATTTTATTAGTAGTAATTTGTAGCACATAGAGTATTGGAATTAATAATAACACGAATAAACTTCCCAATTTCCACAAATCTGATAAAATTACACATTTTATTAATTTACTTTAAGGCCTTACGTCTACAGTAATTGTCAGGTATTCAAATGTAAAAAACAGCCTTTCTCTACTAATTTAGATACTTGTAATATATTACCGGTAATGAATGAATACCTATTCATACACTCATTGGTTGTACGGTATTCCTATATTCTCACTTCCAATACTTCAGTAAGTCTCAGCGAAGGTTTCTTTTTTCTGAATAGTGAAAAAACGACATTGAAACTGTAGAAAAAAGAAGAAATTTTATATGTTAATATTAACGTATATTTCTCTCTTTACCATTTGCAATAAATATTTGCATCAGATATGAACGTTTGAATACAATTTTGGAGAGTTAATTCGAGCGAGTTGTCCTTTTGTTACAGGTATTCGTATTCTACACGCAACTCAAAAAGCATTTCTAAGAATGTTAATGCATAATATTAATGTCAAGAGAAATTGCAAAATAATTTAGCGAAGATGAATTACTTCAAAATCATGTCGTATTTCATTCGATCGTTTACAAGGATTATTGCAGCGAGGCACTTTCTGTGTTTTCATTAATCAGTACCAGAGGTTATAATTGATCTCTGAGATACAGCAAATTAAAAGATTAGCGTATGATCATTGGTTGAACTATTCCACTGATGATTCTGTAATCGTAGCTAAAAGAAAAAATGATAATTCTGCAGACTCATGTCTTCCCATATTACATGTCACCTTCCATGTAAGCTTGTTCTATTTGGCCTCTTCTCCAGGTGAAAGAACTTACTGTGAGTTTATTTGCGAGATAAATTCCATTTTGATGAAATCTTAGAGTAGTCAACTGTTAGGAAAACAACTGAATCAAGATAAAAGTAGCTATGAATCAGGATGAAGGAGGCAGAGAGAAATTGTTGGAAAGATGAAGATAGAGGAAAGCAGAAAAAAGAGCGGAGATAAATATCGATTGATGCGAGCAGAGATACAAGGTTGAGCGCACAGAGAAGAGTTAAAGAGAGATGAATGGACAGAGGTAAATAAAGATGGATGGAAAGATGTTCTGATAGACATGTAGGAGGCTTTAAAGATTCAGTTTCCAAAGTATGCGATGAGTGCCTTTTCACAACGCTTCACACCGGCTACAGATATACTCCACCTCAAACGCCCTTCTCATTATCCTTGAACTGGAAGTGGTATACAAGATCCAAATTCATTTTATGACAATATTAAATGACACCAAATGGATTCCGATTGTCTATCACAAAATATTCAGATTTTAACCTCAAAGTTACTCCTACCTTTCAACTCCATGTCTTCCATATACATGCGTCCTTCCCATGAATTTCCATGTGCCTATGAAATAATTACATGAAAGTCTGCTGTCGTAGATCTCATAAGGTTGACCGTGCAAATGATCCTCAATAACCTTTGTGTGATAAAATAGTACTAAACCCGGTTGCGAATTTTCTTTTGTGCTACGACTATGCTCACGTTTCCCACATAAATCCGAATAAATGCACCCTCGTTTGGATCCTTTGCAGAAAGTCTCACGAAAAGTTTGGGTGCACATTACCATCCTGTTATGAATTCCTATAGTGCTGTTTTAATTTCTGACAGGGTTGCTGGTCAGAGTAGCCACTGGTGACCGAACATATTGTAGCTGGAAAGCACATAGATTTAATGAAACATCGAGAGCTTTCAATATTTTTTGTTTCACATTAGTCAAAGCGGACTTGTCGATTAAGGAGAAAACTTACCGTTTGCTTCGAGGTAGATTCTAACTTTCTAACAGCTTCTCTATGTTTCGACTCAGTAACTTCACCGTGACGGAAGGGGTGTAATGATGCTATTTGTGAAAATTCTACTGCTTCTTACCTAGATATAAACCTGCTCTTAGGCACTTCTCCGCAATAAAATCCTTTCCTAAAGCACAACGACGCATCCTTGGTCTGAAGTGCTGTGTTCTTAACCCAAATTTTACCCCTTAACAACGAGAGAAAGGATAGAATTTTTCTCTCTGGAAAAATATCTTCTTCATATCTAGAGAGTATTTATTTTAATTTCTTATTCTTTCTCTTCCTTTCGTATTAGAATTCTGGAATGATAGTGGTAAGACACCTTCAAATATACTTATGTATTTAAGATGTACTTTATATGTACTGCGAGTTAAGAAACTGGTAAGGTAAAGTTGTTACTATTTGAAAAAATCTTGTCTTTAAAAGAAATAATTAAGAAAGTTACTACTGTTTTAAATAAATACTTCAATTTGTGTTACACAGCGGGGAGGATTATTTGCAAGTATTTGTGCAAGCGAATATTCTGAAAACTTCGCAAATATCAAATTAATGGATGATAATATGCCAGAGGAATCCTCAAACCATAGCGAAAACCCAGAAACAAATATTTTATTAAGATAGATTATTGGATTAACAGATTTATTTGATAAAATAGAAGCAAGGGCTCAAATGATGGAGGCTAAATTGAGCGGTATAATCTCAGGGATACACTGATGGAAGTAACTCATTTCATTTTGATCATTCGACGGCTAACCTTCCGCAGCGAAGCATGAAGAGGGGACCGAAACTGTCTACTGCAGAAAGGTCTCCCCGTTGGGGAAGAAATTCGTTACGAAAAGACGAAAGTTACAACGAGTGTGACGCAGTAAGGTTCCAGATTTACCGGAATTTTAGGATTCTATTCTATTTAAGTGGTACATGCTCACCGATGTTAGTTGAAACTGTTCCAGGTCTTAGAAAAATACTGAACAATATAGGAACTTCCCTCGTCTAATTAACTGATTAATTTTTAGTGAATTCAGTAAACGGATAGCTTATTACCATTCAAATCTACCGAGATGACCACGTTTTGGCATTTGGTGGTCGTTGCAAGTTCAATCTAACACCTTGATTATGTCGCATATCTTTCACAGAGGAAATAGAATTTTTTTCATTCACCAGCTTCCATAACGAAGGTCCCTGACTTTTTTCGATAAATGATTGGCTTGAAGAAAACGAGAATTGGTTTAAAACAAACAAAACATTAGGAAGAGTAACAAGTTTTATGCATCATCGGAAGCCAAAATTTTATATTTGCTCATGAAAATGTGTTACACTCTCTTCCTACTGGATTTAGAAAGAACTTTACTCAGTCTAATTCCAATATTTAAATATCACGTTTTTTACCAGTGAAATGAATTTTAGTACTAATAGGTATTGCGGCATCCCTGATTCTTTCGCTACATCACTTAATTTAGCAGAGGGAGAGGTTTCATCTAATACGGCTTTTAAGAGCATATTGACCTTGAATTTAAATACAACTATTTATCTGATTTTTCTTCTTTCTTTTATCGATTTAAATTTATTATGAAGAAACTTCTTGAATACGCACGCTAATTTATCATAACAAGACGAAGAAGCGTGCGGTTTTGCTCCGGATCTTTTCTGTCGTTACCCATTTTCAGAAGGAAGCTTTAAGATTACAGATTATCGAAGTTTTTAAAAGTTTATACAAAAATATTTCGGCATATCAGTCCACTAATATTAAGCATCTTTTTAATCAACCTTTTACGACTTAGCTTCCAACGCGAGTACGCGTGCGATGGAAGAGAGGAAAATTCTAGAAAAATATTTCACAATATAACCTCTTCCTGCTGAGTATTTTACACATTTAACCACAATACGGTAAAGCACCCTTTTGAATCGAAACTTCTCCTTCATCGAATGCGACGGTGGCAAAGTATTGAATGCCATCGACAGTCAAATCCATTCGTTATTATAAATCATCTTCCGAGCTGGACCGAGCTGAAATGGGCCCTCTCACCTGTCCCTCTCTGAAATTCTTCGTCCCAAATCCATTCTATGAGTCCCTGGCTCCTTCTATTTTCCCAATTACGTTGTGAAATGAGTGGAGACTATTCACACAGTCACGTTGGAGCTCAGAAACAGCCCTCGCCGCGATCTCAGCGCCGTTTCAGACAGCGGCACTAGTAGGAACTGCATTTGTTTTGCCCATCGCCTCTGGGACTCGACCTCGTTTGAAAGCGCCACCGACAATGGGACGTCAAATGCACGTTTTTTTCCCGGAATTTCAAGGGAAAATGCGGAATAGTGAATACACGTATAAACGGAGGGATAACCTCTTCCCCCTTAAACGCTACGACTCCAATTACGAGCCCCTGGTCGGAGTTAGCGGCGCTATCCCAAAGCTTTTTTTTTATTTGATGCTTCGCCTATTACAAGGTTTTCCTCTGATGTGCACTGCGGGAACGCGGAGTAGAGGAGTGATAGATGGAACCGTGAGAAAACACGCAAAAGAGTCTCTGCTTTTAGCCCACAATGATTAACGTGAAACTTATAGTTTGGATAAAATGGACATTCGAAACAAGTGGAGGAGCTGCTCGAAAAAAGATCACCAGTGGTTGAGGTGAAAAAGGGTAAGAATAGCAACAAAATACGAATATAATTTAATAAAATAATATTACGTGAGTGAGCCAAATATATGATGTGAGAAATCGAGATTTGGGTAGTCTATGTTTTATTTTACGGACAAGAGAATGCTAATTCAAAATGAGATAAAATCATAACACTAACTTCTCCTGTTGAACATTGAGATCACTAAAACTTACAAAAAAGAGTTCTTCTGCTTTACTCACACCTTACCATCTTCGCCTTCTGTAGAATATTTGAAATATATGCTGAAGATGGAATTTTTTGTAAAAGTTGTAAGATCATATTTCGATTTATGAAATATTTATTCATATTTTGTTTCCGTGATTTTTTTATTTGATTTTAAGATCATCTTTGGAGTAATTCTTGAATTATTTCGCCAATATTTCTCCTTTCGAGTCAACTGAAGCTTTATATTGGTGTATGTTGCAACTAAAAACTTAAATTTGATCGATGTCTGCGAAAAATTCTCAAATGTTGAATACTATATTCATCTGTAGCACCGTTTTATTGATAAAACGTCCCTTTAGTAGTTGCGGGGGAAAAATATTGGCCTTTAGGTAGAAATTCAACGATTGGAATACGTCAATAGAAATGTGGAGTCCATGAAGTTACAGAAACATTTCCGTGGCCAAGAAAATTTCAGCGAAATGCAAATTCACTCATGCAAAAGAGATATGAGTGTATATCCTTTATTAAGAAGTTAAAATGGAAAGATCATGTTATCTGAAGAGATACTTCCTACTCTATTCATTCCTTCATTTGCCGATAACATTTCTACGAAAGCGATGCTGTTGAATTGGGCACACCAGCTTTCTATCTAAATAACCCTTCGAAATAATTTTGCTTTATTTTCAATTCTCGTCCACACTTTCATAGCACCCTTCAACACAGAAATTTTCCTGCTTAAATTTTTTAACTGGGGTAGTAGTTAGTTACGTATTTTACTAGAAACTATTCAACTAATAGCAATCAAAATGTCATTAGTTCATTGTCAATTTCGACAACGATTCGACTCTAATATGTTATTTTTCCTATTTAATGAAATATGGAAGCAAAAATATGAAATGAATTACGAGATATCAAAACAAAATTACGCGTAAGAGTCAGTTAAATAACATATACAAGTTCCGTAATTATAAACAAATATTAATATACTTCATTTTAAGCTTTAAATTAGATATAGCTCTAATGGTGATTTGTTTCGCGTTATGAAATATTTTATTAAAAGAGCTGGTATTTGCGCAATAGATTTACAAACATTTTACAGCAAATGATTTAATTAAATGTAGGCAGTAACTCTTAGTATCATCACATATAATCATATTATCTCAATTAGTTGGATATCGTTTGGCTGGATAGAAAACATGAGAAGAATGCAACGTGGGCGAAGCGTCAATGTACAAGACGTCGAATCGATAAAAGAAACATAGTGAAAAATATTTCGACTATTCTTTACACCCTTTCAGCGAAAGAGAAGGGCAAGTCCTTACAAGGCCTTGGGGTATCTTTGCTAGGAATTACAGCTATACAGAGCGAACTTCTGCTTGACTCTATGTATATACCCTGTTGCTATCTGTTCTTGGTCTAAAAGTACTTCATCCTACAGCTCCTATGTCCTCAGTACAAAAAGACGGGAGAAAATCCGCATCCGAATTTTTTGCTAATTACTTTTTCTTCCGCATCACACTCCCTCGTAAATATTTAATTAATCAGGTGTCTTATTTTTATATTTTTTAGTTCTTGGAATCTCCTATTCCGTTTTCCCCCACAAAACTTTTTCCCTTTGGTTTTCATCTAGTCTACAACAACGCTAATACCCTACAAGCCGCCTTTAGGCGTGTAGGGGGTATAAACTCTGAGTGTCCTTGTTGTTATCGGGTATCACTCAAGGAAAGAACGAGTTCTGAAAAAGACTTTTCTTAACTTCTTTTTGCTCGTGTCATATGTTATAATAGTGAAAGGCAAAACATAAATTAACGCCACGTTTGTAAAATGGGAATGTTTTGGTAGTTAATATTAGTTAATATAAACACCATAGTCTCCAACATTCATCACCAAAAACTGGAATTTTATACTATGAAATGAAACCGTTTTTAATTATTCAAAGACTTCGACAATAGTTACTGTTAATTCCTATAAGCAGGTCGTAATTCTACATTATAGAAAAAATTTCCCTCACTTAGAAATGCCTGATTTCAAATAATAGAAAGGTTTGGAAGAATTATTTTTTCTTTTACGATAAATTAGTTAGCGATAATCCGACATTATTACTACGGGAAAGATGTGGTGATATTAGATATTGACGATTTTGAGGCTATTTTGCTTAACTATGTGCAGATAAATACATGGTGAGAAAAAATTTAGAACATTTAGATGAATAGATTTTGTTATAAATCGTAACTTCAGTAATGATAAGAGAAAAAGCGTAAGCCAGTGCTAATATTCTTATACACGTGATATTTATACATCAATAGAGCAAAATTAATTCTCATACGTAATCTTAAATCAAAATACTTTTCCGTTTACTACACTATTTCAGCTTCTCATTTGAGCTTCTTCTCTCATAGAAGTTTTGGCTTTTTATTTAAATCCACTATCCGACTCCCTTACTCATCCATTCTACTGATCTTGATGAAGAGTCTAAAGCGCGGCAAGTTATTAAGAAGATTCTCCGTAAGCCTCTCGTGTTTTTCACTTTACTTCTTCGTGGGATGCACTCCATTACAATTCATCTTACCTGAAATTGTCAGAACCTCTTCGTAATCTCCTCACAAAAATGGATTAGCGGCTTTCATCTCCGTCTAGCGAGGGATTTTTCGCACCGAATGGACGGACTTTCCTTCCTCTCAAATGGCAAATAAGCTGGAAGCGGCCGAATCCGCGATCCGTCGAAAGCAGGGAAATACATAAATAACAACTCGCTCAGATAAGCTGCCTTCATTCACCAACAAAACTTCCTTGTTTGAGCGTGAAACTCTATTCCAGAGGTAAACGAAAAATAGAAAACATTCCTTATTCTAATTTTAGGTAACAAAATTGTATATTTAAACGTTTGTGCATATAATTTGTTTTTTTTGCAAAATGCCGTTATGTATGTTTGTATTCGTACGTAAAATTTGACGTCAAAAGGGCACATTCGTTTTGTGTTTTACTTAACCGATAAATTGGGCTACAAGCTGTTTTTACTACCTACTTTCTTCTCCGAAACATTGAGGTCGCAGAAAATATAATTCCTCATTTATGTTAGCGTATGTTATTGTAAATTATTTATTAGGAAGATATTATGAAATGAAAGGAGGCTCCCCTTTTTAGTGCGCGTTACGACCAAACTGCATTTTCTCCATTTCGGCTTCAAAGAAAATTAGTTATATCCAATCAGAAAAGAGTGGGTCGCAGATGGATCGCAGGAATTAATCGATTTTTGCCAAAGGTTGGGAAATCTAATCTAATGTATCATTATAACTGTACATAGTTTGGGAAGGTATCGAGCAAAACTTCACTATAATAGAATTTCATTCGATTTTTTAACTCTAAAAAATGTGGAATTTTATCAAGTAATCACATGCATTTTGTACTGGTAAGAAAACTGAAAAATGATCGAAATGTATGGTAAAAAGGGTGAAAATGAAGTATGTATATTTCTAAAAATCACTTAAAGCAAGTATTCCGTAAGGTTGATTGGTAATGTTTAATCTTTCAAATTAGTGTTCATTGCTATTGATTTACTGTAAAAATTTTGGGGAATTTAAAGATGAGCAAAAACCTGAATTTATTAAACCAATATGTATATTTTCCTCCCTATAATTTTATGACATTTACAGAAAAATTGAAATGAAAAATTGATTACTTCGGTCATGTAGTTGTGATAAAAGTTTCTTTTAAAGAGGAAATAACTACTTTAAGACTGATCTACTCAAAATTAGGAAACAGAAAGCTGTCAAAAGATTCGGCTCGTTGCTTCATAGAATACAATGGAATTCATCCGTTAAATGAGGATTTCTTCTGAATTAAGAATGGAAACTTTATGAAACCGTAAATTGTGAAAGAGGTTTTCCGTCCGCCTATTATTTCGTCGCTGTTTAGGGATAATTAGCACCCACTTGCATTTGACATGTACATAAATTTGCTATAAATGGTCAACTATTCAGTAAAAACGGTGCAATGCCTCGTGAGAAGTTGGGAAAAATGCTGAAAATCGACATATGGATAGAAAAAGAGATGTAAAAAGAGAGGAATGCAGTGGCGCAGCATTCTAAGTAAACATTAAGCAAGAAGGAGACAGATGCGGCAGTGAGAACTACGCCCGTCCGCATTGTGCTCCTTCTTCAGAGCCCTGACCTCATTTTGAAGGCGAATAGGGCGATTGTTTCCTATCTTATGCATTTTATGTTCGGGAGTGTATTACGCCCGCACGTTCACCGAAGCTCGCAGATGCGAATATGAAAATAAAATATTTTCAGATAGGAAGGAAATAACGAGATTAGGTGAAGACATCATCGGAGTCATTTTGAAATCATTTAATTAAGACTTTATTATTGGCGTTATTAAAGTAATCACAGAAGTTTTTATTAAAGAAATGATCAACTTCATTATTTAAAAAAGTTATTTCCGAAGGCACGTTCGAGATTGTCATTAAAAGTATAATTCAAGATTTTATTGGAGTTACTATTGAAGTATTCATTCATTTCGTGAAACAATATTGAGGCTTGGAAATATCAGAAACCAATTTAATGATGGCTAACTCGATTGACATTTTAGAGAAAATTTAAAAATATATCATGGTACATAAAACGGGCCTTTTTGGTTTGACTGAAATACTGGAATTACGGAAGTTAAATAAATTGAAAAATTACGAGGAACTCCGGATTTAAGGAGAATGGGTTGATTTTCGGGGAAAAGATATTAGCAAATTAACTCATTCTCCTCAAATCCGGACTTCCCCACTTACCCCCTGCTAGTCCTTTTCCTTAGGTTTCTTCTGCCTTTCCCCGCTTTCTTTGCCTAACCCCTTCCTCTTCCTCTCATCCCCCACTCTCAGTTGTCGCCTTCGTTTCTATTTGTATCTTATTGCCATGTATTTGCCATGTGAGGTAGAACTCTTGAAACTGGTCATGCTTTTTAAAATAAATTTTCTGTGGACGAGTCAGGCTGTGTTTTCTTTGAACTAATCATGGGGAAGTTCCACCAATTATCGCCAGAATTGATTAATTATAAACTACCAGTTTGATACCGAAATTATCAACTTTTGTTCTTACGTTTCTCAATTGCACTAATTTATCTCCGCAGAATACCAAACAACATGGTATGCTTTGCTGCTTAGTTCCTAACCAAGATGAGTGTATCACAAGTATACTCAAACAAATGTAAATGAAATGTACTTCGTAACGTCAGAAACATTAGCTGCTCATCGGAACCGAAATATTATTTTTTTGTAACAAAAAATTCCTTATTCTTTTGATATATTTCTATCTTATATGTTTCTATAACATTGCCGAAATATTGTACTAAATTTTACAAAGCACTGTGCAACGTTTTCAACAACTTCACCTATTCTAACTTTAATCTGACGAGCAGCGTACTGTTGCATACTTCCATTATGAGTTTTTGACTGCTGTCGCAATGATGCAACTTAATTTGGTGTACGATATAGTAATTATGATAATGTAGAAAATAGACATTTTAGTTGAATGTTTATAACAGACGATGTATATATCACACTATATAATCTATCAGCTATGTCTGTTAATAAGTTAAGAAAGCAGAGAAGTCAAGCAGTTTAGAATCGACAGTAAGACTCTGAAATTCCGATACAAATCTTTAAAAAAGCACAAATTCTGGAATGGAATACACTTTTCGTTTTCATATCAGATTAATATTTTAAAATATATGGTAATTCTTAACATCCACGGAAACATACCATTTCACACATTTTTCTTAAAGGTGCAAAGGAGACTAAATGTTTCTATTGGTTATACACGTGTGTCATAATGTTAATTATTGGCAGGGATTGATATTGTTCGTTGATTGATAAGCACCTCAGTGCCCTGTCACATTCGAACGAACACCTTTCAGAGGTCGCTTGCGTCGTTATCAGTTCCTCTTTAATTAGGTCAGCAATATTTGTGATTTCCTTATTAATTGAAATTTCAAAACTCAAATTTTTGATGTTTTCTTAAAATTATTATTAATAAATTTTAGTGTAGGTTTATAAATATTTAACGCTACGAAAGCGTTTTGTTAACTTATCCTTATCACCAGGATGATTCTAATATAAAGTATCCTTAACATTAGACGACCCGCTTATTAGAAACGTATAACTAACTGCCTATACTGCAGGATACTATTGGAAAACTTTCCTAGGACCTGACCTCCAGGAGCCGATAAAAGAACTACGGTACGCTCTAGAGTTGGAGATTTTTTTATCTGCTTTCCCTTATCGAAAACCAGTGTATACTCGTCCACAAAATTCACGAGTAGAAAGTTATATTCATTAAATCCGTAACGAAATGGGGTGTTTCCGTACGACTCACAGTCTTGAGAATTTTTAAACTGGGAAATTTATTATTTTATTTTGAAAATATGGATTGTGATAATTATGGTTTGAAGTAAATTATAGAAAGAAAAAAAAAGAGTGTCGAAACATCATCGTAGGAGAATGAACGATGTACAAAGAGATACGTTTACAACTTGTTTTCAACACTGTTGCAGATTTATGACGAGTTGCTTTAAAAGCTTTATTATTAAAGATTTACTAACTAGATCTGTGCAATGTACGTAATTAAATTGCAATATTTTTAATTTTAATTTATTTAAATGTCTTATCATTGCTTAGGCATACACAATATCACGAAGGACTACTCAGTAACTATCGCATAGTCTCGGCAAGCAGCGGGGCTACCGATGCGCCCAACCGAAAAGAAAACTTTGTTTTGAGTTAACTTGCCTCATACATCGAATACGACGAAGATGAAGCGAAGAATGAATAAAATGATCGGTTATTATCGTTCATATGTGTAATATTTCTGTGGCAGAAGTATCACGAATCCGAAAGCGTATCCAGAAAATGGTTTCCGGTCGTGACTTGTATAGATGGGAGAATTTATGACAAGATGGAGGAAAAGGAGGAGAGACAGTGGAGATTGAAATATGGAAAAGGGAGGACTTATGGAAAGAAATACGTCGCCGTAGGAAATAAATTCTGGATTGGGATTCTTGAGTCGTAAAGAAGGCATAACAGGGATAGGAAGTAGGAAAGTCTGCGATTTTTTCCTCAGCAAGGAAGATATAGTGGTCATCGATAGGAAATTTCTGCGGAAAAAAGTTTGCATTGTGACCTCGTCAGTTTTAAAATGGATTTCCTCGAGAGGGTAGAAATCCTGAGAAGATAGACAGAAACGTACACGATTTATATTTGTAATTTCTTTGATTTTCAACTGTCGACGGACCAAAATCGTCCTAAAAAGAGACTTGGACTGAAGTTTAAGCATTGGATAGAGGGAAGAGGTAAGGACTGTTATAGCTAGAGGTTTCTTAAGATCTGAATGCATATTTTGAGTACCCGAGCTCTTGAATTATTCTACAATGCATAGAATTCTATGTATCGATGCTCCAGTGAATATCTATGTCGACCTAAACCGTGACCGTAAACGCACGAGGACATTGCAATACAATTCAGAATACATTCCATATCAAACTCGTATAAGATTCAAATTGAGGGAGCAAGGAAATAAATGCTATGATGCAAATAGTCAACGATATAACAAATATATGCTATCATAAATTGCGCAACCTCAAGAGTATCTCATCGGATGTACTTATTCTCGTACTCATTTGTATCACAATGTGAATCAAAATAAGAAAATTATTTTTAAAAGTACGTTTTTGATGAAGAATAGAAATTTAATAAGAAATGTTCTTCACTGATATCACGCTTGCTTTCTCTGTGGAACTCTCCCGCATAGACGAAAATATAATACACAATAAAATATTGAACTTTTTCTGGAATGGATCATTAATCTGAACCGAAATGATAAACTCCGTTATGTGATAAACTTATGCATCTGAAAATGTTTATTTATTGTTGTACGATAAGTTTCCCCCTTATACGAGTATTATCCTTCAAAGATTTCTTTCTTATCCCAAACTTCTTATCATTCCTTTTCTCACCGTAATCAATCTCTAAATTTACAAGATGCTCATTGTGACCATTCGTTTGGTTAGTAATTACGACAGCATAAATATCTTATTGTTTTTTGGACTATGAATACGTATCAGATAGATGATAATGTGCAGGAAGAACGATTTCTTTAAATTAAATTACAAGGGATAGGATTCCTTCTCTGTTATTCAATTACATCATTTCATCCACTCGACAGGTCTGGTTAACTGTCGATATCACTCAGAAGAGGTAAACTTTTAAGAAAGTTATAAGGTTATTTCTTTAAACATCCTACAACAATTTTAATTTTCCGATAAATTTACTCTAAATATTACAACATTAGTATCACGCATTTATTATCTGAAATCGGTTGCTGATTACCGATATTAATAGCGTACATCTATACGGATATTCAAGCGCATATGTTTAATAGGTAGACCTTTCAGAAAAATAGAGCTCTTGAACATTCTACAAACAAAAGTTTTGTTCCTCAAATGGCCCAAATTGTTTTGAAATAAATGAAGTTTTGCTTTATTGCCGGTAACAACCTTTTATATATAAAATTTCAGAATATTGGATACTATAAATGCACCATATGCATCTACATTGTCCGATATCAGACTGAAAATACACCTATAGTTAAAATCAACTTGGTCGACTGTCACTTGGTGGAACCAGTTAAGCAGCATATTCAGTAAGCAATACTTGTACAAATTTCCACAAAACAATAAAAATCTCATAAATTCCATCTTCAGGTGGGATGATCTATGCCGAATCAGGCCGTGGTGGTAAGATCATGACAACTTTGCACCTGAATACTTTTATACTTTCGCAAAAACATGTGCAAGTATTAGTCATTAAATATGACACTTATTCTAATTTTAACATGACCTGTTCTTTACTTTCTAGAAAGCTTCGAAGCTTTGTCATCTATATTAATCTTGAATATTACTTATTCAGTGTATAATATTGATTCCGAGTATGCTGATTTGCAACGATAGAGCAATTTAATAATTGGCAAAAACTCTTATGATAACGGTAATAAGCTTTTAATATTTCTGAAAATTTTAGAAAATTAAAATTAAAATTGAATCTGTAGTATCACCTGCACTTTATAAATTCAACTTCTCACAATGCATTTGAACAACCAATTACTGGTATTATCCGTACAATTAACAACTAATTACTTGTGTCCTAAATATTCGGATCCTCACACCATCCACGTCATTTTATCTACAGCTACTCGTTCTGTTTTTGATTATCCACTGTCGCGTACAATTCTGACGACGCTCATTTATGAAAACTTCAATCATTTCAGAACGAGAAATTATTTTCCATGACGCAGGTAAAGGGAACACACATCCGCGTCGTATTAATTACTCAGGTTTCTTGGAAGAGGCACTTTAATGCAAGATCAGTATCACGGCGCAAATGCAAAGGCGAACACAAAGTTTCCTTTCTCGCGCTCTGTTTAAGCAAAATCTACGTTCTGCTGCTTCGGGACGTTTTAGAATCGTGTGTTTTCTAACCCGCATTTCCCTTCAATTCGAGTACATTTTGCAATCATTCTCCTTCTAATTCCTTCCCCGAGGCACTTTTTCAAGGAAGAGAAACAGCCCATTTGAAATTCGCCTTCCATCTCACCATTATCTGCGAGTTATTCCACTGCCGTCTGGTGCATTTCGCGTGGCAGAGCTTTTTATTTCGCTCCGATCCGCTGTTGTGTTACGCACGAGTCTGAGTACACCGCGAGCGTTGATTCGAATGAGTGCTGACGTGAAAAGACTTCGGAAACCGCGTTAGTGCTGAGGATAGAGTTTCGTGGTAGAATTTAGATCCGCGCTGGAATGCTTCGGAGGCGATGAAAAGGGAGAACTCGGCAAAACGCGTTTGCATACTGAAATACGCAGAGCGTCAGGACGTGATAAAATGAAAAATCGCACTGTTCGAAATTCTAGCCGCCCAATATAAGTTGAGATGAAGGGCAGTGAAATATCACGGTACTATGTGGACTACTACGGCATCTCTTTGAAAGAATTCTTGCCCACTAATGGAGAGATGATCTTATGAATAGAGGAAAGAGTGGGAAACGAAACCAAGGCTCTCCGTATGAAATTGCTGTCGTGGCTCTCCGCGAATGAAGTAGATTTCCTTGCTTTTGAAACTTCATTCGGGCTATTCATGGATTAGATCATGTGGTTAAACAGTGCTTATACTTTAGAGTAAGGAAGTTAAACGCGTTATTCCTGCGTTTTATAGGCTAGATTTCAGCACTATAAACATTTCTATTAGCAGCTGAGAAAGAAAACTATTTCTAATGCATAAATTAAGCGCTTGGAAGCTATCATCGAGGAATGGAACAGTCTACCTGCAGGAGTCTTTGAGCCTTTCCCAAAAAATGTCGAATGTTTTATGAAATGTATAAGTAAAACTAATGAGATGACGAGTGAGCCTGCCGATGAAGAAGTGTGAGACGAGTAGGGGATCGCCTGTTAGGGTGATGTACGGTGGGGACTTCGTGGGCCCCGTGACCGCTACGGTAGCCGTGAAGGCCTATCAGGAACCCTGAAAAATCTTACGTGAAAGTGTTATCGACAAGTTGCTATAAAGCTGTTTAGGGGTAATTTTCAGTTAATGCATACGTATTGTATATATTGTAATGCATATATCTTAGTGTTTGTAGTGGTTGTGATGTAAAAGTATAATTGAAGATGTAATTGTGATTAGAGTAGTTTTTAAATAATTGTAGTTAATTGACGGGTAGATAGATACCAACTTTCTTTATTTGTAAATAAGCCATATTGTATGTAATTGTTCTGTAATGCACGATAACTGAACGTCGCCACCGGACGAAATGTCTAACTGCGGCGGTATTGTCTAATAATAATAATCATGCTCAGCATCTCTGCAAGAGTTTCATATGTTGTATTTTTGCGTTCAAAACAACTATAAAGGTAGGAAACAAAGTGAATGAATATTTGACGTAATGAAATTTGTAGTGATACTGTTATACAAAACACAATATTCTACTGATAACATTGGCAATAAGAAAGAGAAACGGATGCTTTTAAAACTTCAATGACTTCTACGACTTTCGTGACATGAATTTTGGTAAATATATCAGTAGCTTCAAGAAATTTGTTGTTGTTAGCTCACTTATGAAGTTCTTAGATAGCAATCGTTTCCTCTGTAGGAAGCAACACGGATTTAGAAAGAACCGATCATGCGAAACTCAACTACCTCTATTCGTCCAAGATATCTTAAAGTCTACCGAAAGTAAAAAGCAAGTGGACGCTATTTTCCTTGACTTCAAGAAAGCTTTCGACAGGGTCCCCAATTACAAATTAATTTACAAACTAAAATTAGCAGGCATCAACAAAGAAATAATTGAATGGATCAAGGAGTCTCTACACGAGAGAGAACAGCAAGAGGTACTTGATGGCGTTAGTTCGAATGAAGTCCTTTGAAGTACTTTGGCCGATCCGACAGTGAGCGTAAAATGAAAGAAATAGATGCGAGGACAAGTCGTTTTAGGGACTCATTTTTTCCGCGAACGATACGCGATGACAATAAATTAAAGAGGTAATTCTACTCTTGGTGTTTACACCCCCTGCCACACGCCGGAAGGCGGATTACAGGGTATTTATGTAGATGTAGATGAAATTTGGATTGAGTCATGGTTCTTTACTTTTTATGACATGGAGTTTGAGACTTCATATTTGCATTCTTTTCTTTACCTAAATGAGACTAATCCCCTGATATTTTTCGGTTTCTGTTTGTTTGAGTTCTTGAGCTTGTATAAATTTCTTATAAACTACTGAAAAAGCGATGTAGGAGCGGAATTGAGGAGGTGAGTCATACTTGATATTTTTGAAGAATTCTTGCGAGTGGGATGGTTGTAAAACTTTCGCAAACTGAATTAGTCATCCGCCTTGCCTACAATTTAGGTACAAGGAGAAAATTTAGCGTAAAGTGTTTATTGAGATATTCCCTTCAAATATTTGGTAAAGGAATCAGATAAGACTCTGGGGCTCATTTTTTCGACTTCCCTGACACTTTTGCAGGAAGACTCGGATCCTCACTTCCCAAATGTTTGATATTCGCCCTTTAAATTCCTGCATCTCCAATGCCTTCTCTTTTCGCAGCAAATGCAACTTCCACGAGGCGCATTTTTGAAAAACTTCCCTTTTAAGTGAAGAGCGTAGTTTTGCGACTCTTGTCCCGCTCACATCCTTCATCTCTGCAGGAGCTTCCTTCCTCAGGGAATTAAACTCTGTAATATGTGGAGAGTGAAAGGGGAGTGGGAGAGATAATCGTGTTTGCGGGGAAGGTTTGCAGATGAGGGGAAAGATGGATGAGAGGGAAGTTGGTTTGGAGATTTAGAGCGGATGCAAAAAGGGTAAAAAAAAAGAAAGAAATCCGCCGTTACTTTACGTGAATCTTTCCCACTTGCAATTCAAATATTATGAAATATATTTTATTTTTTCTAATCCTTAAGAATATTAACTAGACCAGGATAACAAAATTCTGGGGTTGCAAAAAGGGAAAAGTAACAAGTAGGCTCACCAATGAGAAATTCCATAAGACGAAAGATGCTGAAGAAATAATCTGACGAAAATGAAAATCTGGAATGATAAACAGCAGAGACGATATACACAACTTCACCAAATTAAAAACATAAAGTATAATAACCTTGAAATATGATTAATATTCGATGGAATTTAAATTCAATTTATTAGTAAAATGTATTCGTCTCATTATTCTCCAAGCTTTTTCAAGGAACGCCTTCGGAGCCAATTTAGAAATACGTCGCATTGAAGACAAATTCCAAACGAGATATTTGTGTAAAATCGCTCAAATTTTTCAAACTGTTTCCTTAGGTCTACATTCATGGAATATCGCTTAACATATCCTCAAAGGTTTCGAGAATTCGAAACAAGGATATCAATTTGACATTACTATTGTAAACGGGAAAGAAAATCCTACCAGTATTCCGTGATTCCGCTTAAATGTAAACTTATTTATTTACCTATATATTTCTCCATTCATAACTTTAAATAGACTTTTTATAAAAAAACAATTCGGAGAGAAATGTTTATGCACCGACGTAAAAGCAAAGTTTTCTAATGCAAGCTAACTGACAGCACACCGGTTTAAATTCTCAACCTCTTTCCATCAAACCTCTTTTTAAAAAAAAATCAGAATATTACGGCATGCATGAAAGCAGTTAATCATTTTAATTAAACATATTTTTAAATGAGATAGACATTGGTTTTGGGTAAGTGATACGATAGAAAGACTTCATAATCGTTCAAAAGAAATCAATAAAAAGGAACTTACAAAATGATATTGAATTGTGTATTAAGTAACCAACATTTTTGAGAAAAGGAGTGGGAACAAAAAGCAGATTGAGGAACGCTTTGAACGTCAAGAAAAAATTATAAAAAAGAAAAAAGAATGAAATGAGTTAATATTTCAATTTACATAATAATTATAAATGGTCACAGAGCAAATAGCCATAAACAAATTGTAAAATGACAAAAATACGGTGAAATTACCAAGAATAAGCTTTAAGAAAGAGGAAGATGAGCTGAAAAACCAGGAGGGAGATGTTAGCTCCATCAGATTAGATAAATAACGGCTGAGATAAAATAAGAAAGACCTTTCACCGGGCGCCAATCTCTCTTCAGCGTAACCTCTGATGTTTCGCAGTATGTTTACAAATAAATATTAGTCTATAAGAAAACAGTAAATTTGTGGGGAAGAACTCCACAGCTTAACAAAACCTTACGCTCAGATGGGTCAGAAGGAAAAATAAAACAACATAGCAGATGAAGAAACTGTTAAATACCTAGCGCATTGAAAAAAACAGTGAGCGGTAGTTGTTTGCTAAACTTAATTCATAGTTCCGAGGATATTCAGAGGATAAAGTTGCTCGATGAAAACAGAACAAGTATTTTTAGGATTAAGTGATGATTAGGAGAAAAAGTAATCGGCTGTCTGCCTGTAACCTCATTCTCTAACATAAATGTCGTCGTCATCATCTGTGGAAATCGATTCATTACTCCACCGCTTTCACTTCCGCTGAAGAGCAGAACCGCTGATGGACGCAGACTGTGCCTTCCGCAATGAGCGTCTTCGAGTTGCTTCTAACAAGGGCCGGCGGAATGGGAACGCAACGTGTGACATCGCGGAAATGAAGGCAGCGTTACAACTGCAGGCAATGCGCATGGCGTTTCAGAAGAGGCGATCGGAAGAAAAGAAGTGTCAGCGGATACTAGAATGTGAAGGGAGGCGTAAACCGACTTTCAGCTATCGGAAGTGGTGTCCGGTAAATTTACTTGGAAATCCATCTCTTTGCTCTTTGGAATTGAGTATATTGAAGCGCAGAGCTGCCGAATCAAAAATTTGACGTGTGAATGAAAGATGAAAACTCACTAGCGTGATCTCTCAATATAGTAGAAGTTCCATCGAATAGTGGTCAACTTGAAGTTGAAGATCGTACATTACACATTTTCTTCTATTTTCACTTAAAAAACAAATATGAGTAATAGCATATTACTGGCACATTTTTATGTATTTTAATTACTTCACGAGCTAGAGAATCTCTTTAACAGAAAGATATTGCGCTCTCACAGGAAATTAAATAGGGGAACTCTTGAAGTTTCGTATTCTTAGTTAACGGGTCAGGTTTCAGATTTCCAAAAATATCGGCTACTAACTTTGCAGATTAGATTCTAGAACATGACCCAGATGGAAACCAAAAACAGTTCCTGGAATCTAGATATCGCACGAAGTTTTTAAATGTGTAAAACATTGACTGAAACGAAATTTATAAAGTTCTTATACATTTAGGGAATATCAAAAATGTCTCTCTCACTTGTAAAATTACATTATCTTAACATTTATCAAGCATATTCTAATAAGTTTTCACTGTAGAGGTTACGTTTAGTTGCAGAACTCCGCGCAAACCTTTCCGCCTTCCGCATAATTATAATTTTCCGCTTTGCGACATAAGATTACGCAATATTTAGCGAAAAAAGCCAAATATTTAGTGTGGTAAGAATCTTCTGGTACCCTTCTTCCATTTAATTAAAATATGATAGGAAGAAAAGCATGGGCAAAATGAGGACATAATAATATAAAGGAAGATGTGAAAGAATGGAAAGTCTAAGAGAATTCCGCCAAGCACCGATCTATCTCATTAGATTTATTCTAGTTATAAATAAGAAACGGAACTCTGATAAGTATTGAGGTATATTAGGATGATCCTAAATGGGAGCTTATCAATCTCTAGCACCAGTTCTAGCCTTATTTGGTGTTGCGATGCTTTACTTCCGCTAATGCGCTACTTGAAAAATCGCCTCTTCTCTGGAATATCAGGAGCTGAGTGGGCATCCTAGATGGAAGGCAATAAATCAGAATAACGCTTTTAAGATTTACGAGTGGAAATTCGCGGTCTTCCCGTCGACGTTGTGTGAAAAAGAGTAATTGCCCACTCAGCGACGGCCATAATCTGGGAATTGAATATCCTTTGACTCGCCCGTGACGAATAGCGGACAGATACTGAGCACGAAATCCTGTTAACGCTCTTGCACGGAAGGCACCGTTATGGCTGAATTGGTCTTCAATTCTATATTCTACATCTCCATTTTAAATGGGGCCCAAGTTTGTCTGGTACTGCGGGCTGAAATCGAAAGAGCCTGCCTAAGTTTATAAAAAGTTCTTTGTCTGTGAAATATAAAAACCAGCATTTTTACCCTCCAATCTTTGGAGCTATGAATGATATAATGCTATTGCAGGACATTAAGAAAAGTGATAAAAAGTCTTTTGAATTTGAAATATGAAAATGTTTACAAAATTTTCCTATTCTCAATTCTCACAGATAAGTTTCCAATTAAATTTGATGTAAGGTTATGAGATAATAAAAGTTCTTCCTACACGTTTGTTTTGCTGAATTGCTGAATCTGTCCACATGCTTTAATGTGCGGACATGAGATAAATGGTAACCATTTCACCTTTCACACTGACTTTTTCCATCACATGAAAAATTCTCTAAAAACACCATTAATGTTTCTGTGGAAGAGAAGGAAAAGAAATACATGTAGTTGGAAACTACAAGGATACTATCATCTTTCCGGAATCTACAAGGAAACTACAAAGTTATTTTATTTCTTCCTCATGGCATTCCACTAAATTAAGCTGGATCACATCAATTACATTAAACTGCGGAAGCTAACATTACTTAGCGACGCGATACTGATTGAAAGCTAATCTATATTTTGCTCATAATCGCAGTCTTTCGTCTCATTTTACTTTTAAATCAAATCTGAATATTCATTCGAGGAAATTCGCAAGATCGTTTCGCTTGTGAAATTCGACAACAGTCCGCAGCGTTTTGCACTCAGGAGATGCAATTCAATCTGCTCACGTCGCATCACGTGCACGATGCACGCGAGTGGAAAACTGGATATTAGGCTACTGTTTATCTCCAATAGTACATATTTGGTGACTTTGCTCCGATTCTGTTCAGAAATGTATGAGGTGACCACATTCATTTCGGTGACTTCCATTAATTTGTTTTCTTGTTCAACAATTTTTGTTGCACATTTAAACTCACAATACATTACTTGAAATCAGAAAGGGCCTCTTAACTCTTAACCTAAAATTTTATACTCTAATGTATTGACTGCACTTTAGCATAATCTCAGCATCGTCCTGACATATTTAGTCCCTGAGTAAATGTCTACCTAAATAGGGTTGATTTTTCCTTTCTGCTTAAAGACATTATGCACTAGACATTAGACACTTTGCTTTTCCCTATAACCCTCTCTTTTATTATTCCGCATAAAAATTTACTTATTCCGCATAAAATCCTGAATAATGGCAAACCATCAAAAACGAATAACCAAATTTACTACTGCTAAAGGTCTTTTGATTAGAAGCTTCCTAGAGGTGACTAATTCTGATAGTTAGACAGTTTTCCCGCGTCAATGAGAGGAGGAGTACTAATTTGTAGATAGACCAAAGTTAATGAATGAGATTTAATGAATATTCACGTATGACCTTGTAAACTTAATCATCTTAAATTTATAAAGCTATTTTAACTTTTCATTTGTCAGGTTGCAACCACCAGAATTAATATGTAAATGAAAATTGGGTCTAATTTCCCATTTAACACCATAAATTTGGAAGCTTCATCTGATGAAGCGTAGCCGGCTCTATTTATCTGGAATTTTACTCCTCGAAAATGTGCTTCGGTATCTAGAGAGCATCGTCTCTGTCACCGGAGAAACGGCGAACGAGAGGAACGAAAACGCGAAATAAAGTGACGATAAGAAAACGTGGAGATGGAAAATGGATTGAAGGGAGAAGCGGGAGGGTTTTCGGAGGGTAAAAAAAGCTGAAAGATAAGGCCCAGAGCGAAAACATGATCCAGATGAGTTATTTCAGCTGGAGAATTGGAGCAGAGGGGAGAATTTACACAAAAAATAGACGGGCAAAATTCATTACGATCCTCTCCTCCAACAGGAGAAATAGAATTGCAAGAAGCGAAAGAAAAGGAATGAATTGAAATTTGATATTGCTGACGAAGTAGAGGGAGCCAAGAGATTGCTCTCGTTTCTCTTACGAGGAGATTTCCGGTGTGTGCATTTCGTTCAAATCACGGCGAAAGAATGGGAGAATGGATTGAAGGGAAGCACTGATGAAATGTGCATTGAATGGAATGCAGAGACTCTGATCGGAAGATGACTCTATAGGTATAACGTATCCGAAATAAGAATCAGCGAAAGCGAATCAGGAAAGATGCGAGTTGGATTTATATGAAAGAATTAATTAAATTCACATTTTACGGCAAAGTCATTGACCGATTCATGTTTCGGACGCTACACCACGCTTCCTCGGTCGTTTTTCTTGCGTCCGTATTTGTGTTTTCAGTTTCGATGCTCCTGTTTTTGCTCGTTTAAATAGTTTGCTGGATCTTTTATTTGTGCGAGTTTTCATTGAAGCTTGCTGTAATTCAAACTTTCATTTCGTTATTCTTTTTACGTAAATCATAATATTTTGTTCAATTTCATAATATTTATGCAGGCTAATTAATCTCCACACCCTTCAAGGATGTTATTCCGCACTGAAAAAATTTTTTCAGACGTTCAATTTACTGTTACTTTTATATATTTAAAGGTAATCCTTAAACTTTCCATTTCAATATTTTTTATGCAATTGCTTAATCTTCCATTCCATAGGTTAAATATAAGATGAGACTATTAAGTCATAATTCTATTCATGTTTTTTTTGGGGTATTCTTTCAAAATGCATTTTATCCCATCTATTTGTTCTTCTCTGTTTAAAGGTAAATTTTTAACATTAATGATGACTTTCCAATAAGCCTTTTGTATCTACTAGAGAACAAATTTCTTTAACAATTATATATTATTTCATTATTTTGAACATCAAACTAAATTCTCTTTCCGTTCAGGCTTTTTGAAAAAAGTAACAGTGCATTCACGAACGATCTGTTAGATAGTATGTTTTGTTGTTTTAATTCTTTTTCATATATCACCAGTTTTGCATTTCACAACCGGTTCTACTCTAAATAAATTCCATATATGTATGAGAGCTTCCTTTTGTTTTCTTGCCCCGAAGTTCCTTCTGAGTTAATTCTTGAGGTAAATTCCTTGGGTTTAATCCTCCCTCTGAACCTCCTCCTCTTTCTGTTACGTAAGACCCGCCTTATAAATATCGCTCCCTTTCAACTGCAACTGCGAGCTTTCAAGTCTTCCTCATCTCGTTATTAGAAATGCATTCCATGTCTTCATACGCAGACTTATTTCGAGAAATGTTTTCCTCTGTGCTTTCCACCCCTTTCTCAGATCATTTTCGTTCTCTGAGTTATTCATCTAAAGGGGCCTCATTATGTATAACGAACTCTCGATACTAAGGAACAACAGTGCGGTAGTTATGCCTTACTTCAAGAATAGTAGCTCTTTATCAGCTCAAACCGTTCCGAGTACGCCTTTAGGCGGTTCTCATTGCGAAGTTCATACGACGCCGTTTTTCTCTCCACGTTCCCTCGGCTCTATTATGTACTTAAGAATGAATGTGCTCTTACGTATGCCAATGCGTTTTGCAGTGTAATCTGTACCTCATTCATTAAAAAGTTCGTAAAATTAGACTGTTTAGTTCCAATACTGAGCCACTTCTACTTTGTTAGTCTTCATGATGCAATATTGTGGTAGTATTGTTAAAAGTGCTTCGACAGCTTAGGTCATTATATCGCCCCCACCGGGGATCGAACCCGGGACCGCTTTCACCGAGGTTGAACGCGTTACCCACTTGGCTATCCGGGAGCCCTGCTGCAATGTAATTGGAAACATTTTCTTTTCTAATTACTCGGTAATAAAACAAAAAATCGACGCGGAAAATGAAAGTAATATTTCCGGTTTCAGTTTAACTTCCAAATTGTCTGCTTACACAACTACCAAACAGAATCATTTAGAACAGTAAGCAGGATTAGATGTCAAGGGATTATCAGAATGTGAGTTCCAGGTTTATGTACTCCTAACATTATATTTGCGTAGACAAACCTATTGTATCGTAGAAATTTGTCAATACGAAATGAAGGGGACCAAATTATACATTTCACTTTTTTTAAATTTGTATTAGCCGAGTTTTGTTTTAACCGAATTCCTTGCCAATGCAACCCTTCGAGTTACATAGATAGTCTATAGGAATATAGATACCATAATAGATATTTTTTTTATTTTGAAAAGTATCTTAAGAATACTTTTATTAGAGTAACAGACCTTTAACCAGTCAACTCCAAAAATTAACTTATGTAAAATCAGCTGTTTATAAAATAATTGTAAAATTTACGAATTTAATTTAAATGCAGAGTGTTTACATTTATGTCAATTGAAGTCTCGCCATAATTGCTGTTTCGTGTTTTCCGAAGTATTTTGTAGGAATTTTTTTACATACGAGTCATAAAAATAAATTCTTGTTAACCGTCGTTCCATGTTAACCGCATTAAACAAATGAAATTTTTTGAAAGTTATTGGAGATAGACCGGAGCAATGGTGTACCTTTGGTTAACCGATATTTTGTATCGATCATTTTCTTTTTATCCATTTTCAGGTCACCTGCATTCCTTTCAACAGGTTTTCACAGTATTTCATGATTACAAAGAAGAAAATAGCACTACTATTCATAGCTGAATATATAGAAGAAGTGTCTCACCGCATCAATTAAGTGTTTAATTGCCACAGTATTTCCTCATTTTGTACAACAGTATACTTGGCAACATATTTACATTTTCAAATATATTATATCTGCGCTGGGCATTTAATTTGGTTCAAGTAATTGCCAAGAGATGCAAAATATTAGCTACGCAGAAAATTTTGGTTAAAGAAATACGTGCTACCTTTTCTAACAATTGGCAGCAGTTTCTAACTGATCGTCTTCAGCAATTTATGGAGAGAAAAATCTCATATGATGCGAAAAGGTTTGCCTAGTTAAGGCAAAGTAGTTTTTCATCCAAAAAGGAGAAGAAAGGTTTAGCAGAGTGACATAATTTCATTTCCGATAGCCGATTCCCTATGAAAAGTTGTCCTGCCTACAGTTGTTCGCTTGAATAATTTCATAACAGATCCATTTATTTTGAGAGTACGCTCTTGAGATTCAGAATTTCTTCCGAACATTCCTTCCTTGATTTCATTTTAAGATAATCTGTATTTTATTAGATACGTTGCAATTCTATCGGAGTATATCTGAGTATATCCGCCTCATCCGCCATCGGGGCAGGTAGAATATCTAAAAGCGGATAAATTTGTTTCTTTTATGTCCAAGCTTTGTTTGTTTGTTTCAAGTCTCTGCCTGGTCCATCGCATCGACTTCCTTGCACCGGTAGATCCCACTCTTTCTGAATCTCCTTCTTCCCAAATCCCTTACGTCCACCAACATTCTCATCCCACAGGACGGTGTATGATAGATACGGGCGGAGGTCGATATACGGCTGAGGAAGAGCTTCCCCTCCTTGGGTCACTCTAAATCAGACCTCTCTCTGACCACTCTCGCCCTCGCTGACACCGACCTACGCCCTCTTCTCTTCACTCCCATCCAATCCTCTCCATCAACCTACATTTTCGAAAAACCAACTCCATTTACAGATGTGATATTCAACG
This sequence comes from Ladona fulva, assembly GCA_000376725.2. Classification (NCBI taxonomy): domain Eukaryota; kingdom Metazoa; phylum Arthropoda; class Insecta; order Odonata; family Libellulidae; genus Ladona; species Ladona fulva. The sequence continues at coordinate 155,310 of KZ308449.1, forward strand.
TACATATTACAATTTACTACCCAAACTCTTCCTAAGCGTTAAGTCAAAATAAGTAAATAAAATAGATAATAAAGTAAAATACGAACTCGTATTATTGGAGACTGAAAATAATTCGAGTATTAGGTGATTAAAAGAGTTATAGGAAGGAGGAGAATGGTTAAAAGTGTATTAATGGAGTGCGTTTGTTTAGATGTTCAATAGGCTAGCAAATCATGTGCAAGAGGCAGGGATCTTCCTTAATCTAACCCAGAAAAATACAATGAAGGGATAATACTAAAACTATATAAAGATAGAGAAAAGAAGATTAATTTTTTGTAAAACCCTTTGAACAAAAATAGTTCCTTGCCTCAAAAAGTTCGTAATTCGTTTTTTAACGTGTAATTGTTTGTTGTATACTTTTTCTAAATACAATTAAATTTTAAATTGTATCGGAGATCATGTCCACATTTTGGTAACATCTCTGCAATATTTATCGATAACGACTTGATTTAAAAACTTAATCCATATAGCACTAAATCAATACCTTACATCAAACAAACAAACGAAAAACGCGTCCGTCTATCAAAAAAAACAATACTCCTCGTTAAATAAGTCTGTGAAGCTTAAAGTGCGATGAGTGAAAGGAAGCAAACTCGAAATTATATTTTTAACTATTATTTAATGCGCTCCAAGTCGATTAAGAAATACCTAATTCTCTAAATCAAATGTAATTTAAACGGAACTATCGAATCTAAATCAAAACCTTTGTTGTAGTTTGCCATTGTACGGAGTTAAAAACCATTAACAGGTTTTAAAATTTTCTTTACTTTACCAAATAATTTTGAGTTTCATTTCTCGTTGGAATGAAAAAATCAGCAAATTTCGAAAATTAATCGGCAACCTTGATAAATTGGAGACAAATGAAATTTAACGCGGTGAATGCGGACACAAATTAAATTTTCAAAAGTATCATTCGTTGGATTTCAGCGGATCCTGAATTAACCTTAAATTTGGAGGCGTGGAGTATTTCAATTCCAGATAATTATTTCACATACTTGCATAATACAAGAGTTATTGTCTAGTATAAGAAGAAAAAACTTGGGATTTTTAACGTATTCAAAACTGCAATTTTCCGTCGTTAGGTGCAATCGGTGAAAGGGAGTAATCTTGTTGATCAGTCACTAATCAAAAAATATTTCTCTTTGAATATCCACGGTTTTTTCGTTCGAGTTTCTCTCCCATTCTGCTTCATTAACCCTCCCCTTTCCCAGTTATGGGCCTTCCAAAATTCCCCTATTTCAATCCACGCTGCACTATACCCCAGAACCATTTCCTCCTCTTTGTAATTAACCGCAGAGCAAACAATGTGATTGGAAAAAGTTGAAGCTGGTTTATAGGAATATAAATATTTTTTCAAAATATTTTTTCATATTTTCTGGGATAAAAATCACCAGCTTTATTCAGAAACGTAATAAGACTATTTTCTGAGACAAGTTTTCTAAAAATTTAGAGCTTTGGTAACATAGAAGCAATTAATTTATATAGCACACTCAACGATTGAAGCAGTTTTAGCGAGAAAGATTTATTTCCATATAAAACATCCCTCGAAATCTTTTCATAAGAGCTACGAATATACTTTTAAACTAGAAGCATGCATGGAATCAGATGGTATTGTTTACTTGAAGAATTTATCTCGGAACGTTGTTATCGTTGGCGTCTGTGATTGTAAAATTAAAGTGTTTAATGCAAAATTAAGAAAGAATCCTTCAATCACATGCACACGTTATTCAAAAGAGAGTAAGTAGACTTCCGATGTATAAAAATATTTTCAATTAGTCTTATATTTTTAACAATACAAATACTAAGCCGGAGTTTTCAGAAATAAAATGTAAGAATAAAGGTAGCTATTATCGGAAACAATAAATGTTATATGATCGCCTTACCCCAGTTTTAATTATAAGAAATCGCAGCCAAAATAAAAACAGGTACCATTATAAGAGTGTCGAATCCTCATCGAAACAAATGTTTAAATTATGTTTACTTAAGTAGCCAACAGGATCACTGCAACTAAGTTTTTCTGTTAAAGTTTTCTTATGATATTTATAGTGCAACTACTACTAGTAATAGTATTACTAGTAGTATAGAACAAAATAACGACGCTCTCTAAGTTTTCAGAGCGGTAGATTTTTATTTTACTCAAAATGTAAATAACAAGTTCCCTTCATTCCATAAATTTTGGGCAGCATCGAGCAATGTGTTATCGTCGATTATAAAAGCCTTAATTTCAACTATTTTAAAACCGTGAATCCAGCGAACGCGGACTGAAATGAGCGGAGAGAATACTACTAAATGTGACAGAATGCGGCTGAAATATCAAAGCGTTTCTAGTGCTTGGATTTCATTTCAAAAGATGACAGAATATCGATGAATACGCAACCAACTTCATAAGTTTTAGTGTTTTAGTAGAGCTTTTAAAGTTCAAATACATCATTGCTATATAAAGTAGAATAAAATTTGACAGATGTATGTATTTATACTGAACTTTTATTGAAACCAAATGAATCACAAATTGCACATATTAAGACACATGACTCATGACTACGGTATATTCTAAATTGTATTTTACGAACAAATATATTATATATATTCGTTCGTCATTTATTCGTCGCGTAAAATATGAAAGTAATTTGACCGAAGAAAATTCAACATACAGTTTGCTTGTTACATTGCAGTACATACACAAAGGTTAAAGAAAGATTTGTAAGGTACGTTAAATAGTCTTGTGGTCCGTTGACAATGGACACAATTCGTGCTTAAAAGGGCCATAATTGCTGCTCGATTCAATTGCTGAATTTAGACTGAGACAAAGATGGAGGAGGAAATTGGTTGATGACCACGTAATTGAAGCCAACGCAATGCGCGCCGCCGGCGTTTTAACTTAAGATGTGCGAAACTCAGCGTTGCCATTTCACAGTTTGTTTGCACCGTGAAGGAATTAAAGAAGGGTCCCAAACGATCAGAACTAAATGATCAAAGCTTCCAGAAGCTTTTCGAATTCTTGATATATTTTGGAGGATAGATCTGATCGTCTTCCCCTTAAAATTAAGCACTAAATTAGTAGTAGTAATTTTAAAAGCGCTTCGACAACTTAGGTCATTTCGTACGTGAGCTCCCACCGGGAATTATGCACTGATTATGCAATACTGTAATTCCATTGAAGAAATCATATTTAATAATAGCAAGTTATTAAGTGAAGACCTGCTACACATAAAGGATGAAGGAAGTGGAATGTAACAATGAAAACGCTTAAAAGTAAATTTATATAGTTTTATATGAATATATACCAGTCCTCGTACTTTGTCATATTCAGTAACCACTTAAATATCAAAGTTTGAGAATTGAATTCATTACTTTTCGTCATATATTCGAAATTTCGCAGACCGTTTGTGGTTGTTAATCTTTGAAATCAATGGCTGTAAAATGGTTAAAAGAGAAAGAACACTTCATCTTTTCAATCTTTCGGTTGTTTAACTGCATCCCAAGAGAACACTATGGGCTTCAATAAAAAAGAAGCCTCAGTTCCGCCCCTTTCCTCGTCCCTGAATGTTCGAATTCTATGTAAAACCACACTTAGGTATTTATCGTGATTTTTGATGTCATGTGTAAAGGACCAGGAGCATTCCTCGACAAAAATTATATACTTTGAGAGTTAAATATTATTTGTAATTCTATGTGTAGTTTCATTTGTTTACTCACATTTTAAAAGAACATAGGCAGGAAAGATTTAAAAATTCAAAAATTTTGATCCCTCGAATAATGGATATTGCAGATCTTTTAATATCTTGTTCGTAATGTATTTATGGTATTATTACAATACATATATACTAGTAAACGCCCCCATCAAGCATGACGGAACTTAATTTAGTTTAAATATATCTATCATCGTATATAATATCTGGTCCTCCTAAGCACAAAAAAAAATTCCGTCGTAACATCATAATAACTCAATAGATTTATTACCATTATTTATAATGTTTATTCTACTGTTTTCAAGTCAGGAAAGCCTACTTTACATAATTTT
>KZ308449.1:162102-181590 GCA_000376725.2 Ladona fulva
TCTACTATTAGTAGTAGTACTAGTACTAGTAATACTAGTATTAGTACTACCCTTCTACTACCTCTTAACGTTTAATTTGATATTTGCCGCATAAATTTCATTTCCGCTGGCTCTAGTACTTTTTATTTAGTGTTAATGTCCGTAATTAATGTTCCAGCCTAGTTAGTTACTATGGATCAAACAACTTTTTTCGTAAATGCTATTTTGTATTGTTGAACATTACTGTCTTCATATTGTATCATTTGGATAACCAGTTACACTGCTATCTCCTCTTGAAGATACGGATAAGGATTTAATTCCATCCAATAGTTCTTTATACGATGAATAGATTTTCATTACCAAAGCTTTGGTCGTAATTTGTAGCAAATTACGCAAATGATTGCAACGATATTACACGCGATTGCACGATACGATCATCGGCCATTTTCAATTACGAATATCAGATTTTTGGAAAATTCTCATAAGCAAAGTGGGGTACATTGCAGTGATTGGAGGAGTTTCACGATAGATTCACATTTAAACAGAGGGTTGTCCTGTTGAATTTAACATGAATTAATCTGTGAAATAAATTTTGTTGAGAAGGAAAATAAGTAATATTCAGTTGTTTAACTATATTCACTATTTCTTCCTGTATTAGATGTGTCTGTATTCATAGGATAAAGGAAATACATTATTCTAACATATATTATTGCAAGACTATGGTTCTGTGATATATCACAGAGAAAAATTTACTTCAGTTGTATTTCTTGCTTTGCAGAGATTACTTTGAGGAATCGTTACTATTCAATTATGGTAATGCAATGAAAATTGTAAATTTTTGAGAAGAAATTAACGGTAGCAGTACCAAGATTTCAAAAACTATTTTATGAAAAAATTACTAATACTCGTTGATCGTAGGATTCTTATTCTTTATTTTGCGATACAAATCGATATTGTAATCGAAATTGTAATCAATATTGTATTGTATATTTTATATAAAAGTTAGAAAAGTTTGCATAAAAAGGGTATAAGGCTACATTCCAACGAATTTATATATTTTGTTTGCCGATGATGTCCTTATTCTCTGAAATTATAAAGAAAAACTACAAAACACTGTTAATAAACTACAAAAATTAGTTGAACGTATAACTTAAGAATGTATAAAAGAGGACTCAAGTCATGCTGCTCCAAGATTCTCAACCGTAAGACCAATAGTCCTGTCGAAAGAATATAATGATAGAGCTAATTAAACATTTCCGATACTTAGTGGTGACCTATTATAAGATAAAGATCGCTATATATAGAATAAAATCAACATTTTGCAATGAATATAAGCACCACTTCCCTACGCATACCCATACCCTAAAAGGTAAAACAAGAAAGGAAACAAAATGCTAGAAAACAATGGATACCCCAAAAATTCTCAACCGTTCAAAATGTTAGACTTCTACGCCGAAAGACCCTCTCAAATATGAACTTAGGATACAAAGTTCTTATCGCTTTTATGGAAAGAATGCACAAAAGTAGACCATATAAGTAATGCTAAATAAGTAAGGAAATAAAAGTAAAACCTACAGCGGAAAGTGTGACAGATTATTAAAAAAAATAGGAAAAAACTTCTAATACGACTGCAAGAGACAAGATTACCAATGACAGCATTCTAATATTAGCCAAAGGGAAACAGTATGGGGAAACCAAGGACCCGATAGTGAATTTGGAACAGGTATAAAGCATAACTCTGTAACCCAAGAAGATGAAGAAAATATTTCATATCTTCAAGGCTTATCATTACACATATGGAGGAAATTAAGATATTAGAATGGAATAGATAAGATATGTGATCTTGCGGGATAATTCGGAGCTGACGTAACTGGATGCGAACAATCACCTACAAAATAGAATTGGTCCCTGGTGATGACTGTGAATACTCGATTCAAATTCTTCTGCAGAAGAAGAGCCCCGAAAATACATCACCGAAATAACGATTCAATAGCTAAACTTGCTGATGAAACCGCAATCAACGCTGGTTTGGAAAGCCAATGATTACGTGGGAAAAGAATTATGAGTTTATTCTAACAACATAATTACGGAAGTGATTCTAAGAATTTGATTGATTAATCCTTGCAGAAGACTTGAAAAAAGTATAATATTCAACGTTTGCGTCATCCCATAATCACGTACTAAAGACCAGAAAAATTTAATTTAACATCCGAAGCATCCAACGCAATTGAGATAACATTAATCTCTTCCTGCCACGTTTCGCCGCTGAAGCAATAAATTTCCAATGCGTCATTCTGGGCCGATTATTCCCAGTTCCTTTTGTTGCATTCTCCCATCCATTATACACGTGCCTATCAATCCCAAGTTTGGATAACTCAAAATATAATCAAAGCACTTTGCTTGTAGTGTTGAATAACTGCATGATGATAATTAAGCTAATACAGGATTTATAGCTGATTTAATTCGGTTTATGTTTTCGATAGAATAGAAAATCTAACTATTTTAAACATTTTGAAGGATTATAATATTGGTCATAAAACACGAGTTTATTGTCACATTGTAATACAATTAATCATATGTTCACTGTTTTTCAGCGATTAAAGTTATTATAATATTTATCATATAAATTCGAAATCAACCAAAAGCAACATAGGCTGATTGTCCCTGTATTTGGACAACTGATGGAGATGATGGTTATTATCAACCCTATTAAGCCTTGGTGGCTAAAGCAATTATAGAAAATTCAATTAAATTTATTAAACAAAACCAGTGACTTGCTTCACAGATACGAAAATTTATTATATAATAAAATTTTAATCTTTATACTTCAGAGGAATGTGTTAAATCATTTACGTTTATTAAGCCAACTTTTATATGATTCTTTTTTACGAGTGAATAATGTTCATATAATCTTTGAAGATTATCAATTAATTTTATTACATTACAATTCACGGAAATAATACAGATGAAATCAAATCATCTCCATTTAATCTCCATTGATATGCAAATTCGAAAAACTGAGCACACGCCATGATCCCTTTTAATCCGCAGCATCCTGCAAGTTTTACTCAATAACGCTAATTATAAAAAGAAGATCTACTGCAAATCTCATGTAATGTAAAGGGCATGACAATTCGGAGGGCAGTGTTCCCAATTCTCTATCTGAAGCCCTGGAATTTCCCCAAGCGGAAATTCCCCAGTGGTCGAGAACCCTGGTTCTTAACGACCCGCGTCCACTAAGCGTAACTTGTAGCTTACATTTGCCTTCAAATTACAGAAATTCATTCGGTCTGATAGTGATAAGTTTCATCTCCATTCCTTGGTCGTAGTGTACTGTGGACGTTAAGCAAGTCGGATATTCGTTCAGTATATGAGGCAATGAATTTCAGTCATTGAGCTTGTCGTTTCCTATATTAATGCCGGTTCCGAATTTTCTCATCTGAAACAAATGAATATCTCGATAAGTAAAACTTTGTGTTAAAACGCAAAATATTCGTTATTTTAAACATTCGATCTATCAAAAGGTTTCATCATATTATCCATGTTTTTCTTTATAATTTAGTGTATTTCTACCTTTTCATAGATTTTTCACGAAAAAGTTACTACAAAGATTTTTTTTTGTGAAAAGTATCCTTAACTTATGGCTACAATACGTTAAAATACTTTATTCTTTAGAAATATTTACTACACGAGAGATTTTTCTATAAATTTAGGAGTATTGGGAACATGGAAAATTACTTTAACAAATAGATTGACTATCGGAGCATTCAAAATTAACATCAATTAAAAATGTAATGTAAAAAATAGCGACTACTGAACCATTAGGCTGCCACAGAAACCTTTTTTCATTATTGGTGTTAATGTTTAAATTAAAAAAAACAAGGGATGTGAGAGTAATAGCAAATGATAAGTTAATTAATAACCTGAAATGAATGTTTTCTGCCCAAACTCCAATCCCGAATAATTTGCAGAAGCCAATAATGTAATGAAAATAACTTAAACAACGGAGAATTTACACTTAAATTCCCTCCGTATATTTATGAATATACCGCCGAATAATTGAATTATTTAGTGTAGGCTATATAAAAAAGTATCGTTCTTTCGTTTCGAACTTGTTTGTTCACTGGATTAATTCTTAGTAATGTGACGTGAGTAACGAATGTTGGGCAATTGTTATACTTTGATCAGGATGTGCTAACTTGTTGGAAATAACTCTCCCTGTCGATTCTCCCTGAGCGTTAAAGAACCTTAAGCAAAACTAAAACTAAGATCATTGAATTAGAAAATGGTCTTTGCAACGAAAAATCCGCATTAAAATTTAATTGTGACATTCGATACTTTGGAGGTGTAATAAGTCACAGTGAAAAATTTGCTCACTAATTTAATGGTGATCTCTTTCGTGACTTTTGTGTTTTACCGATGCGATCAAAACTGAAGCACTTACAGATTTACACAATTAACTAATTGCCACTAAGAAATTACATAATAGTTATAATAAATGTTACTTGAAATATTTTTGAGAGGTCATACGCACGACAAAGATTCTCTTTTGGTCAACTGCATATTGATTATTTCCCAGATGGCGTAGGATCCTAAACACGGATTAAGTAGCTTCTGTTTAAGTAGCTGTAATCAGGGCCATAGCTGAAGGATTAGTGGGCTCATGTCCTTCTCTCCGAAATTCACCAAGGAGATAATGCAAGCCAAGTGGAATCAGCGGGGAAAGTATGGACACGGCTATGCTAATCCTCCAAAAGGAATTTCTGACGGCGGCCATTGCTGTAACAATAATTAACAGGTGGGAGACACCTGTGCTTAATTCCTCTGAATGTGGACGGTAAGGAGCTTTTAAAGAACTGCAAAGAGAATGGATGATACGGAATAAAACTTTAGGTAGTTCTACAGATATGTTTACTATTACATAAAATATATGAGTTGAGAAGTACAAGGGTAATCGCTAGGTATTTATGGATGACCTTTCTTCAACGAGTACGTGTACTTCGTATGGTTGATTTGGTTGGTTGAAACTTGAAAAAATGAAAATTGTGTACTGAACTAAACATTCTCTTATCTTAATTACCCCACATGTAAGAAGATTTATAGTTAAACTCATTTTTCTGCAAGTTTTCAACTACTGTAAGAAAACTTTAACTCATTACTATATATATAACTTCTTATCTCTAATAGTTCGATATAGCGAAGTTTACTCGATCGAATAAAAAATTACTCACGTGCCCACTTCATGCAGAGCAAAAAGTATTCGGAAGTCGAAGAAAGTGAATTTTTATCTCTAGAAAAATATCACAAATTCATAAAAAGAATTCGTACTATTACAGTATGTCATTTTTAACTTTATAGCTCATCCCGTGATTAACAAGCACAAAAGGTTGGATCGCTATACTTTATAGCTTATACTTTATACTTCAGCATGTTGTTGTCATTCATTGTACTTATTTTAGTTTGCCGAAAAACGAAATAGTCATTTGCCACTGGGATCCTAGAAAGTCAGCATGCCGTATTTAAAATTCGTTCTAATTAAACGAGATTGTAATATGAAATTCATCGTTAGATTCCAGCTTTCTCTTTCCCTCTCTCTTAGTAATCACTGAGACAACCCCATCCCTCCCATTTGATCATTTTCAACATATCTAGAGAGTGAGACAGACACCGCCCTCTGGTGCCATCATTATCGACGCAATCAAAGTGATTCCTTAACGAGCGTTCATTTCCGGCCGTTAATTTTTATCGCCCTTCAACAGGAACAAATGCTAAGGAGACGGTAGCAATGGCTGAGGGAGGAATTCGTTTTTTTCTGCAAAACTTCTGCGTATCCTCCTTTCATGCAAATGCAAACGAGGGACGGGAGAAGGTTATTATGGTGAAAGAAAGCCTATTCGCTGTAACTGTCCTTCGAGGCTTCAGGAATGCTTATTAGTCGGTATTTCTAAAGAACTACATATGTTCGGCCTGCTTGTCAATTCTGATTAAAAATACTAGAAGTAAACTGTGTAGTTTAAATTAGAATTGCAACTGATTATACAATTTTGGAATTGGTTGATTATTTCAATTCACAGTAGATTAAATCCGGGAGTCTTCATTACTACGTGTAGGAAATACAACCTAGACCACTCACTGTAATGGGGCGTTTCCAAGCCAACTTATGCTTGACGCAATGTACCGACTTTTTACATTGGATTTTAATGGTATGGAGTCAAGTTATCCGAAAATAAGATTGTTTAGTTAAAATATCTTTTCCGAATGCTTACTTTCTTTCAAGTGGGCATCTAACAATTGCTAATAATGACAAAGACTTTTTGTGCCTTTCCATTCCAGGACCCACCTTAAACATCTGCTTCACCGCATTGCCCGTCACTACCGTGTATTTATGGTTCGCCAAAAACTCGAAACTCGAAGAACTTTCAACCTATGAGGTTAGTGAAATGTCCTCCATGCGCAGAAAGCAGGCTACTTTTTTGCCTTGGTTAGACACCTGAAATATAAACGAGTTCTCATAAGAAATACCTGTAAAGTTTACTTTTATGGCTTGTATGTTTTATTTCTTTTGAAAAATAATTACGAAGCAATATCCGTAAGAAATCTAGACAAGCACAGAAAGAATGGAAATTGAATATAAGTTCTTATTTTTGTCGAAAAATGTAACTTTATTCTCTACATTTTTAAAATATACGAAAATATTGTGAAACTTATCGGTTGTAAACAACCCGTTCCTCTTACAAAAAAGCCAATAGTTTAATCACAGCTTATGCATTTTCCTATAAGAATCCACAGGAAATTAGGCCCATTTAAAAGTAAGAGTAAGAATTATCGAAAGAATGGATGACAAGGTAGCAACAAGACAATAGTAACAACTTGTGTTTACGATGAAATGCTGGGGAGTCAAATTTACGACCAATTAAGAGTAATTCTCTATCGGATTGATTTTGCACGGATAAAAATGGAAACCTTTTCAGGGACGTGGGATTTTTTACCAAAATTAGGTCTACAAAGAATATTTCGTTATCTTTACAAGGCTATGGTCACCGTGTGGATTTATATTTGTATTCTTTTTGAGGACTTCATTGGTAAATTTCTGTGCATTTACTGTCTACTCTGACTCTTAATCCTTAGTTTGCATATTCTACATCTAAAATCAGAAGTGATAGTTATTCCAATAACACGATCTCATAAAGGATGAAACGAAGAAATATGCATTTTGTTGAGTCAATAGTTATTCCTCCGTCTTATTAGTAACTTAACCATCTATTCTTTTCTCATGAATCGAGTGGCGCTGTTGTATTAATCGATTTTCGATTCTCCGCTAAGGATCAACGGAAATTTCGGCTCGTATTATATATAATGAGTAAAAAACTCAGAAAAAGTATTTCTAGTATTTAAAAGGAAGAAATCCCTCCAGAAAGTAAGATGTCTATTTTTTCCCTAGTTATTCACTAGAACATTGTGGCAATTAAAAAGTTCGCTTTCCACATAAATTAGAATAAGACGCTGACAGCCACCAGAATCCCTCTAGATTTCTTTGAATTCCTTTTTTCATTATATATAGGGGTTTGCGCCTGGGCCGCTTCAACTCTCTTACTTTATAATGAATGGGGAAGGAATATCTGTTTGGTAGTTATACAAAATTCGACGAGTATAAGTATTTGCTGTTACTTTATAATATAGGAAGCGATTATGTACATTTGTATCCTAATTACTTCTTAATATTTTTATCTTAATTATTTCAAGAAATCCGTACTGAAGTCAGTGCAGCAAAACCATGGTAAACTATAGCAACAAGTGTCAACATGACAACGCCGTCATTAGTAGAAGGAGGTAGCAAGACCAAATATTTTAATATGCCATCATACTTTCGAAAATTACTTCCTGATCACGATATTTTACTGATCTTTACTGAGGGCAAATATCACTCTGACAGCTGATATCACATTCAGCCTTTATTCCCCTCTCCCGTTCGACGATTCGTGAGGATTAAGTATTTCTGCTAAATTTCCTGCGAAGACGTTCCTATAGAGAGGTTGACCGAACTTCTAAATAGAACTGCTAATGATAAATATTTCATAAACTTAAAAATAATTCATTGCTTGTGAGATTGGTTGCGTTAGGGAAACGTCTATAAACCCTGTCTAAAACAATTAGTGGTAAGTTGAGAACGAAACAATTCAAGAAAAATCAGAAATTTTCCCTGTGATTTACCTTCAACTGAATATTACATATTTAAATATTGCAGATGTTAGGTAAAGTTAAGTTTACCGAATAAACGACAAATTAAGGTTGCTCAGCACGCAGGATAACCCAATGATTGCACCTTCCCTTAATTGCCATGAGCCTCGAAATTCAAACGTTACATGTGATGAGAGGTGAAGACTCGACCGCATACCGCATATGGAAATTATTTTCAATGAAACGCTTATACCTAACGTCTTACTGATGAATCGCTGCGGTATCATCACCATTCTTATCGGCTTCTTTGTCATAATTCACAGAACAATGCAAAGCGAGAGAAAGCGCAGCGGCGGTTCCCTTTCTAAGCTCCATTCAGGCGGCATTCCTTAATGAAAAGGAAACGGAAATCCGAAGCAAAGTACGGAAGGAATGTCCCAAACGGAGCAGAAAGGTCGTCGTGGCAGGAAATCCCTTTGAGAGAACAAGGGAAAGTCCTTTCCTAGAGCATGCCGTTGAGGAAGACTTGGGCTGTTCGTGTCTTTCTTGTCTAACGATCCGTTGGTTCATTTGCACTACACGTCACGCTTTCACTCACTGCCACACTTCATTTCCTCGAGCTACGGAACCATTCTCCTCAGCAATAGTCTACAACGACATTTTGATGACAATAGGTGAACACAAACGCTTTGCAACGCTCTCAGTTGCCACACAATTAGTTATTTTACGCTTAGATTTCCATAGAGAACAAAATCTCTTCTCAAGGAGCTTCTGTTGTACTTCTGATTGATTTTAAGAGTATTGATAGCTTCGTAAAGACTAAACAGAATGAAATTCATTGCAAAGAATAAATGGCCCAGTTTTCATTCTGAATGTGTACTTTGTACCGCTATTGTACAAAGTATTAAATGGAATTATTAGCTACCGATCCGGAATTTAGAACAGGGACCGGTCCTTTTCATAAAGTAAATCCCCCGCGACTCCCTTTCGCATTCTGTTTTGATCCTGCAGTCTTCAGGAATTCTCCAAAAATGTTATTGTAGTCACTACAGGCTCGTAATATTCAGCTGAATGTGAACGCCGGTTGGACCTCTATTTGATGAAGAACTCAAAGTGATTCTCGAAATAACGGAGGAATCACTTTCTGACGAAACTGAAACCATACGTAGGTCCCCCAATTCTGACCTAGACTTGGTATAAGGCACAAGAATTAAGTTTCGCGTTTAATTTGAGTCCTCAAAATGTAAGCGACATGGGGACATTTTCAAATGAGTGAATGAAAATAATTAAGGCGGTATTTAGAAATGGACATTATCGAAGCTCTCTGAACAATGAAATGAATAAAGCTCTTAGTTCCAAATTAATGAGATAATTACGTATAACTTAAATTATATACTGAGGGATGTGATTCCTAAGAGAAATAGTTGCTGTGTTTCATAGTTGAAAATCTAATCTCACTTGAAACTTCCTTTTATTCATGCAGTAAACGAATTTGGTTATATTTGTATAATCGACGCCTTATATTCGACTGAAATTTTATCGCGGAAAATATGCTAACAGAAATAAATGAACCGCTTAAAAAAGATTATTTTCTCAGATTCAAAAAATCTCACCGGTCATACATAATTAAGGCTTGAAATTTTTTTAACGCAAAATTTGACGGTTTTCTACGTAACGGTGAAAATCGATGTAATGCATAAATTAATCTGCATTTGACGAAAAGTGAGCTTCAATGTTTCCATATAAATGATTTACTCCTTTTTCTGATACAATAACTTTAATTCGGTAGGATTAAAAACCACTCAAGTGTGTTTTTATCTTCTGAAATCTGAATATATGTACATGAAAATCAGTGCAAATTTGCCGAATTCCCTAAATATGGATTATAATATTTTGAGCTTTGTTCAATGAAGTAATGTTTGTAAAATTAGTATTTAATTGGATCATGTTTGAATACTAACGCATTGAGCAGTGTAAATTTACATGCTTCAACATCGGAATGAATACATTTGCTTTCTAATGTTGATAATAAAACGAATAAATTGGAGGAATGTCGATAAACTTGGCTCACTATGTTTGGATCCGAACTGCGATCAAGGGGACTTTAATAAACTATTGCGTTAATGTAAGACCTTACGCTTAATTGAAAAAGGTTTTCGAAAATGTTGCAGTCAGTATTCATTTACTTCTTGGCTAAGTCAAGGTTCTCTGCTGCTTTAGAAATCTTTTTTCGCCTTTAGAGGTTTTTCTCCCTAACTGCGCCCTTCGGTGCACCTTGCTATGCCCGCGCTTCTCGTATATCTTCAAATAAGGCAGCCGTTGCTGTGCAAATGAAAAATCACGGAAGGGAGATTAGAACTGAAAGGGGATGGGGTGATGTTGGAGGATAGGGAGAGACAAGAGGTATTGGAAACGGACGGTGGTTTTGCAAATGAGAGAGGGCAGTTATGAGGGCAAAACCAATGTCGGATGGATCGGGCGAGCGCGCCTCCAATGTAGCGTATAGGAGGGGTCATCTCATACATGGAATCTTCCTTCCCTTTAATTAGAGCCGCAATTAGTGCTGCGGAATATTGCTTCCCTCCAATCCTCAGCTGCCGATCACTGTTCACCGAATCTGCACGGAGCCCATTCCACTGTGCAAATACCTTCCCTCAATCCCTTGCATCCAATTTTCATCTGATTCTGATGTTTTTCCTTTTTTATCTATTCTACCTGTGTCACCACTCGCACATCAACTTGGATGTATAGATCAACATTCACCAATGAGGGATCAAGGTTGCGGAAGATTACTTCAGCTTCAGCCAACCGTTGCCAAAACTTCGAACCTCAATATCACAAAAGGAACGAACTGTTCATGAAACTATTAACGTAAATCACCTCTGAATTACCCGATAATGTCGAAAATGCAGCCTTATAATTAGTCCTCTATACACATGAAATTATAACAAATCCAGTGCCACGAGCACCGTTAGGAGCAGGTTTGGCAATGCAGAACTTAACCATTATTAACTGAACCAGCTTGAAATTTCTAACTGTCAAATAGAAAAATTAAGTTTTGAGGTGCTAATGATGAAAACTAGGTATCCTAGATTCCCATCTAATACCGGATATGCGAGGTATCAAATCGATCTATTAAAACTGGAATCTACTAAGGCGAAGGAGAGGCTATTTCAATTTGTAAAATGTAACATTGAATCAAACATCGGTGGACTGTATTTTAGTAATTTATATCCAAAAGTACAAAATATAGAAAATCACATATGACACCTCGAATGATGATAAGGTTCGGTCGCATATGTGTATTTCTATATTGTGGACTTAGTCTAGTTTTGTTACATAATCTTTAATAAATTCAAATATATCACTTGTCACAAAGAGAACTGCCTAGTAATATACATAAAATCTGGTACCGAAATACTTCTGAAGAAATGAATTTATGTCATACTGCTTAAACCAGGAAATGTGATAAAGTATAAAAAATTCTTAAGTTTTATATGCATTTTAATTGGTTAATTCACAAAATATTTTGAGTAGAGGAGGGCAACACATTTTTTTACACAGTCAAATATTTAAAAGAAGAAGGTCTCTTTTTCCATAATTTCTAACACATTCAAGACTGAAAAGGATGGTATAAATAAAATTACAGTTACTCTTTTCCACAGGATTAATTGTAATTTTATTTATACCATCCTTTTCATATGGATTTTCACAAGATCAAGCCTGCCACAATCGATTTTATATTCATGACTATTTCAAATATAAAATATTGCTGATTTGCTACTTATTAGTGACAAAATGTTCATTTCAGTTTTTTGATTGTGTTATTTCAGTAGCAGTAAACTTTAACCACGTAACATAATGAGAATCAGTTATCATTGGCATTGGATGTGGAATGCAAGCGAACAGTGACATGAGTTTCGAAGACTTCTTAAATCGTAAGAATTGTAAATTGTTAAGAATCGTCACCAAGCTGTTTCAAGCTTAAACTGACTCCTCGAAATGACATGTACAAACGAAAAAAGTCATATATCGCCCTGGCTTCCATAGGCGCGGCCGTTATTCGCCGTATCTGAAGGGCCTCAGGTGCGACAAGAAGTGCGAGACAAGTGGCAGCGAATGCGCTTAGAAATGCATCCCATGGAAGAGGCAAATAGACGTGCTTCGCTGAACGACTGTCAGATGTCTCACTGCTCGATTTCACCGCTATATGGATTTCCAGTGGTGAAATTTGGCTTTTACTGTGGAGAATCTATTGTTTCTAATAACCGCATTCCCTGAACATTAGTATATTTCCGAATGCATTCGTGTGTATGGATTGGCAACACAGCATGTGGTGTGCTACATAGAATCTAAGAAGACTTTAAACTGTGGAAAACAGACTCTTAGAGAATGATCATCTGTAGCTCTTAAAATTCATAATGAAAAATTCGACGACAAACAGATTCAGATGCGTATGAGCTACAAAAGATTAGTTTTAATGGAAAATTTTTACACTGAAAAAAGGTGGGTGTTATTTATCGAAATGCATCGGTAACATTATACTAAACTATGATACATATCTATTTTTACCTCTCAGATGCACTGTAAACTTAATGAAAGGCAATAATTGATTGCTAAGTATTGCCCAAGCAATATTCAGCATATGATTACTTTTGTTATATTTATTGTAGTTTCACATACTTCTCGTGAGCTATAAAAATAGTTTGTGACTTTTTAGGCTGGTAACGATTAAGATGAATGGATACCTTTAGGTACAGATCGCCTAACAGAGGCGAATGTGAAAAAGTGCACACATACCGAACAGCTTACAGACAACGCAAAATCACTGAGGTGAACCCATCGGTATAGACATATTTTTATAAAGTTGATCCACCATTCCAACATTTTCATAACTTTTTCTTACTTGATAAACGAATAAAATGAAAAGGAATCCCTTTGAAGAAAAAAGAACTGTTTCCTCTCAGATTACTTTGAAGTCGCGGAAAGATCGTCTTTGGCAGTGTAGTTTATCTGCATATGTATCATTTATAAGACTCTTCGCTGTCTGCAGAGGATTACAAGAGTACTGCCCTCGTTTTATGCCATAGAAACGACATTCTCAAGAATAATGAAGTATTTTTTCCTCAAACGACAT
Source organism: Ladona fulva (assembly GCA_000376725.2). Lineage (NCBI taxonomy): Eukaryota > Metazoa > Arthropoda > Insecta > Odonata > Libellulidae > Ladona > Ladona fulva. The sequence goes on from KZ308449.1 coordinate 175,397, forward strand.
CTTACTATCGCTCATCTTTCACCGAGATGACTCTTCGCAAATCGTAGGGCTGTTTGCTGGCCGAGGAAATGTGATTAAAACTTCGTGTGATGCTCCAGTTAAGATTAAGAGCACAATTTAATTCCGCCGTTTGTCAGTTCTTGAGTAATTTCTTTCGCAGTTAAAGAAATCGTCCGAAATGGAGAGGAGCAGCGCAATCAACAGGCGGGACAAGGTGTCAAACTACTCACATTTATGCCTAAACTTAATTAAAAGTCTTTCAGAATTTGCGTCTGAGAGACACTGAAGGAACTCATATTAGTGAATCCATTCTCAACCGTATTACTCTTTCCTTTAGAGTGACCAATATAAATCGCGTTTTATAGAATCGCCATCTGGTGGCGATTATAAAAACGTGATCGTTGAACATATTTGACCTAAAATCTAATCTGAAGTAAATGAAGAAAGAAAAAGCGCCTAGATGCAGAATGTACGCCTCGCCGTTTGTGTACTTTTTGTAGCAACCAGTATATTTCCATAAATAACAGTAATGATTACTTCGTGTTTATTTAAAGTGTGCATTTTAGTCATGGTATTCAACAACAATTCTAACAACAACTCTTTCTGAACATGCACTGAAAGTCATGCCCTGACCAGAATTCGAACTCGGGACCTCGGCGTTGTAAGGTTAGTACGCTAACCACTACATCACCGAGGCTGGAAAGAGATTAACCTAACGATAGATCAGTTTTGATTTCAATTATTGGGTTGATAGATCGATCACAACTCAACTTCGAGATGTTTTAAACTACTGACTGGCTATAATTACCTCCAGTTATTGATTTAATATCAGTATATAATCCTGATTACCAGCCGATACGACTGCACCATTTTAAACATATCTCCAAATCGGTTATTTAACCCTACTAATCTATAGCCGTTTAAACTATATATTACATAAAAAAGCCAATTTAGCCATGGATCGATCAATACTAGTTGAGGAAATTGACATAGCGTTATCTTTCTAAGATAAAAGTATGAAAGATTATAAAGGGAAAGAATAATGAGGAAATTGAGGAAGATTTGTGAGGATGAAAATGGAGAAAAACAAAGAGCAAAGGACGGACAACAGTTAATTTAGGATATGCATTCTAAAGCAAAGGGCAAATTAATAAGCATTCCTCATTTCACTTGAATTCTTTTGAAAGTAAATTAATGTATTAACAAGATTATTACTGTATATGTATTATCTTCGAGATTCATATTCAGGTAGAAAAGCTTTCTTATAGAGAGTTTATTTAATGATTCTTAATTTTATCTTAATCAGCGTTCATAAGAGTTTGAGAAAAGCTCCAAAATGCTCACGCTAGAGTTCCAATAAGCATACTTAGCTTTCTGGAGACTCGAATGAGAATTCTAATGTATTATCACAGCCGTGTTCATTTTCTTTATAGATTATGATCAGCGAGTGGGGGGAATAAAAATCACAATTTGAGCCAATAAAAGTTTATGTTCGTAATTTAAATTAATAAATGATTCCATAGCGCTAATTAAATCGTTACTCAAAGTTGTCATCGTGACGTTAATTTTATAAATGTTTGTATTAAAATTTCTGGAATTTATGGATGGATTATTTTCCTGCTCATGCAGAAGTTCAATCAGCATCTTTTCTAGGAAACTCCCCGAGATCTCTTCGGGTATGCACGTATAACGGTTACTTAATATTTATGATTCATTCCCTGCTTCAAAATTCTCTTATAAGGGCAAAATTTGCTTCTTGAGTGCTAAAAAAGATCGTAAATTATTTTCGTTTTAGTATACCTTACATTTTGTCGATCGTGGTAAATAACCTATAATTGGAACGCAATTTATTCCTGGTCTTTCTGTGGCGTCAAGTTTTGTCGAAGGCAAAAGAATCTGAGTTTAAATCTCCTTTCATTTTGAATGGTTGTCGTCTCCCAAGATTAAAATCGTAGCAATCTTTATAAATTAATTTTTCCGTTGCATTTTCATTCAAACTGCGCTTTCTGCAGACTTACTTTGATCAATTAAAATATCTACTATTTTTAAAGCATAGGAGAACGAGGGGAGAAAAGGGAAAATCGGAATTAGGTAGCCAAAAGGGAGAATGAAGGCGAAAGAGCAGGTTCATTTTATTGACTCAGCATTCTCCCAATTAAAACTTGGAGTTCTGATGTGAACGAATTTTCATTTAGGTGCAATTAAGGCTTTCGGAGAGGTAGATATTTTTTTACGAAATTTTGTGCGAATAAATTCCTATCCTAGTTCTCCTTCCAAGTGCATAATTTATGCAAAAGAGTGACACGTAAGTTGCAACAGTTGATTTACAAGAGGCAGAAATTTTCTCTAAAATGTTCGAAATGTTTTTAATCGATTACGCCACTGCAATATACTATATTATGTAAAGTTTCCATTTGAAAACTATATGAATTACATCTAAATCTACGTAAATACCTGCAAGCCGCCTTTCGGTGTGTGTGACATAAAGTATTTAAAGTTATCCAAGTGATTCAATCATCATTTTATCATTCAAATCTTTTATGCTATCATGAAATAGATTTCATTGCTTCAAAGATTATCTCCTTGAAGGCCTATTATTCCTCCATCCCAATATCTCTTGCGCAGCATTTGGCACCGCTATTTCCCTGTGACGATTTAAAAGGCAAAAGAAGGTGAGAAGAATAAGGGTGCGAGATTAGGATAGTGAATGAGGAATCAGATATCGATGGGCAGAAATTATAGCCTTCGAATGGGAAAGAGCTGGAAAAGGTAGAGAGAATAAATAGGTACTGAAAGCGTGGAAATACGATTAGGGGAAGATTCGCAGAAAATATTGTAAGAATGTGATAATGATAACACAATATATAATGTCTAATGTATACAATGTATAATGACACAATATTTTATAAATAATGCAATAATAATATAAAATAATCTATAAATGGAACCAGAAAAGAAATATAGTGAACTGATTTAAAGAAGCTAAAAAAAAGATAATGTTGGGATAACGTATGTCGTTGAGCAACTGAAATATTGTGTTAAAATATTAGTAAGTAATCATTCACATCGTCATACTTCCACACAGATTTCATCCATCATTTGCTACAGGAATCTTAATTTGCAATAGAAATGTCAACCTTTCTGCAATGTAATCGATGTAGATAGTCAGAAATTTCCTTCAAGCCATTAAAGGCAATAAACTATTACGTATAAATTTCTGAAGTGAGCTCCATAATAGCTTAGAAGTTAAATCCTTTCTCGTTTGACTTCGTTAAAATATTCAACGCTTTTAGAAAAATTGTATTACCATCCTTTTTATTGGCTAAACATTTCGAAATCGCTCTAGGCAGGGCTGTATCTAGCATTGAAATACATATAAGAAGTACAATGACCTACATATAAGTTTTGACCTATGTACTACTGTCGGAGAATCCCAAATCCATCTATGTTTTTAAAATTTCAGTTAATAAGGTTTCCGGGAATATTGTTTACCGGTATTTTTCAAGAACGACCTAATTATATCCTCGTGATGCGAATTCTAAATTTACAGTTAAAAAAATACCCATCTTTGGGCAGGAACATCCTAATATTACACTAACATCCCTCACCCTAATATCCATGCCCGTGCGGTGCTATCTCATTTCCTATGCGAAAAAAACAAAAATCTTAAGCCCGCACATGTTGGAACTATTTTCTTTTTTATGCAGCATCTGCTTGTCCGATAAAATAAGGAGGGGTGTATCTCTTTCCAAAGTGTATATCCTCAAAATTCATAAAGCAGTTCTCAATCCTCCTTTCAAAGGCTTATAGTATTTAGGTTTCTTAATCTATTTGAATAATTGTTTTAGTTCTTAACAAAGCTCAAGGCCATTTCGAAAAAGGAGTATTATGGACCCAATGTCGAAAGAGAAAAAGACGCAGTGTCATGCGCTTCTGCAAAACAAGTAACTTTAATCGATATGATTCGACTTGACCTCGTGGAACGCCATTTAATAAATGAAAACAGGACTTCGTATTTTCCACATTTTTTTTGTATTCCCTATGCTGTACCTGAAGATGGCTTCAAGGCTAAAACCGGTCGAATACATAAAAAAATAATTCTGCAAAATACGAAGTCTGTTATCATTTATTAACTTTCAAGTAGCCTAATCTGTATGTTTAATTCTACCAATTAAAATCAAGTTGGACGTTTTAACTCAAGAAAAATGTATTTGAAGGTTTTTCACAAGCCCATACGTTTTTCTATCGCAGCAAATATAGCTAAGCTTGACTTGGTTTTTGTAACTAAAACTCGTCAAATATTTTCTCGCTCTACCTCTATTAAAGTTGGTTACTTTGGAATTGATTTATTGTGAGGACGACTCTCGGGGAAAAGTTAATTATTTTCAATCTTGCCATAACAAGGACTTTATTTACATGTAATTTACAACTAAAGTCATCTTCTAAAAACAGTAAACTAATATTTTCAAGTTTTTCACCCACTATTACGAAAGAAGGCATCTCTGTTATTTTAATAGTGAAAATCTGTTGACCACACAGGTTATTTTGTTCGATTTGAAGGGATTGTAAATACGAATGTTTTGAATAAACTTGTTCAGTTGGTGGACTTACGATAAAACACGTTCAGAGGGGTGCTTTTAGCAAAGAAATTTCAATGAAGAGAGGATCCACAGCATTAGCGAGAGGCGGAGCACACATGTAGGAAGTGAGTGGATAAGGTATGTGGGATGGGGTCGTCGATGAGAAATGTCAGAGGAGCTTATCCGAGCTGAAATATGAAAAGTAAACGGGAGGGAATGGAGTGCTGCAGTGACCTTCCAGAGCTGTCTCAGGAAAAGATGCCGTCCATTTCCGGTGAATAGAGGGCAGTGGTATGAAGAGGAAAAAGAAGATGGGAGTGGATTTAAGGGTACACTCCTGAGTTTGCACTGTCCAACAAAATAGGAATTTCCCCTTCAAACGCTAGAAAATGTTTACAATCAAATCCAAGAACATCTATTGTGGTTTTATCTTGTAAATCACGGCTTACGAAATCAACGAATCCCTTTCCCGTGGGCTTGTGATAAATTGTTACTGAGAGACTGTTTGGAAAATATTCGGAGACCATTCACGACCGCTACAAAAGAGAGTGAGAAATAACTTAATGAAATCTTTGTTAGTTACACTGTAGAGAGCTGCAGGGTTTGGGTCTTTCGGTGGTAGTTCATAGTAGAAGTTATTATTAGATTAGACACGTCTTTATTTCCGGCGAGATTGGGACTATCAAGTCCCCATTACTTCTAACCCAGATAATATTAATTTAATTTTTAATTAAAGGATAGAGGAGCAATAAAAGAGAAGAAGAGGAAGAAACTCTTTGTGGATAAAAAAAACCTGATTCAAGAGCTTAGAAAAATAATTTCCATAGCAGGAAAATACATACAAAAAAAACAGCAAAACCTACTGATATTGATGGCTTAAGTTCAAACTAAAGAAAATCATTTCTTTAATCTAAAAAGAGAAGAAAAAAACATTTACAAAGAACTCAAAGAAAAAACATATATGACGGCATGGAAAAGTTTCCTCACCAGAAGACAACCGTGTTTCGAAAGCTGAGGTCAGATTACACGCAAAGATTCTATTTTGTTCATATACAATGATTAAAGGATAAAATGCTATACACAGAATTTATGTCTGATAGCTAAACTATTTATCAACGATAAAACTTTGTATCATAATGCTAATATCTCTCCTCTCTTGTGATAGCCGATGTTTCCTCGCATTTTTCCTAAAGAAAAAGAATCACTGAAGATTATGTTTGCTGCATTCTTTCTCTGACACCTTATCACCGGAAAGTCTATGATTTACTTATTTTAATGATATTAATCAAGGAAAGTTTGAGTTCATTTGAAGTATTAAATAGATCATTGAGTTTTTAAGAGAATGAACATGAAGTAAATTAAGGAATGTATTTATTTTGGCCGTTTTTCTTCCCTTTATGTTTTAGGTTTTGATAAGTACTTTGATATAGCCAGAGGCGTAGCCCCCCCCCCCCCCCCCCCCGTGAGAACAGAGCAAACAATAAACGAAAGCATACGAGAGGAATGATCGTACCATACAAACACCTCTGGATATTCGTAGGGTATACATATTAAAATTAATCAGTTTCTATTTTTATTAGAGTTTGGGCGGGAGTATTGCCTCTGATTATAGGT